>JAWWES010000081.1:79852037-79863061 GCA_035583135.1 Lophotriccus pileatus | reverse complement strand
TCCACCAGGTGGGTCACCTGATCATAAAAGGAGATCAGGTTGGTCAGACAGGACCTGCCCCTCCTAAACCCGTGCTGTCTGGGTCTGATCCCTTGTCCATCCTGTAGGTGCTGTGTGATTGCATTCAGGATGATCTGCTCCAGGAAGGAAAACTGTGGCTCCCTATATTGCCTTACAACCTGTCAAAATGTTTATGTTTCCTCTACCCTCCTCACACCACAGCAGGTAAGAAAACAACATCCATTGATTGGAGAAGAAAAGAACAATTTTATCTGAGTGATTGTTCAAGAAAAGAGATCCAAAATTACACACAGAAATAAACTTATTTTCCATTAGACCAAGGAATCTTTTATTAGAGAAAGCATTTTAACTAATCTCTGAGAAATATGAAAACCTGTGAGATGAAAATAGAGAATCTAGTCAACAAGAAAGCGTGGACAGAACAAAACCAGTGTGTCCTTCAGTATCTGGGTGTAATGGAGCTACGATTCAGGTACTTTGAGTTCAACCTGGTACTTCAAAGGAATGGGAACTAGCAGTTTGTTTGCAAAAATAGGTCAATAGAAACAGCACGTTTAAGACTGTCAGTTTAGCCAAGTGAGCATGCCAAGTACATGCTCACTCTGTGAGGTCACCTTAAAATGGAAAAGAAAGAAAAAAAGGGCAGAAAAAACCATTTTCTAACTTCTGTATTGGACATTGGAGTGTTTTTGGACTGTGATGAACCAGATGGTCTGGCTTCTGTACGAGCTACTGTAGGAGAAATGATTGGGCTGTTGGACATCTAAAGGAGACACGTAGGAGCGAGTGCTGGTACTGAACTGTTTTGATATACTGTAACAGTGAATATTGCCTGGCTATTTTCTATTTTACCTTAGTGTGATCTTTGATAACAAGAGAATCTGAAGAAATATATCAAGTCTGTCAATACAACAAAAATTGTACCCAGGAGAGACCTAGGTACTGACTTGCTGACACTTCCTACTGACATGGAAAGTAAATCTTTTATGTCAGATTTTTTCCAAAACTGGGAGGTCATCGTAAGGATGTTATTTGGAAATCAAAAAAACCCTGTTGGAGTTGATCTTTACTGTGCTCTAGGAGAAAAGAAAATCATCTTGAGACTGCTTAATAGTGAATGAATAAGAGAACCATACAGATCAATGGATTTGTTTTTCTATACACCAGTGCCATCCATCAAACATACCTTGGAAGAAAATGGGAACTTTGGTCTTCTCCACTTGCTGATATAGCACATGTTGTCAACACTGGGATATGCACACCTGAGATATAGAACTGGAATCCTCTGCTCACATATCAAGAACCCCTACATTAAGAAGCTTTTTTTACCTTCTAAGAATACCCTCCTGTAATCCACTTACCTCTTTATTTAAGAGGATGCAGTGGCATCAGAATTCAAACAGTTGCACTTTGACCATATTTTTTAATTCTACATTTTAAGCCCTTTTTGTGTTCTACACTTAGAAGAATGATAGATCATGTGCCAGGACTCTATTCTTTTGAAGCCGGCAATGAGCATTGTATGGGAGTTGGATGAAATAGTTTCATCCTTACAAGTTGCTCAAGGCCCAAAAGTCACTGAAGTGTAATACAAACTCTTTCCCAGAGCAAAATTAGCAGGGATAATTTTCCATGCAATTGAAGATACTCATGGGAGTGGAGGACTTTTTCTTGATAAGGAAGTCAAGAGAAACTGAAATGGTGATGGCTAAATTTCAGCGCGACTTCCATTGTCACTGAAACAAGGAAAATATTGTTCCTGTTTTCATTAACAAGGCACATATAGGCCAATAGGTGGAAAGCACATTTGGAACAGACATCCTAAAAAGCTCCTGGTAGGAGCACCTTCCTCTCCTTTTTAGAATTTTTGTAGAATCAGAATGGTCCTGAAAGCTCTTCCAAGCCACGTCATGTAATCTTATTCTCTATTGAAATAAATTTCTTTATGATGTGAAAAGTAGCTGGTAAACACTGTCTTCACCAAATAAGAGTCCTTTCGAAAGTGAGTGAAGAATGTATATGCCTGTGAAAGGACTGAAATAGGCTGTATGGACTGGGCTGGAGGTTTGCCAGCAGAAGAAGAAGATTTCAGTTGTTGTGAGGAGTGTTATCAGGATGTTGTCTTAATTGTAACAATCTCCTATTAAATGCTTCAGTCTTGAGTGTCTTTTTTCACTTAAGAGCAGATTTAAGTCCATACAGTTCAAAACCTAACTAGTGTTGTTTTATTTGGCAGGAAAAATCCTGGGTAGGACTGAAATCTGAAACCTTTATGCATGTCAGCCTTCCCTAGGCCCAGGGAAATTTGTGTTATTTTAAAGCATGCAAGTTCATGTATTTTTATTAGCATGGGCTTAGAATACTGTTTAACATTTTGCAGCTACGATAAACTCATTAAACTTGCTTTAGAAATGTGATGTCTAGTCATGATCAATGCTAAGGATGATGCCTATGCTGTTTGAAGCTTGACACTTGCAAATAAGCTTTTAATTCAGATGTGCTTAGTAGTTTTTCGTGCAATGTCTAAATTCATCCAGTCTATACCAGTGAAACTGATTTTTCTGTAGAAAAGAACAGAATTAAAGAGATTCATCACATGAATAAGTACTACACAAGATGGCCTTGACATAGTCTGGCAGTGGGGCTTCCAAAGTTAACTGGGACTTATTTTAATTCTTCATTCACGCATGCACTGTACAGACCACTGACAAAAAACCCCCCACATCTGCCCATTACCCATCTTCTGTACTGAATATCCCACCTTTAATAGGATACCTAAGATTGCAAATCTCTCAGATACGGATCACACTTTTTCTCATACTTCCTTATTTTCCACTAACTTTTACATACATGGGACTGTAAAAAGATAATGCGAAAAATGCACTGAAAAAAATTATGCTCTTCCCTTATTCTGTAAACAATCTGAGTATGGTTCTGTTCACTTTGAATGACAAGACAAAAACCAAGAAAGTCATTATTCTTGACTTGCACTGAAACAGTTCCTTGCTATACCAGTAGTAGAACAGTGTTTGTACCACTGTGGATGCAAATGCCTGACCTATCTGGCTGTAATGAGACAAAAAGAGAACTTAGTAAAGAAAAAGAAAATAAAAATTTTTTTCAAAACACTTGTTGCTTCTGTATTCCTGCAGTTGCACATCTTCTTTACTCATAGCATGGCAAAGCTCCTTTTTCCTGCATTTTAGATGTCAGTGACAGCCTTAGAAAAGCACTTTTTAGACAAGCCATAATTGGTAGCAGAGAAGCTGGCTGCTCTTTGAAGCTATTCATCTGGGTCTTCTGGCCCTTAAACTTGCTACAATATGTTTAATCTCCTCTCACCTTTTCACAAGTGTGATATAACTCTGCAACTGGAGATGGTTCAGAGAGGGAGCAACACCTCTGTCCTTGGAGGTTTATATGACTTATCCAGACATAGTCATGGATAAGCTGATCATGTTGGTGATTGTCTGCCTTCTACTGGGATATCGGACTGCTTGACCCTAGAGGAAGAAATAAATTACCCTTTTTATGTATGTATTTTTGTATTTAAGCTTGGAATTGAAATCTGACCATAGGGTATAGTTAGAAAGAGAGTAACACTGTGAAATGAAGACAGAATCTTAAATGAAGAGGAAAAAGAAATAATGAATACTTTATAAATACAAACAATGCCTGATACTTTGTATTTTTCAATTTGTGACTGAGTAGTTCCCAGGAAAGATGTTGAAATAGGAAATGCTGGCCTCTGTACTGAATGTAACCAGACGACTGAGCGGAAAAATTATGTCAAAAAGCTTTTCTGAAGCTAGTGATTATGTATACTTAAGAATTAAAGTAGAAAGAAAAAAAAAAGGTTAGAAACTTTTCTTCTGGAACTCCATGTGCTGCAACTACAGTTTTTTCATGAGTCTGCAAGACTGACAGCCTGAAAATCTGAGGCATAATGTCAAACACATTAAAATAGGTGAGTCATAGGCTGATGTTCACTGTTCTGAAGACGTGGCTTTACTTGCAGAAAGAAAATGAGACTTGAGACGAATGGGATTGCATTTGTACTGAATTTCTAGACAAGCTAGAAAGCTTAAAGACTGTTTCAAGATTGGTTTTCCAGACAAGTTTTGTCCAAAATTGTTACGCTTTTATGAGGTATCTTAAACTACAGAAACCCACTTGTTCAATGATCTTTTAAACAGAGGCCTAGAATATTTTGGGGATTTTTTTTTTTTTTTTTTTTTTAAACACATTGAAGTCACAGTCAAAGAGAGAAGAGAGAAATGTTTCACTCTGAATTTATCATGAAAGTTTTCACACTGCACAGGACAAGAAATCTTGCCACAATAGAAAAAGTGTTTTACTTCCAGTAGCAAACTGAAATGATGACTTCAGTGACAGTTTATAATTTCTCCAAGCTCTCGATATCTTTGTTGGACAGTGAATAATCGGTAATCTTTCAGTTGAATTTGAAAAGGCATCATCTTACTGGAATTCAAAACAACTATCTATTAGCAGTTTAGGTTAGTGTATAAGACAAACATTATTAAGTGAACGTAACATTAGATGTGCTGAAGTTACTACTGTGTAAATCCTCACTCTTAATATGGCATTAATATAGATTTTCACATTTAAGTAGGGAATGGAAATGATGTGTCACAAAAGCATCAGACTCAACTGTGCTGTAAAGTTTCATGTTTGCTTTAGCCAGCAAAAATTAAGAATAACAGCAGAAAATGTCAGTATGATTAATTTTTATTTTTTATCTTTCCTTCCACACATTTACGTATTTATTATCATGACAGTAGAAAATTAACTGAAATATTCAAAACTTCTAGGATGATTATCACAATCATTTTAACTGTGCTGTTAGCAAAAATACCTTTTTTCCAGTTGTAGACATTTTCCATAGCTTAGAGTTTTCTTTGACACGATGAAAACCAGTTCTAACTTAATACTTAGACCAGTGGATTTTGAATGGATTTTTACAGTAATTTTCATGGTAAGTTACTTAGGTTTTTTCACACTTATCTGAACAGACATTTAAGCAGTTATTGTAATTTGTGTCTATTCAAACTGATATTTTTATTGTCAAGACAATTAGAAATTAATGAAGTGGGAATTGGATCCACTAAAGATCAGGGGTGATTTCTTTTTAATTAATTTATGAAGCTTTAGACATTTAGCTCAATGGCCTTTTTATTGATAAAACTTCTTGCTATTTCCTAGTAATACTGAAGAAATGACAAATCACAAATTGTTCTTTGCTAAATGCTCCTGAGTACTTCAATTGATAAAGGACTGAAATTTGCCCATGCTGACATAAAGATTCTTTTTAACTGCAAATAATATAATAATAATAATAATAATAATAATAATAATAATAATTCTCAGTTCTGGATTATTATTTCCAAAGTTAGTTTTGGAAAAGGAGAAATTATAAAAGCTTAATTGTTATTTTACAGTGGCTTGTACTTGTATATAAATATCTCAGGTATATTGGTCTACATTATTCTAGGTGGCAACATGTAATATAGGAGAAACTCCTATACAAGAGCAACTTATGAAATTAAAGAGCAGTTGTAGCTGATGAATGAAAAAACAAGTCAGGATAGGTAAAGAGAAGCAGAAGATATCATGTGGAAACAAATAAGAAAGATTAGTTATTAATTTTCCCAGTTGTCAAAGTAATGGTGTTATATTTCTGCTTTTGGTTTCTAAGCAGAAAAATGTGTAATAGCTCTTGAAGATGGTGTGCAACAGCATGTTTGAGATACAGTTCAGCTGTGGATGTCCCAGGCAATCAATCTATTCACATGCTTTCAATGCAGTATATCCATAGCACTTACTGCAGAGTTGGAAACTGAATAAACATCATAGCAGTAGGTCTGATGTATTCTGTATTCTGGATTTTCTATGCCAGTTTGTAGAGTTCATCTTTATATGTGCAGGAACTGTGAATTCTAGACAAAATGAAATTGCAGTCAAAGGGACACAACGCAAGAAAAACATCAAGTTGGAAAAGACTGTGCACGTGAAAATTTGGGTAAACAATTTCTCTCAAGATGAGAGACAAAACTTGCCCTCAGATTTTCATTTTGTTGTCTATTGTATTGCAGTGCTATGTGAGATACTTAAACTGTTTGGGTCCGTATTCTGCTGTGTGCAAATAAAAGCATATCACTATTTCAAGAAGAGAAATATCTTTATCTCATACTTTTTGGCTTAGTTTTATCTCATGAGCTTTCATAGAAGATGTTTATAATTAAGACAAATTCAGTGGAAGTTTCCCCCCTAAAGGATTTTGCACCTGGGATGGGGCAATCCTGGTTGCGTGCATAGACTAGGGAATGAGAGGCTGGAGAGCAGCTCTGTGGAAAGGAACCTGAGGGTCCTTGTCAATAGCAGATTGAACAAGTCAGCAGTGCCCTGGCAGCCAGGAGAGTGTGCATCAGGAAAAGCATTGCCAGCAGGTTGAGGAAGATGATTGTCCTGCTTTGCTCTGCACTGGTGCAGTCTCACCTTGAATATTGTATGCAGTTTTGGGCACCATAATATAAAAAAAACAGGATGGTGAAGTGTCTGGAGGAGAAGCCTTAAGCAGAGCGACTGAGGTCACTTTGTCTCTTCAGGCTGGAAAAGAGACTGAGGGGAGACCTCACTGTGGTCTTCGACGTCCTCACAAGGGGAAGCAGAGGGGAAGGTACAGATCTCTTCACTCTCATAACCAGTGACAGGACCTGAGGGAATGGTCTAAAGTTGTGTCAGGGAAGGTTTAGGTTAGATATCAGGAAAAGATATTTCACTCAGAGGGTGGTTGGGCACTGGAACAGGCTTCCCAGGGAAGTGGTCACAGCACAAAGCCTGTCTAAGTTCAAGAAATGTTTGGACAACGCTCTGAGGCACATGGTGTGACGAAGGGCCAGGAGTAGGTCTCAATCCTCATGGGTCCCTTATAACTCAGCATATTCTGTGATTCTATGATTCTATGAAGAATTTTATGCAGCTTTCAGAAAATATTTTCTTATTGGATTCTTAGAATTCAAATTTGGTAGAGGATGACATGGAAAAGTACTTGCAACATAACTTGTAACACAAATTACAAGGTCAGTTAGACTATTCTTTGATGTATCAACAGAGATCTTCAATCACTTGTAAGAGAAGGAATATTGCTTAGGCGGAAATAATCAATTACCCTCAGAAGTAGAAATCAGTATAGTTTAGCAGCATGGCACCTTTCTGAAAATACACTGCTCTGTTTACTTAGACATTATAAGACAGTAATAGAGAAATCCTGCATCTTAGTACTCCTACTCCAACTTTCTTAGTAGGCAAAAGGATGTTTTTATAAGAAATTCTTCTGGGACTGGCAGTCCAAGAGATGAATGTAAGACTGTGCTTTAGCAAGAAGTTAGGACAGAGCAGGACCTCCTCATGTCAGAGTTGACAGGGCATCAAAGAAAAGATTTTGGGTGGAGACTTGCCTAGAATATGTGCCTCCTAGAGCCATCCAGTATCATAAAACTCAGAAAAGTAGCATAAAACTGTGTACATTTTCTTACATGTATTGCACAGAATTTTCTTGTTCACAGTTTTTATTTAAAGTGTTTATAGTTCTAGTTTATCTTTAATTTGTTTCCTCTCTACCTTAGACAAATAGCCAATATGTTTTGCCTTTGTCTTTTTCTAAGGGATTGTAAAGTAGCTTGCTTATCTGAATGTTGGCTTTACAAATCAATGCAGGGCATATTTCTTTTGTTCTGTGAGGAGTTTGGATGAGCAACAGCAAGAGTATTTTGGGGACCAACTGAAGCATTCCTGTTCCAAAAAACTTTCCAAACAGGCATGGCTTCAAACACAAACAAACTAAGTTTAGTAGAACTTGCATACAGATCCTGGTTTGGAGTAAAAGGTATGCCATCCTGAACTTATGATAGTCATTTTCACAGTGGTGGGCATTATCAGCCATTACTTTCACAAGCACATGGTGTCTTGAACAGCTGCTGAAAGCAGACTTTATTTTTCTGTGTGCAGAAGAGATAAGAGGATATTTTATGGTTTTTATGTAATGGAGAGAAAGAAACAGGAAGGAACTTAACATGAGTTAACATGAGTTGTTGGCCATGTCAGTGACTGGAAAAGGAAACATGAAAATGATTTTATCACCAAGTAGAGATCGTTAAAGCCAGTGCCTCCTTCACATAAAGTTGCACATTTTAATTCAGTGTCAGGCAGAGAAAAGTCTGCTGCACTAGTTGTACAATTATATTATTCTCCACATACAATTGGATTATTCACCACATATAAAAATAAAACACTTGTTCCTCTGAAATTTGTTACTCCTTATAATGCATGGGGTGTAAGTGTACTGTGAGACATAAATTACCTCAGAGTATTATACCGTGAAAAGAACAAAAATATTCAAAATCTAATGCATTTGTATATACTGATAGAAAGGTTAATACCAACCTGTCTCTCTATTCCATCAGCTACTACTTCTTGTTACCATGACAATTCAGCAACTTAATATCCTCAGCAAAATCTACTGCAGGAAATAAATCCATTCCATGGACTAATTAAAAATGAGGACAGCTCGTCATCCTACATGTAAAATGACACATTCACAATTTAAGACTAGAAGTAGCCTGATGAATGAACAAGATGTATTAACATCTCAGGCACATTTTGAATTGTCTAAGAGAAGCTCTTAGTGTAGGTTCAATCTTTAGACAATTGCCTTCAGATACAAAAACTGAACATATAATTATTGGGTTTTTTGTAGCAGCTCAGACACAAATTTCTCTATTTGTCTAATAATAATTTAACCATCATTATTTCATGTAGCTGTCATTTTCTACAAACTAAAGTAGATCAAAATTTCAAATAAATTATTTCTGAAAGACATTCTGCAGAAAAGGCTTTGTATCAAGAAACAATAAGAGTTAACCTTCCAAACTAGATAAAATAAGATGACTAAGTTGGCTTTGGAAATTCACATATGTCATGGTTTAATCCTAGCCAGTAACTAAGAACCATGCAGCTGCTTGCACACTTCTGCAATCAAAAGTAAAACTTGTGGCTTGAGATGAAATCAGTTTAATAATTGGAGTAAAATAGAATAATCATAATAGGAGTAATAAAAAGGACAGACAGAGAAAACCAAAGGAAAAAAAGGGATTATTACAATTGCTCACCACCCTCTGACTGATGCCAAAACTCCATCTCTGAATTGAGATTAAACAGGTAACTCCCACAATTTATATACTGGACATGACCTTCTATTGTATGGAATATCCCTTTGGCCAGTTTGGATTAGTTGTACTGACTATGCTACCTCTCAGCTTCTTGTGCACTGCCAGAGCATGAGACACTGAAAAGTCCTTGACTTACGGTAAGCACTGTTCAGCAACAACTGAAACATCAGTGTCTGTCAACATTATCCTCATACTGAATCCAAAACAGAGCACTGTGCCAGCTACAGAATAAAAAATGAACTCTATTCTAATTAGAACTAGAACAGAGCTCAGCCACTGTGGTGGAGATGAACGACAAAGAAAGTTTTAAGTAAGTCCATTGCCAGCCCATTATCAGATTTTATTTCTTCATTGTTTCCTGATTCTTTTTATGTCTGTCCATTGCTTATTGCCTTGTGCCTAAATGAAAGTAGTGGCAAAGGAAAAAAAAGGGTTACTTAAACTTGTGTTAGGCTATTCTCAGTGCACAATCAAGCAGACCTGCCTAACAGCTGTTAGTTTTAACATCTTTACACTATGCTATCTTAACTCCTGTCTTACTCTAAAACAATCCTCTGCAATTGCTGTTAGCAAAATATACTAGTTGAAATAGATTAACTCTATGTAAAGTCCTTTCAACATTTTTGTGAATGTGCTTTTGAATAACTGTGAACTTCTAGCCCTTCTGAAACAACAATCAGCACTGTCTCTTCACAGTCTAGGACAAAACTGTCTGACCATTAAGTTGTTCTAGGTTACATAAGTATTCAGAATAAAAAAGAGACAAGATTTAAATCACAGTCTTAGACTGAAGGGAATAACTAATATTTCATTTTAAAGATTCATATTACATGACAGGCATTGCTTAAGGAATTTGTAGAGTCACAGGTTTGTTTCCAAAAGTGTTAGTAGAAATCTTGTTGTGTGTCATGGGATGAAGTTGAATATGCATACCAAGATGCTGCTCACACAGGGAATTGAATCGGTTGAAGAGCACAAAAGTATATTGAAAAAACCCAACCCATAACACATTCCTACAGTTGTCAGTTAGGACAAGATATAGAAAACATAAAAAATACCTATCCAGTTTACAGCTCATTCAATTTCCCTGCATTCACCATTTGAATCCAAATGCAATACAGATGACCATGCTAAAATTTTGTGTTCTGAAAATTCTCGTGCCTGTAACAAGTCTTCTAACAGGTCATTTGTATTTAAAGTTACCAGGGGCCAGGTTTCCATTTGGAAATACCAGAAAATGTCACTGGAAGTTTAAATGAGTGCCTGCAAGGTAAGTGAAGCCCTTAAGCAGATAAAGATTAAGGTCAAGTTGGATGGGGTTTTGAGCAGCCTGGTCTAATGGAAAGTGTCCCTGCCCATCACAGGAAGTAGATGATCTAATTTAAGGTCCCTTCCAACCCAAGTCAATCTGTGATTCTACGATTCACTACCAGAAAGAAGGATGAAAGCTGCCAGTTAGAATAACCTCTCCAGGGGGAGAGATGAAGAGATGTGTCCTGCCCAGTATGTATGATGAAAAGCCCAAGTATGAGTTGAAGATTAGAATAGATAACTGGATATGGGCCTCTTTTTTGTAGTACTTCAAAGGCTTTAGTTTGACCATAACCACCACTTTAATTTACCAGCCAAGCTAGAAAAGGCAACGTACCAACTTGGAGAGGCTTGCAAATGCTCCAAGAACAAATGCTACTGCTACAGGGTGATACTAGATTTTATTCTAGAGGAAGGTGAGTAGAACTTCTGAACCACAGTTCG
>JAWWES010000081.1:79806895-79847308 GCA_035583135.1 Lophotriccus pileatus | reverse complement strand
GAACAAGGAATATGGGGTGGAGGACATTACCTACAGCTAGGTAAGTCCTTATTACAATATAGCACACAGTCTTTTAGGGAGAGGACTCAGGCAGGGTATCTTTTGTGGCATCCAGGTCTTCATAGATTTCTTCTTTCCACTCTCCGAAGTCTGTTTCAGTCCTCAGCCTATCTCCAACAATTCCCCTTCCCCTTTCCTTCAGACAAATGTAGGCATGTGGAGACCTATGGTGCAGAGGTTTCAGAACTAGGGGATGAATAGTTACCTTCTTATTTCTAAATATACTGAAGATATTCCATTTGATTTACATCTTGCCTTTTAAAGTCATAGCAAACTGAAAAAAAACCCATTACTAACTGTCCTTCTTCTATCACCATTTTTGACATTAACAAGTTGAAATGAATTCTCTGTAAACCCTCTGGAGAGGTAAGGCCATCAGCATTATGACATTAAATGGATTACTCCACTTTTTCCAAGCAGCTACTATCAATGAGACTGGTACATCTCTGGTAACATCATAACTAAAACTCCAGACTGGTCTGTTTTGCAGACACTGATGCTTGTGATATCAGGGCCATTTAGTCTTTATCATTTCTACTCTTCTCTTGCAGTGACTTTAATTCTTGCCCCAAAGGAAAGTGCTGCTGTTATCTTGCTTTCATCCTCCCAGGCCCGAAGTCTTATAGTAAATCAATTTCACTGTTGATTTGCTAATCAGAAGAAAAATATGCTAAAGGTAGTGCATGTTTATCTTTAAAGCAGTATTTCTCTCACATACTTTGGAGATGTTCTTTTGATTAATATGTTCTCTTTCTCCACTTTCATTGTCTACAAAACAGCCAAAAAACCAAGAATTGTATTTTAATTCTATTATTAAGCAATGGCATGTTGAGCAGTAGAAGTCTGAATTAATTTACACTTTTGCAAAAGGTTTCAAACATGAAAGATTTACTTTCCAGTTGGCACACTGCGTTCCTTTTGTCTTGTGAGTGTGCTATTAAAAAAAAAACACAGAAGAACCAAACCAGCTCACAAGACTGAGAAAAAAAGAAACAACAGACAAGACTGAGAAAAATAAAACTGTGGCAAAAAGGAGGCTTCAAAATTTTAACAACTTCTTGTAAATTTCATAAAAATGTTGGTAGTTAATATTTTTAAATGCTACTGAAGTACAGAAGGAGCATTCCATGTTTTAATGGGGCTTTCACTTAACTGTTCAGATCTGTGCAAGCTCTTACATAACATTTTCATGTCCTGCAAAGCAAGAAATGTGTAATGCAGAATTAGAACAAGGTGAAGAAATATCCCAGCTTTTACAAAAACAAAAGCAAAAAATGTCATAACAGTATGTCACCTTCAACATACAGAACATAAAATACAAGCCAAAGCATTACACAGATAACGGAAGTTATTGTTCTGGAGGAACGAAATCAGCATTTCTGAGAACCATTCCCAAGTGTTCTAACTGCTCAAGAATGTGTATAGCCAAATGGAAGCTATTTCAAGTTGATGTGTTCTACATTATGACTAACCATGGTAAATTACAGTTGGAATTCCTCATCTATATCGCCAAGCATTTACATCAGATGACATACATAGATCAAGGCTAACACCTAATGAGAAACATGAGTGTAAAACAAGAAAACAAAAAAAAAAAAAAAAAAAAAGGGAAACAGACATCTATTTCATTGGAAGCAGAACAAAAATAAAACATATTTTGGATCACAATCTTTGACAGTGTCTTTATACATTAGGTTAAAAACAACTATTGAACAAATAATTAATGGAAAGTCCCAGATGTCTCCTGCTATCTCCACTGACTCTACTTTTTAGGTAGTCACTCTTAATCTCTGCATATTCTAAATCAACTAGCTGGATTTTCCAGCTGTAATGAAAAGCAAAATAAATATATCACAGACAGTTTTTCTAGCATATTGTAATCTTATTTGTTCTTATTGACTCTTTCTCTCAGAATCACAATGGTTGCCCTTATGTCACACTAGGATGTAAATCATGAACTATTGAAGTATGATCTTTCAATTTTTGTCAGAACTGTTTGTATCTCTGGGTGTTGGGGTTTTTTTTTTATTTTTTTTGTTTGTTTGTTTATGTTCTTTTTAAATTATTTTAAAATAGACTGGGTAAACTACTTTTTAATCTTGAAGGTTGGAAGCCTAATATGTTACTTGTATTTTGTTAAATAAAGAGCCTAAAAAAGAGTGACCTAAGAAAAGGTCTAATTTGCTAATCACAGCCCTGAAACAAAGTTTTCTTCCTGACTTTACTGGTAGGTACCAGATTCTTGCATAATTTCTAAACAATTCTGTATCCTGATCTGAAAATACTCAACATTTAAATCTACGTTGTCAAATGTGAAACTGCATTCTGATGTACTGTTCTCCAGCACAGGTATGCAGAAGAACAGGTCAACAATCCATGCAGAAAAGAAGCATTCAAACAATTCTCCACCCCATTTTTTTGTCATGCCTAAGATAACCAAATGAGAAACATTTTCGTGTTGTTCAATACTAGTGCCTAGTAGAGAATACTGTAACTCATTCTAAGGATATTTCATAAAATATTGTTTTATAGAATATGCTGCCTTTTTTTTTCCTTTTTCTTAGGGGCTTTGGGAAAAATGTGTCTGTTTTAGATTTAATAACCATCAGAATTCATATAAAATTGTTTCTTCTTAAAAAGCAACCTTTTTACACACACCTTTTTGAGGGATGAAACTGAATTAATAGCATTATGCATTTCCTGTATAATGCAAAAGTCATTAAAAGAAAATATCTGAAATTCAGTGGTAAAATGAACCACATAGCTATAACAACTATCATCCTATCATTGCATTTTTGAATAATCCTTATTAGGTTCAAACCATTCACTTGAATATATCAAGCAAGCCCAAAGTAAACAGTACAGAAGGGAAAAAATTTTCAACTGGAACTTTTTTTAGAAAGTGAAGTTTTTTAATCTATTGAGAAGAATGTTTTCCAGATTTAGTACTTGGTCTTTGAAGAAGTGCTCCTCTTTACATTCATTACATTAGTTGCAATAATTAATTACAATAATTTTTACCTTAAGGATTCAAGTAACACACACACACATGCTAATACAAAATTTACAACTTGTTAGAAAGCTGAGAAAATGCATGCTTATTGCTCAATGTGACCATGTACTTCTTAGTGTTACTTACTGGTGATTCATGAACCTCCCAGCTTCTAGGGATAAATGCATTCTAGTATGAAAACCAGAATTACAGTATGTTACTGGGTGAATAAGATGGAGCTTTGTTAAATTCATCTTGTATGAAAAAGTGGTTATCAATTTGAAAAAAATATCACTATTCCCTCTATCACAAAAGCTGAGGGAATGGAGGCCTCTTCCAGATTGACTGAAAATCCAAGCCACACCTGTAACTTATGGAAACATACTGTAACTGACCCACTGTTTATGTTTAGGGAAAATGACAATGGCCAAGATCTATTTCTCACCTTCAATGGCTGCCACAGTAATAAGGGAACTATATATTATATAGTTAGCCTAAGTATCTTTTCTAAGTGATTTCCAGTGCCAAGGGAAACTGCTTTCTGTTTACTACCACCAAATAGAATTCTATTCTATGAACTTGTAAAACCTCTCTTGGAATCTAAGGAAAACTGTAGCACCAACAACACTCTTTGTCAACAAGTTCCCCAGATCTATCTCCACTTGTGGGAAGACATTTGTCTTTTTGCTTGTTATGTAACTTTCTCATTTTGGTTTTATTTTATGCCTTCTAGTGCTTGAATTGGAGCCCAACTGCCTTGTGACACTGCTGGTTTTATCAACCTATCATACTTGCCTTCACTTACCTCCTTTACAAAGTGGTAAGTTCTACTTTGCTAAGCTGTTCTTCATTCTGCATCTATATGTTATTTCCCTTCTCTGAACTTTGTTAATATTCTTCTGGAGATGAGAGTATCAGAATTTCACGTTTTTCAAGGTGTAGGTGAGCTATATCACTCATAAACACCATTCAAAAACGCATAGGAAGAAATACAGAAAAGACCAGAATGTCATTGGATAAACATTTTAACTGCAAGATTCTTGTTATCTGGACTGATAACAGTAATTCGAAGCTTTCATCAGTTTATTTATGGGATTGCACTTCTTTTCTGTGTATCACTTTAGGTTAATCTGCGGTGAAATTCACATGCTATTCATCATCATGTCATGTATTCCCTGAAACCCTCTTTAAAAATGACCCTCTTTTTGCTACCCCAAAAAATTTAGTATCATTATTGTATTCAGTTACCTCTTATAATGTATTATTTTTAGGTTCTTTATAAATATGAGGAACAGCACAGATCCCATATTTGCCATTCTTTCCTTTCTTGCAAGAACTGGCTGCTCCTTCATTTTGTGTGTTTTCTGACTTTTATGCAAGCAAGGGCCTTACCTCCTGGCTTACTTCTAAGCAACTGGCTTGTATCTTTTTGCTTTAATCCCTTCAGATAACCCAAATGGGCTTATGAAGGTGGACTTTCCTTTACAGACATCCTGTTGACTCTTCCCCTTTGGGAAGAGATCATATTCATCCATGTGTCTGTTACCTTAATCCTGCTCCTTGTTAATTTGCACTTACTCTAATTCTCTCCAGAAACTTCTTTGTTTCAAAAGCCAACCAGATTTCTTTCAGGGCTACAATCGCTCTGCTTCCGATGTGGAGGTTTTTGGAGGAAGGAAATTACCTGGAAACAAGAGGAAAGATAAGAATCTACTAAGTAAGTTCTGATGATGTAAACCTATTTGGAAAAACTTATTTAAAATCTAGCATTTGAAGCTCAAGCTAGTGATAAAGATAACTATATAGGATGAAAGTTCTTTTTAAGAAACACTGAATTTTTTTTCAAAATACTAATTAGTTTCATTACAATCAGCAACAATTCTGGCATCACCAAACAATGAAAAATGTGACTGACAGTGAAAAAAAAATTAAGAAGTTTTAATTAATTTTTTCACTTAAAATGTATCAGATGCCATTGTGTTTGTTTAATCTGTGAATCTGGCAGTTGCAGAATGACCTCATAGCCTGAATGAATGAATAATAAACCAAGCCTTAAGATCTGCATCAAGAACAGCGTAGCCAGCAAGACCAGGGAAGTGATCCTACCCCTGTACTCAGCACTGGTGAGGCCACACCTTGAGTACTGTGTTCATTTCTGGGCCCCTCAGTTCAAGAAAGACATTGAGGTGCTGGAATGGGTCTAGAGAAGAGCAGCCAGGCTGGTGAAGGGACTTGGTGAAGGGAAAGAGTAAACAACAAACAAACAAATAGACAAACAACAAAACTTTTCTTAGACCTTTTAATTCTGTCTTCAAGGCAAGACTGTTTTTACTTTGTCACTGTGATATATTTTGCAACACTAAGCTAAAATTTGCAAAATATTTGAATACAGCTTTTAATTTTGTTGCCCCTAGGAGTGTGCTGGGGAAGAGCTCTTCTGAACTTGTCAAGTGTAACAAATATTAAATTTATTAACAGTACAATAACACAGGACCTGAGCTGTTTATTTTTGTCAGTGTAATGGTAATGTTAATAAACGTGTAGTGAGTGATTCACAACACATGTTTGTGACTCACAATACCCAAGTATGTCTTCTCTGTAAATCTAAAGGATGAGTCGTTGATTCTGGTGCTACAGAAATAATTTATGGGCAGTATCTGGAAGGACATCTATCAGTAATATCTATTAGAAATCTAATGCACAGTAACAAGTGGTGTAGCCTGGAAGTTTTATTGTAGTGTTAAAGCAGTCTCATAACAAGACACTTGGGAATCCAAGTGCTGTGTACCAAATCTGGGGCAGCCCAACACCATTAGAGAGCTGCAGACCTCCAATGAAGTATTAACAGTGGGGTGCCCTAGAAGAAACAGTACAACCTGGAAAACATGGATGCTCAGACATGTTTTGTGCCCTGTGACACAGTAGCTAGCATTCTGCTGTGCATCTGGAGGATGCCTGACAGACTTATTTATAGTGAGCAGAAGAATATGTTTATACATTAATGTTGGTCATACAAGAATAGTTACATCTGAACATGTCACATAAGAGTGTGTTGATTTCAGTGGAGATATTTCTTCTGCCTCAGGTAATTTAATCTCTCTATGTTTGTTTAGTGGGCAGGCAGACTGGGGCTCAATACGTGCTTGAATGTGACATAATCTGCAATTCAAAGTGAAGAAGAGTGCATTGTGTGTCTACCTATAATCTGTTTGTTCTGTAAATTCATGTTGCTTCTCCCTCATTAATAATGCTGTAGTTCAGTAATCTTGCAACATGAGTATTTTAATACGACTTCTTTTCGGCACCACTGCAATGATGAGCCTGATTTTTATCAGTAATATAATTAACAGGTATTGATATCTTTTAATTGATTCCAAGATAGTTCAGTAACATTTTCTTTAACACATTAGTAGTTGATGAAGAAGGGAAAAAAAAGAATTTATAAAAAGTCACTTAACATCTTAATTAACAATTTTCTGTTTAGTGGGGGTTTATGTACTGAAAGAGGTGATTTTTTTCCCAATACATATTGTCTGCTTGCTTGTTGACAGACTGAGTGATCTGTCTGCAAAATGACATTTTCACTTAATAATCTAATGCTACCACTTTCTCTCCAGGTTTCTTATTTATTCAGGGTGTTCAAGTTTCACAGAAAATGTAGGCTATAATATTAAGGTACCAATCGTGTTTTAAGTTATCCAATTTTTTTTTAAAGTGATGAAGGAGCTTCTGAAATTCTACTTGGTATTCACATTCTGATCGCTGAAGTAGGTTTTCTAGCTGAAATAGCCATGTAAGAACTACTTAAGGACTGCTACAGGAAAAATGAGGACAAGTTTAAAGATCTAAATAAAAATTTCAGTTCTGAACTTTAATTGTTAGAAAACTTAGTAAAAGAAAACTCCATCCAATTTCCTGGTTAAACTTAATAATGGTCAGTTATCTATTTGTCTGATTCCAGTATTGTCATTTCACTTAAATCTAGTTTTCTCAGTCTAGAAAATTAGTTATAGTAGAATAAGAATCTATTAGTTTGTCTGGTATATTGTAGCTTTGGCAAGAAGTTTATTGCATTATGTTTATTTTTACCTTCATGGCTTCATTTCTTCTTTTTACTTCAAAATTTGCTTTTTAATCCCTTTGAGATTATACTAATGATCATGCAGTTGATTAAGTAATTTTTTCTCTTGGCTTTTTACATGTAAGTACTGCATTTTTTACTGTGCAGTGATATGGTACCAACCCCAATTTTGTTAGAAAACTTAGTTCTAAGGCCACAGCACTGTGTGTTAATCAGAGAATTCTAGAATTATGGTATTTGGCTTCTCAAACAAATCACAAATATTCTTTCCTTCTATGCCCATTTTTTCATACCTTCTTCATTGCTTTCTATCCAAACTTTGACCCACTGGCTGGAACCAGGGACAGTATCTCTTAGTGAAGATTCCTCTTGGGCCCTGGGTTGCATTACTCTAAGGAGAATGACTGGATGAGATAGATGGTAAGGGTTATTTCCCAAGGCATTAAAAATCATTTTGAAGGGAGATGGAAATAGCAAATAAGAAGTTGGGAGTCTGCAGTTCAAGGATGTGGAGAGCTGTAAATTGATAATCAAACCTCTGAGGAACAGAAAGTAAACTTCCTAGTGGCCAGAAAGGATTGTGAATTTCAATTTCTTAGATTTTTAGTCTCTGAAACATAGTTATTTAGGCCTTGGCCCAATCAGGATGCCAGTTTATTTAGAAAGCCTTCAGGTGTTCCCCACAAACTCCCTGTAATTGGAAGGCTTGAAAGTCTGGGGTTTTTATGGCAGGAAGAGGTCAGCCAAACAGTACTTTACTCCTTTTATAGACAAGGACTCCTGTATCATAGGTCTCACTGAGAAGGAACCTTTCCTGACTTACTATTGGAGTTAGATCTCACAGGAGAGCCAGGAAAGCAAACTTGTCTGTGGTTATTGGTCATTGCAACCAATTTATCTTTCAGAGCTCTGAGATACTGTGAATTGGCTGATTGGCAGTATCTTGCTTCTGTGACAGACTGGAACTTCAGTTCACAATTCTTGCATAACTGGAACCATGTCTCAGCATGCCTTCCATGTACCCCTGTTTGCTCTGTTGTGTTGGGAGAGACTCTGATTGGCCTAGTGGTACCAAGATCGTAGGTCCAGATTGAGACTGGAATTCAGATGCCTAAGTTGATATCCTAAAGGAAGTTTAGATGTTCAGGGTGTAAATCTTCACAGCCTTTTGTAACTAGACTCATTTCGCTCTTGAGGAATCTAAATTCCTTAAGCATCTCAGCTTTTGACATCAACATCCATGTTTTGCTTCTGAGCACCCTGGTTGTGTAGGTGCGCTCACCAGGATGCAGACACGAAAATATTAGACCTAAATTCTGCCCAGTTCACAATGCCTGTGCCCTTCTGAACTTTTATCTTCCCTTGAATATTTTAAGTGTATTTAGTAGGGTTGACTGCTGCTCTGAAAAGCACATCTGAGAGTTCCTCATGCTTTTCCAATTTATTTGCCAGAGCCTCAAACACATGTAGAGAATTATGCTTAATAAATGAGTTGGTAGAGGAAAGTTACGACCTTTGTCAGAAATTTTTTTTTCCCAGAGTTTTCTAGCTCATATTTCAAAATCGTTCCATTGTTTTAAGTTTTTAGCAACTTCCTGTTGGCTTCCTACTGGTTTGAGTGTTGGGTTTGTTTTTTGGGAGGTTGGTGTTGTTGTTTGTTTTTTCTTTTTTTTTCCTGAGAAGAATTTGGCCCACTTGCAGATTAGAAATATGATGCAAGAATTCTCTCTATGCATAAATTTTAATTCTGCCAGAAGTCCTTCTTCCATTCATGGGAGCTACATGCAGAGAATTGGACCAGGTAGTTAAAAAAGATTCATGGCAGCATGATGATACTTGCACAAAATTACAATTTAAATCTGCTTGTCAGCTTAATCCTTCTTAAGTAGTGCACATTTTAAAGTATTTTTGTAAGGGGACTTTTAAAATCACAGTAACCAGAGAAAGGAAATTTAACATGGATTAAGTTTGGTTGGTTTGTTTCATGGAAACCTTGCTAGTTAATTCTTCACTTTTCTTGGGACTTTGGTTTGCCCTTAGATACTTGCATTAAGCTACTCTATGATGCTAAAAGATCAAGGTTGTAAGGTCTATAACACATACCTATAATACAGGGGATTTGGCACTACAGCAATACACTATTACAAACAGCTGCAGCTTCTATCAGCCCTGGAGTTAGTCCAACCAATACTGATTTTTCTCTTGGGGACTGGTTTAGGAGCCCAAAAGTCTCTCCCAGCAGCATTTAGCCAAATTCCAAATATCAGATTTGTCCTCTGTCCATGCTACCTGTTTTTAGGCCAACTTGAGACAGAATCCTTGAAGCTCCTTGAAATTTCTGGCTTGACAGAAATTATGATATATTGTATGCTTTCAAAATAGTGTTCTAAAGGACTTTCTTTTCATTCTATTATCCATATTTTGATTGTTTAAACAGGAAACAAAGAACTTTGTGGGAAGAAAGGCTGAGTGGTCATCAGAGACATTGAATATGCTAAGAATGAATGGAAAAACATGTTTTCTCTCAAGATTTGTTTCATATTCTCTTCAGCTCGTCATGTGAGTTTGAAATTACAATTTTTTTAATAGCAATGTGTCTTGTAGCTTATAAGGATTTTTAAAAACATTTTAAGCATAAATTATGGTTTCTGCACATTAATACTTCTATAAAACATATTCTGTTCCACAAGTTTTTATGTCATATTCATCTCATTAGAACACTTCCTAAATAAAATCTGAGGGAATGTAATTAACGTGTGCCATATGTTTGTTTTTTCAATCTCTCTTCCATAGGGAAGAATGAGTGTAGTGGAATATTTTTATTCTCATGTTATTTAATTGACACACACAAACTATTCTGAACTTCTATAGGAGAAAGAACAATTAAAAAAACCCCTTCCTGATATCCATTTGTAAAGTCCATAAAAGTCTGTTTCACATTATTCAGCCCCCAATGTGTCCCTGTCTGAAATCTGTTTCCTACACAGGTAAGCTGTTTTGCTCTTGTCAGTTTTAAAGCTGGTGACCACAGCCTACCTCAGAATTTTATATATAGACAGATAATTCTTTGTATTTCTTTATAATAGATGGCGTCATCTGCAAAGTTCCAAATGTTGTGTCTTTCAGAACATAGCCTCCATGAACTGCAAGACTATGAACAGTCTATTTTTGTATCATCCAGTCTACACTTAAATCTCAAAAAAATGTACAGCATAATCCTTTCTTCTTTTAAGTGCCAAGTGCTGAACTAATGAGAAGATTCCCAAATTTAGTAAGAAAATTTAAACAAGCTGGCGTATGTTGCTTTGGTCACCTGCTTCTGTTTAGAAGGTAAATATTGTATTTTTGTGATTTAAAGAATTTAACACTTTTTACAGCTATTTTATCGAACCAGTAGTACAAACCCACATTTACATCTATACAACATTAAAGTGGAGAACTGAAATATATTACACCTTAACTCTAAATGTAACAGTATCAGAAACACATTCCAACAGGACCTTGTTTAGAGACTATTAGAGCAGTACTAACAAGGTTTAGCTTAAGTCTTTAATTTCTTCTCCCAAGTAACCGAACATCAGACACCTAAGTTTAATTTCATTAAGTGGCAAATATCACCTGGTCCAAGTAACATTTTCTGTGTTTCCATATTGCCATTCTGTTTGCCATTCTGTTTCCTTTTCATCAGTTTCAGGGACTGATCCTTAAGTTAAATATTGAAAAGAAAACCGAAAGAATTTTACAAAAGGTTGAGACACAGGAAGTTTAAAGAAGGAAACACATCAACTTAAAGTTTGAGAATCCACTAGCTAGAATTACTCTATTTCTTCAAACAGCTTTTTCTCTATCCCTATGTTTAGACCCAACCCACAGTGGAAATCAAGAAATGCTCAGAGCTGAGAGATTTGCTTCCACTGTTGCCTGTAGGCAGAAAATGGGTTGGAATTAGACACACCATTGAAACAGGCTAAGATCCTTCTACGGCTCATTTCTAAACAGATTATTTGAACCAAGGCAGAGAGTTGTAAAAACTGTTTCTATGAGAATAGACTTTATGACAATAGGCTTAGTTGGAACTCCATCTTCCTTTGCATTTTTGTCTCATCTTGCTTTAATTCATTGCACATTTATTTCTTCAGCACCAGAAACTGCTTTTTCTTTCTCTATGTCAGCACTGTTGTCACCGCAATGGTTGTTCTCAAGTACTGTGAATATTTTCATTTACAGCTAAGACTAAGGGTCTTAGGACTGCATTTTTTTTCTTCAGAGAAGTAATTTTCAATCTAATATGTAATCTTTTGGAACATATAACAAATTAATATTAAATATGTAGAGACCTAAATGTATTGTAGATCAACACCTCCACTAGAAGAACTCTAGGCAGTCTGGAAAAAAATACTTTTAAACCCACAGCTTTTCAATCCACATTTATTTGATAACTACCTTACTCATCCTGTTTACTCAACTTGCATAGTCATCTCTCCCTGCTATGCCACTTTACCTGATGAAGTTTAGTACAACCAGGATTCATCAGCTTACCATTATTACTCTCATTTTCCATCTACTATGCTTTGCCAGCAAAACCCACCTCTTTATATCATTACAATTAAGTAATTTCTATTTAATTTCAACTGCACATCTTTTTAAACATTTGATTGACAATATTAGACACTATCAATTAGCTCCTACTTTGTTTTTAACAATTATTCTCTGTTCCTGTCATTTTCTGCTTGTCATCTGACTGCTGTTAATTATTTACTATGACTCACTGATAACTACAATTCTTTCCAAATATCTATTATTTGCCAGTCAACTTTCTACATTTTGCTTTGTGTTTGCACTGAACTTTTTACAACAGCTGCTCCAAATTCTTTGCTGCTGTATTCTCCATGGATCCTTACCTGAAAACCTTTTCTTTACCATCTTAAATGAATGTAGAATGCAGGTTCCTTTCTTTGCTACTTGCTTCATAGGAAAACAGGACGAGTGATACGGTGAGTGTTATCTGACATCAAGGGTGGATTCTTTGAAATATATATTAGTACATGAAGGAAGGTTGCAAAGAAGATGGAGCCTCTTTGCATTGGTGCTCAGTGACAGGACTGGGGGAAATGGAGCACATCTCTCTCTCTCTCTTTGAAGATACTCAAAAGCCATCTGTCTGGATGGACCTGCTTGAGTAAGGGGTTGGACCAGCTGACCTCCAAAGGACCCTTCCAACCTCAATGCTTTTGTGATTATGTAATCAGCAGATATTAATTAATTCTGTAGACCACCTATAAACCCAGGACGTTTATTGACAAAATTTCTCACTTCTCTAAAGCCTATCACTCTTCCTCATGAAAAACAATGCTCCCCAATCACATCTCATTTCTAGTACCTTCTTCACCTTATGTTTCATTTTCTGTCTGAATTACTGAAAATACTTCAGAAATACTCATCATGTGAAAATGTTGGCTTTCCCCTTTTTTCCCTTTTTTATAGCAAAAAACCCAGGCAGCTGGAAGCCAAGTGGAACATGGTGAATGTGACAAGATTTATCCACCTTTTAATGGACAGTGAGTATTTCAGATACTAAACTACTTTCCCGTTCTACTTGATTCTCTTTCCCCTTCGGCCCATTGGAGTTGGTTGCTTGGAGGTCTGTGCTTCAGAGGTCTTCTTTCCTGGCAATGATATAATACAGCTTGCACTGGGTATCATAAAGAGTGATACCTGGTGAATTGCTAGTTAATAGCTTGAAGGAAAGTCATGTAATTTCTCATCATTCCTAGCCTGCCAAGACAAAAGGAGAGATGAGTGGAATTTAAATACAGCAACAGGTTAGAAAGCTACCTTTGATTCCTTTGATTTAAACATGCTTTCAAAAGTTTTCCTTTTTGATGCCAAACTCCAATGCTTTTAGAATACAAATGAAGACAGAAACTTTTTTTTCCTGTGTCTGATGGACGAGAATAGTCTTGGGAAATTCCACAGAAAGGTCTTAATAAAGTGCTGATAGTCAATTTGCTCATTTGTGATAAAGCTATATTATTTGACACTTTCAGATTGAACTTTTTCAGTTGTTAGTTACTAATGGAAGGAAACTGAAGTCATAAGATTTTGTTAAGTTAGTAACACGAGAGAGGTAGAAGACAAAGATGGTGAAACCCGAAATAACAGGACAGAATTACTAATTGTCAGAGAGCTGTAAGGTAAAGTGAGGAAAACAATGTATTACTCAATGTAGAACTGTAACATTCAAACAGTAAAATCCTGCTCATTGTTTCTGCTTACACACAGAGAGCGCAAAATAGCATTGAGATATATCACAAAATGAAATTAGGAAAGCATATCAGTGTATCCTCATACTCTTAATGTTTGCAATTTGAAATTGATTTCCCTTAGGTTGGATACAAATATGCAAACTTCAGTCCCTGTCTGTGATTAATTTCAAATGCTTTCTTTAATTGACAAAATACAATGCCATAAAATAGAATTCTGTGATGCATGGTAGCGGCAAAATATTATGCCATTAGTCATTTTATATAACTTCATATTTCATTTTCATTCAAACATAGAGAAAATATGACCGGGCACCAAATGAGTGACACTCTATCACCAAAAGTTAAAAGTCTGATAGAACTTTAAATAATGAAGTGGCTCCCTGAACTAGAAAGGGGCAGATAATCTTAGCTGCAGGTGCTATGGGAAGTTATAACAAAGTCACATGCTTTCTGTGATGCACACTGTCCAAGCAGTACTGAAGGCTCAGCAGAATTTTAGGATGCGTTTAACTGTTGACCAACACTCTGCACGCTAATCCACTTCTGGCAGAATTATTTTGAACATTAAAAATCTCTGAACAGCTTCAAAAAGTTTTTGTGTCTTGTATTAGTCCCTGCTGTCATTCTTTTCCTCCAATCTGAGGCTATAAAAAAAAAAAAAAAAAGAAGGCCTGACAATTAAGGACAGAAGTGTTCAGTCTTGGACTACTGACATCCTTGGTGTTTGCAAATCCAGGCTGGTTAGAAGTGGTTGATTTTCAACAAATGAAGAATGACACTTTCCTTGCTGATGCTCTTTGCTATAGCATCAGGCACTTGTTTTCATTTCTACTTTTATCCTTTAGTCATCAAAATTGTCAGTTCAACCTTATCAGTTAATGGAAAAACAATTTTCTGCAATTTAACTCTGAATGATGTGTTCTTGTTCTTTTAAAGATCGTACAAACAATATTTGGGCACAAGGATAGCCTGCAAGCACAACAGTTATGGGTAAATGATAGAAAACCTTTCTTGAAAATGTGTAGTAAGTACGAAGATCTTTCTTTCAGGAAATGACTGGGTACAAAAACATCTAGGGATTTTTCTGTGGGTTTTTCTCAAAATAAATTAGATGAAGATCTGCTTGGAATCTCTCTCACTACATCTCTGAAAATTAAACAACTCCCTCACTTGACATTACTATGACTACTAATATTCTTAATATGTACCCTTTCCCACTCCTTCCTTGACTAAACCCCCCTTTCCTTCTTTTAGTCAGAAGCAGTAACATTTATGGCTCATGAAATGCCCCTCGAAAAACCTGAATAAACTTCCAAGAATTCTTTCAAACAGCTGACAGCCAGCTCTTAGAAACTTTTAGTACAGTCTTGATTTACTCTGTTTCTGTTCAATGAAAAAATAACATTGCCTGTCCAAAAAGACAAGAAATTATAAAAGCTTCATTTTAGATAAAATTTAGAGAAAGACTGCTATATCAACACTAGTATTCAAAGACAAATAGATGGAATCATAACATTCAGTCTTCCTTTTGACAGATATATTTTTCATGGCTTAGCTGCACATTTAGGTGTGCATTTGGCTGATTGACATTAGCTATTTGCTGAAGCAGGAAGGAAAAAAAATGAATCCTTCTGAAATGAGATTTGTAAAGGCCAGGCTTCCTCTGATGTTAGAACTATTAAACGCATGCCGAGACTTCTGCTTACCTAGTTCTTCTTGATTTTCATGGCAAGTCTGGTTTCAAAAGGTTTGTGAAAATGGCTCCTTTTACCAATATGAGGCAGGAGCCTTTGAAAGTATCAAGCACATGAAAGATGCAGGTGTCACAAAAGATATATGAGACTTTCAAGACACTGGGATTCTTTTAGGCTAAAATTTCTGTGAATAAAAAGACATTGTCCACAGAACCAGATCTTACCTGACCCTAAGATTCACCAGGTTTTGTCCAAGTAATTTTAAGGGAATTTTTTGCTGGTAGTAATGATTTCCAGATCAGAATATGTGCAATTCATGAATGTGTGTCATATGACAAATAGAACCTTCTTTATAAATGAAGAAACATCATTTGTAGGGTGTTGTACTTGGTTACTTGGCTACACAGCACAGAGAGACCAAAATGTGGGTTTGAAGGCAAAGAGAAAGAGCAACTGTAGAATCAAATCCATCACTCAAAAAATGGAGTTAAATTTTAAAAAAATAATACCAGGGAAGAAACATACACAAGCTCCCTGTTGCTCTCAAGATGTTCTCTCTTGGTATGAACTGCAAGTCTCCATGGTGCCCTGTAATTTTTTTGTGTCCCTTGGTAGGCTCACCAGAAAAAAAAAGAAAAAAGAAAAAAAAAAAAAAAAAAAAAAAGGAAGAAGAAAAAAAAAAGAGAGCACATTGCCTAATTCTAATATGAGCAGATTTCACTAACAACTTCAGCTGATGGAAGAGTCCTTTTTATGGACATGAAGAGTAATTTTGCCTTCCTTTGGATAAGTGTATACTGAAGTACTGCATTCCTACTGCTGAGAAAGCTTCAAAACAGTCAATGCAAACAGTCAAGTCAGAGAACACTTACAATCCTGCACACTGAATTCACCAGAAATTTTTAAATCACAGGGAGAAATAAAGCTTTGTTTTTAACAGAATTTGTTTTTGCAGAGGAGAAATGATAAAAATCTAGTAGGTATCTAGGGTTAAAAGACATATAACAAGGAAGAATGTGGAATGTGTCCTTTGAGACACTGTTACGTGATGACTAGAAATCTCTCAAAAAACTAAGAAAGGAGGGAGAGGCAGAAAAGTAACAATTCAGTTTCAGTATTCAACTCCATAAAGACTTAGTGTACCATGTGGTTTGGCTACAGATTTTACACCAACAGTTAAAATTCCCTTTTAAAGGTCTTTGTTTTCTGTGGATATTTATTTTGATGAAGATTATATGACATACCAAAGTGGGAAAAGTCAGAGAAAGGAAAAGGGGAAAAGAAATAATTTTTTGCATGGAATAGAAATCTGCGTCTGAAACAGAACTACAGCTTAATGAAGAGATAACGAAATACTGAGTGGCATTGTAATGACTAGCTATCTGATGTTAGAAAGTTAATAGTATGATATTGCTTCCCTCTGTATGGGAGCAGATTACAGGATTCTGGTGGAGAAACCTTGTATGTTTCCACTGCACTAGGAAAGATGGGTCATAGTTAATCTGCTGTGTACACACAAGTTGGTAAAGGTGACCCACTGAGCTGTGAGACATTTAATGAAAGCCTTCTGCAGAAGATGAAGAGTGTGGGTAGAGGAAAAATCCCTAAGTCACACAAACTGCAGAAAAAGGCTTGCAAAGATATACAAACACCCTAGACCCACACAAAAAAATTTGATAGCAGAAGAAGAGAGAAAAAGACAGATACACTTCATATGAGACAATACTCCAGTATAATTGCAAAATGAACAGGCTCAAAACAGACAAGGCTCTGTGATTCTGCAGAAGTTAGAACTCTGCACCCTTGCAGTGCTCTCAACCTGAAGGAATATTTCAGAGTGGTACAGAAACAGAAACTGCAGAGACAACAGCTGGAGACTCCAGTTTAAGATGTCCTCCATTCTATTTCTATCTTTAAATGAAGAAGGTGTTCAGAAACTTTCTGCAAACCTTCCTTTCTGAATGTCCTGTTGTCTGCCTGGCAATCAGTCCAGAGGTAAACCATGAATGGGAGTCCTATGTCCAGAAGATGAGAAGGTTCTAGGAAACAACTTTATTTTGGAATTTATTGCTTTTTATTTTTAAAAAGAAAAATTTTGTGTTGCTTCCATTCAGTATGAAATAAGATAAGAAGTGGGAACACTGTAAAAAAAAGGTATAGAAAATGCTTTCCTACCTTTCAGTTAGTGTGCCAATAGCAAATCAATTGATATTAAAGCTAAGATCCCGGTAAACTTATGTCAAGCTCAGAATGATGTTCAAGTGTGTAAAATGAAAACTGCACAGAGGACTCTCTCACAGTGATTCTAGCTATAAGCACTAACCCTACACTTATAGAAGATGGTCAATGAAAAATTTCTTGAAGATGTCCAGCATGCAGGATGTCCTTTGTCTTCTACCTTCCCATCCCAAATTTTTACGGAAAATATATTGTTGAGTTTTAGGGGAGAAAAAGGCAAAATACCTGCCTTTTACTATTTTCTTTCTGCACAAAGAAGAAATGGAGCTAATTGCAAAAATAAAAAAGTATAAATCTCTTTTTTATTTTTGTATGAGACAGCAAATGACTCGCATTTGCTGCAAAAGTGACAGTGCTGTTGGCCAAATGGACTTCAATGCAATATTGATTTAGGAGTATTATAGCCCATCAAGGAATAAATTGGACAGCAATTTCAAAAATGCTCATGTAGTTTATGTGATAGAAGGAGAAGGACAAATGTTTTGACAGTGAAACAGCCAAAGCAACTCGTATTGCAGATGAAAATTATGGGCATTAATATGGATATGATATAGCCAAGAAAACCATGAAAAATATATTTACAAATAATTTTATTTAGTTAATTTATTCTCTTATAAGTATTTGTGTGAGAATTAATTAATACATTCAAAAGCACTATTAAACACATTTGAATGTTCAAAACCAAATGTGTTTTCAGGTACTGAGCAAAGAGCTAGAATATTCCCAGCTCCTCTAGAGCTGCATGAAGCCTTTTGCCTTCTCCATGTACACATCATCCTACAGATAGCATAACATTCATCAGAAATGGTACAATGCTTCCTGAATTGCCTTGGCTTTTCCTCTACTAGCAAATGTTGTGATTGTTGTGCAGTCCACTGGGGCTCACATGGAGCTGCTCCGCTGGCTCCTTTCCTAGAGTGGCTGGGGCACTCATCCTTGACTCCAGCCTTGGCTTCAGGGACTCCTGGGCTCAAGCACAAGGTGACAGTAGGTTGGAAGCATTCAACACTTTGTGTCTTGATCACAAAGCTCTAAGGATTCAGTTGTAGGAGCAGTGGCTGAGGTCTTATCCCGTCAGTAAGTTGAACTGTCAGCTCAGATGTCGATGGTGCCTATAAGATGGTTCCCATTAAATCCAAATGCAGAAAACAGCCTTATTTACAATGTGAAGCAGGATATTTCTTGCAAAACAGACATCAGTAATGCAGTTTAGACTGTTCCTTTGAACTATTACCTGATTTGCACCAGCACTTTGGAAACTGTTGTCCATTAGACACTTTCTGACTTTTTCATAGTACAACTGTAGTCAGACATTGCTAATGACATTTCTATACTTGCTGGTGGTTCTGTATCACCCTCCTTTGGCTATCAATGCAAACTACAGCTGCATCACTCATTCACGCTTTGCCTTCACAGTTCCCTACAAGAAGGTAGCACTGCTACTACAAAGTACTTTGCATCATCTGTTATCAGCATCTCTGTTTATCATTGCAGAAAAAATTATATATCTTTGTTCATTTGTGTTAACCTCTGATAAAACTTGAGCAAAATCTGTAAATAGCCATTCCACTTTAACAAAAGTCTCAATCTCATTTATTTCTCTCTAATTATTATTTTATCAATGTTCAGCACATTACTAATTCTCTGAAGTAGCATGGAAATTTGCATATAAAAATACAGTATTTATTAAGGGCATAGTAGGTTCTGTCCATTAAGAGTATACTCTCTCTTTATAACCATCAGCCTTTGCTCTGTTTCACCAGTGCAGTCTTAAGCATAAATTATTGGAGATGATTGGAGCATAAACTATTCTTGTCCATCATCTCACAGTTTGACTGTGCTTTCACCAAGACTGCTGTGGAAAATAAATAAATATATTATTTTTCAGATCACAGACTATTTTCCATGAAAGCAAGTAGAAGTTCAAGATACACACTTCTCTTGATCTAAAAACAAGTGCTGCTGTTAGCTTCTTTTCCTTCAAATCAATATGACTCACACCATATAACCAGCCAAGGCCTGAAGATACAATACAAGAGGTCCCGAGCTTTCTATCGTCTTTAGATATCAGATGGAAATTAATAGCATTTAGAGTTACAAACACAAGCAATACTTAGAAAAGGACAGTCAGTAAAGAACAAAGCTGGGGACTGTTTTACAGCTATAGCACAGGTTTGCTGAATCTCCTTATATTAGCTGAGGCAACACTGCTGTTAAGCGCTGCTCTATTAAGCTCTGCTTTTATGAATACCAAGTGATAGCAGACAAGTTGTTTGCATTGCAGCTTACAGATATATATATATGTACACAGATTTTTGGACCACTTTAAAGACCTTCTTATGCTGTTGCTTGAAACTTATAAAGGAAGCTAATACTGGCTCAGTAATTTCAAGTAAGAGGAGTAATTTCAATTAATAAGGAAGCAGAAGCAATTCAAACAATATAGTAAATAAATATTACTGAAAAATTTTAGAGTAATGCAATTAAATATATGGAGAGTTAACAATTCCCAATATGCCCAAGACACAAAATCTACTCCACAGATACAAACAGAAGATCAAGAAGGTAGTCAGTGTTTTTTACTTAAATTAAATCTCTGATAAATGTTATAAAACAAGCTACTTCTAGACTAAAGACTGGCCATCCCAACCCAGAAAGGCATTTCAGCATCTCTAGAGGACAAACACATGAAGTGTTATGAGCACACTGAAGAGTGACTGCAGCTGGGCTGCAGTAAGTGATAAGGGATTCAGCTAGTTTAGCTGTGATACCAGTACACACAAGTTTAGAGGAAAGCATGAGGATGTTCAGGTCACAGATCCCCCTCCTAGCAGCTAGGCTACGTGGCGTTGCTCTAATGTGTCCTCCACCAAGATGGAGGCAATTCCCACTTAAATCCTGCATGGCAGTGAATTACCCCAAGCAGACTTTTGGTGGTTGTGTTCATCAAAAGATTTGCGCCACAGTGTTCTTCTGTAACTTTGTTGTATCTGAAGGGTAGAGTTACAAGCAATACGTAAGAAACTTTGAGTGTGTATTAACACTTTTCCAGTGAATTAATGATGGGTGTTGTGCTTTCTGGAACGAGTAACCCAGAATTGGAATCAACAACTTTAGAGCCGAGGTTTCAACTATCCTAATCTAAATTTAAGTTTGGACTAACTTTCAAAGCAAGCCATGCTTTAAATGGAGTTTGGATCACATGGCCTCCAGAGGACCCTTCCAAAGTAAACTATTAATTATTCTAAATCTAATGTGCAGGTGTAAAAGGATTATATTAATTTAACATACATTTTATATATCTTTAATGTCAAGTTTAGTAATTCCTAGCTCAGAAAAGTTTCTGTGGTTAATTAAGAACTGTCTGAGGAGCTATCTCAGGCCTTCCCTAAACAGATCAGACAGTTTGGGTCTTTAACACAGACTTTTTTTTTTTCCTCACAGCTGCTGTTCCAGGCATTAGAATTAAAATGTAACTCACAAAAGAGTTAAGAAACAAAATTTGAGTTAGTGTTATTTTTTCTAGTCACTAGTATATTATAAACTAGGTGTTAGTTTAGTAATTGTTTTTCACTCAAGGAAACAGCTGCATTACAGACGATATCATAAATTTACCAGTTTTCCGGTTGCTCATGATGAGTTCAGTGGGAAAAGAAGGGAAAAAAATAAGAACATTTTAGATAATATCTTTATAGCATTAGTAACATCATTCTTATAGTCTCATCATGCAAAATAAAAAGACACAGAATGTTTCCTTTCCTTCTTTTTTAGCATCTGATTGTCTTAAAGAAGCAATTAATTTACAAATTCTCCTCTTCAACTTCAGCATAAAGATGCCTCTACTCTGATTTAAAACTTTTTTATAAAAGTATGGACTATGCTCTTTAACTCAAGTGTACACTGACAACCTTTTGTTTTTGTGAATTTTAATTAAAGACCCAGGCTTTACTTCCTTACTAAATGACTATTGAATGGGTTTGTCTGGGTGTGAGCATTATCTGCTCCTTTCCTTTCTCATGCCTAATCAATCATTGCCTGGATGTAAATGCTGAGAATGGCAGATGTATCCATCATTCTGCTAGTGGTTAACTGCATGGGCTCTGAAAGCTTCAGGAAGAAAACAAATGACATCCAAGTAATAAATATTCCACCTTTGACAAATATTAATTACCTGTACAAAAGTTTGCTCTCTAGTTTATGGTGTCTCCAACCTGGGGTCAGACCTTTTTTTCCTTTAGAGTGAAGTAGGGTGAAATTCCACTCAACTTTCAACAAGATTAAATAAAATTAATGCTTGGGGGAGAGATGGGGTGCAAGAAGTCATTATAAATTATTATATTTTACCAATCAAATCAAAATAATAAGCAGTGCTCACAACTTTGCATGTTTCTGCTTGGCTCTTTGCAAACCAGACAAATGAAATGGTGCACCTCATGAAAAACCATGAAGAAATTGTTATTCTTCTCATCATCTATGCTTCCTTGGTGTGCCATATTCTACTCACTAGAGTGCATGTATGCTGGATTTTATAATAAGATTTCCTGTTATCATTTTAACTGCTTTTCTGTTACCTGGTAATAAAAAGGACATTCATAATCTAGACTGCAGAGTCAGTTCTTTCACAAATGTAATTTGCATGATTAAATTAATATATGAATTTTGCATGGGATAAGTTTACAAGCACTGAGTCTTTATATGTCATACATTTACCATCAGAATCACAGAATATGCTGAGTTGGAGGGGACCCACAAGGATCATTGAGTCCAACGCCTTGCCCTGCACAGGACCAAGAGTCACACTGTGTGCCTGAGTGTATCCTCCAAATGATTCTTGAACCCTTTCAGGCTAGTGCTGTGACCATTTCCCTGGAAGCTGTTCCAGTGCCCAACCCCCCTCTGGGTGAAGAACCTCTTTCTAATATCCAACCTAAACCTTCCCCTGACACAACTTCAGGCCACTCCCTTAAGTCCTTTCACTGGTTTCCACAGAGAAGAGACCAATGCCTGCCCCTCTTCTTCCTCTCACAAGGAAGTTGTAGACTGCAATGGGGTTTCCTCTTCTCCAGGCTGAGTAGACCAAGTGACCTCAGCTTCTCCTCAAGGCCCTTCACTAGCTTCATTGCCCTCCTTTGGACACTCTCTAATAGCTTAATCTTTTTGGCTATTATTTATGGCACTACTTTCCAGCATCTCATTGCCCAGCTTGTACTTGCACCCAGGGTCACCCTGTCCCATGTGCAGAATCCAGCACTTTCCCAGTCTTCTAGTTTGTTGAGGTCTCTCTGCAGGGCCTCCCTGCCTTCAAGGGAGAAAACAGCTCCTCTCAGTTTTGCGTCATCTGCAAATTTGCTTGATATCCCTTCCAGTGCTGCGTCCAAGTCATTTACGAAGATGTTGAAGAGCACAGGGCCTGAGATGGGGCCCAACAGAACCCCATTAGTGACAGGACACCAGTCTGATTTTACCCCATTCACTATTACCCTCTGTGCAAGTGGTAGAACAGTGAGTATCTGATTGATGAAATAATTTCATTTGCAATTGTCATACATCCTGTTTGGAGAACCAACATTTATTTTTGTTGAGTATCATCCTAATGATCTGATTTATTTCTACCTTTCCGGGCATTTGTAATCTTTTCAACTTTGGGAAGTGTCCTCATAATTGTCCCTTGATGTCGAGCAGACTGTAATGTGGAAAACTCTGAATACATCTGGACCTTGAATGGCATTTAAGGAATCTCCAGAAATATTGCTTTTGAATTTTGGGTCTTTAAGTGTTTTGGTTTTTTTTTTTACCCAATTTCATATTCTTCTGATCTTTGAACCTTCAATTTTCATATGTTTTACCCTGTAAAACAGCAAAAAATGTCTTGCTAACATCCATGGTTGTGTTATTATTATAACATAAATTATAGTTATGAAATTTTATGTAGCACTTCTTATTACTCACTAAAGACATTATTTTTTTAATCAAAGAAAGTATTTAAGTCTCCTTTTAAGTGTTTTACCCTAAGAATCAGATGTTTACTTGACCCTCTCCGTTCTTGGGATGTCCTTACGAACTATAGATTGCCCACTTTAAAGAAGTTATTTAGATTGAATGAATCATTTATATGCTTAGTTTCAGACACTGACTGCAAAACTTAAATGTTTCTTGAATGTGATTTGTAAAATACATCAGATGATCTCATTAGGGCTGTCTCACTGGACAAGCCTTTAGGCTTTTTTGGCATACATATCTGACAAAGCATTTGTTTTCTTAGTGACTACAATGCAAAGCTCCTTTTCCTCTTGTAGTCGTATATTCACTGTTTCCTCCCTTCCTTTTATTTTTTTCCCCTGATCTAAATCCATTAGTTATTCCTTTCTGTCACTCAGTTGTGCTACTTTTCATTTGTTAATTATATTAGAGTATCTTCTTGCCACCTCTTTTTCCCCCCCTTGTACTCATTCAGCAAGCAAACAGTATTTCTCCATCCACATTATGCTTTGGTACAGGTTTTCCCATGAATCTTCCTAGCAGATGCTTGCTCCTCTGCAACATTTTCTTATGATTTCTTTGGACACCAAAGTTCACTAAATCTGTGTGCAACCTCTCTTTGACTGGACTATGGCAAATATTATTGGTGGTTTTCTTCCTTCCTCCATCTTTTTCTCTCTCTCTTTTTTTTTTTTTTTTTGTTTGTTTGTTTGTTTGGTTGTTTGTTTTGGTTTGTTTTGTTTTAATTAAAACAGTATCTGTCTGAAACTTGTAGCTTCAGACTGAAAATATGCTGTCTAGCCGAACTGGAAGAAATGTTAGCCTTCTCTCACTGGCTCATTTTAAGCTTTGCTCAGTACTGGAATAAAATCAACAAAAGAATATTCCCATAAAATGTAAAAAACTGTTTGTATTATTATTTCCTAAGATCTTCTTCTGATATAACCTATAATAATTATTTGTTCCCTCAACGTGACAGTTTTTTTGTTCATGTATTTCTTTTCTCATGTCCTTGCTTTTATCTTTGCCAACATGTAGGATTTATTAGTTTGACTAAAAATAACAAATGCAAGCTTTTAGCTCAACATGAAATGTTTTCCTCTCCCTTGAGAAAGAGCACAGCTCTCTCAGTCTTTTCCCACAAAATGAATTCCCCTCTGGGACTTAATTCTGGCCAGTGATGTATCATATGAGATGTATCATATATGAGACCATCATCAGTCTGTATTTGGAAGAAAACAGGTTATCTTTGGAAGGAGGTAGCTTAGTCTTGTTTCTGTTCCAGGACATCTTCCTCAATAAGAAGATGGAGACTAATGCCCCTCTCACAGCCTTCCCTCTTTTTGTGGTGAATGCACTTACAGGGGCACCGAAGTATGGAAATGAGTTGGAAAGCAAAACACATTAGAGCCAGACCTACAAAACCCCCTCCAGGTCATGAAATGGGGGAGGCTCAAAGACTAAATTAAGTTTGTTCTCTACTACTTACTTTGAAGTGAAAGAAATGAATTGAGGAGAAATGATTGCTTCTCTGACACCTTCAGAAGGCTTAAATCCTTGAAAAACTCAGTAAGTTTTACTGTTTGGTAAGGTTGTACTTTCCTCACTTCACAAACGAGGATCCAGGGTCCTGTCAGCCTGTATTATACTGAGGGTTTCTTCCTATGTAAATGACAGCAGGGGAGGTGAAGCGAGGATGAAAAAAGTACATACCTAAATCTCACCCTACCTTTGAAGGAGGCTGCAAGTATATTGGACAAAAGGATCTGGGAGCTGGGATGTCTTTGCATTTCCTGCAGTTTAGGTATAGCCTGAGAGTACAATCTATAGCTTCAAAGAACCTCTGTCTTACTCATTGTCTCCAGAGGTCATTCCCAACCTCAGCAGTCTTGTAATTCTGTGAAGGTGTACAACCCAACCAGCTGGAAATTACAGAATAAAATGAGACTTTTGTTTTGATTCTGTTGCCTGCCAGTTGGCTTAGGGAGTCAGCTTATTGATTTCTTTCTTCATTCTTAGACATAATTAATGTTTTAATTATTTCAAGAAAAAATAAAACAGCTTTAAAAATGGACTATGGGCAACATGCTGCAGCATGCTAAAGAGCCTGGTGTTTGCCTCTCGGTATAGTGAGAGGGAGATATAGGTCAACTTTTTTGCTTTTAATAAGGCACAGTGATGATCTAAGCCCAGAATGATACTCTAAAAACTGTTTCATAACATTAAAAAAGCACATAGCTATCCCAGAAAATCTTGTTCTGCAGCTGCTCATTTCTGTAAGTTATGCATGCATTCAACATGGCAATCACCACTGGAGAATATCACCTATGCACAGGCAAAAGTTAACAGTGCTTAACACCCTGCAAGGACTTATGAATGTCAGTGATGCCTCAATATTGCATTTTGACATTAGTTTCAAGTTCAGACTGAATGCTGTATGTAAACTCATGCAATAAATCTGCAACAGAGTAAGGAACATGTCCCAGATGTGTCAGATCCTAGGTGAACACCCTTCCTTCTGAGTTATCCTTCTCATTCGGAAAGAGGAGAGTTTGTCCTCCACAAACCTTGAAAAGGAAAAGGCAAAATGTATCATCCACAAGTAAGCATACCAGGTTTCTCAGTTTTCCTTTGAAACACTTAACTCTGAACAAAGTCAAATTGTTCTGAGAAGCAATGGTTTATATTAAAGAATATTTTCTTCCACACTCTACAACCATGCCTTTTTTTCCCACTGTGAGCATAAACCAAATTTTCCTGCTTGTCTCATGAGATCTTTGGATGATGACAACAGACTGCTTTAAAAACAGCTGTTGCAGTGCCTGGTGAATTGAAGGAATTTGGAAATCCTTTAGTGACAATATCTACATTCAGAATAAGAAAATGTCATCCATATCCTTTAAGGTAAAGCTGAGAGTGAAAGAGAAATTCAGCTCAGAGAACAGAAGTAAACCAGTTTCTATGGTAGCTGCATTACAGCTGTTGCAGATGCAACACAATTAGAGTCTGAATTAGAATTTTCCATACTTGTACTTTGTTTTCATTAGGATTTATGTTTGCTCTAATGAGTTTGTTTTAAGTAGATGCACATTTATGGAATGAAAATATTCTGTTCAGTTCATTTTCCTAATATGTTTAGCTAGTCTGCTGAAGACTCTCCAGCAACCTTACTGAAGTTAAAAGAAGGAAAGCAAATATTAACAAGGGCCTTTTTATACCCAGATTTTTTTTTCTAAAACAACTTGAACAATCATCTAATTTACTTTGTCGCTTATTTCATAGTTTTATTTCCCAGATGGTTTTTACATCTTAAGTGTCTGTCATTTGTGAGTTCTTCTGAGTAGTAGTGGTGGTCTGGTTTTGCTTACACAATCTTCTAGCTAAACAGAACAAAGCAGAAACTCTTTCTGGGTTCCTCACACTGCTATTTCTTCCTTATCTACAGAGATTGGTGGAAACAAGAGCTCTCCATCACTTACAACATGGGAAACTTCCATTTCTTCAGCTCTCTTACTGAGTATACCTACATCTGCAGCTGCATTCCCCTAAAGAAAACTGGAAATAGCATCTAAAATGAAGAAAACAGACATGTTTCTTGTTTTTATTCCCACAGCATATGCTTCATGCTGTACATAGGATGGAAATAGGAGATCAGGCAGTAAAAGAGCTAATTCCTAAGAGAAGCTTTGTGCCATTACATCATTGAGAGTCTGGAGACTCAGTAGGACAACAATGAAGTTTCTGACCTCCATTCTTGAGTTGAAGGTGGCTTAGTTACAAGTGTAACATTTGGCTCACAAAGGTTTTCCTTCCATCTCTGCCCCAATTTGCCCTCAAGCCAAGTACAACTGTCGGCAGTGGTGCACAGCTGATCCACACCACCTTGAGCAATCACCACTGGCCTAACAGCAGAAAGGCTCAACTTTATTTTTCAGTAGGCAGTCTGGTGGCACAAGAACATAAGCCCCCTCATCTACTCTTAGCTTTGCTTCCTATTTCTGCTATCTCCCTTGATACTGCATGTCAGACAGAAGGCACAGATTTAACCCCAGATTTAATCTCATCCTCTTCCTGTTCTCTGTATAACCTCTGATGTCCAGGTGCTGCGAAGTCATGTGTTTGACTGTTCATTAGCTTGAATTAGCAGTCTCTTTGTCTTGGCACTGACACAGAGTGGGAAGAGCTCAGAAATCAGTCTTTATACTGGCTCATATCAGACACCTCTGGAGACTAATCTTCCTAGGATGCCTGCATATAACATGTAGTATGACAGGCTAAAAGGTAAATGAGTGGAGGAACCTCTTGTAGGTGTCTTGTGGTACATATAAGCTCTTTACAGCTCTAGACTGAGGCAGATGAGTCTTCAAACTGATACTCTTACACTGACTACTTAAATGTTAAGTGCCTCTTGTGTTCATCAGGAGTAACACCTCTCACACATAGATTGCCACTAATTGTCTTGTCCTTTAATTAGCAGTGTCAGTCTCTTTGTGTAGCATTGAGTAAAAGTGTAGGATAAGATTCACCTGGGAGGTTTAGGTGATCCTAGGTCAACCTGGAAAGTCCTGCCTGTAAAGCATCAAGAAGATTCTAGGTAGACTCTTCTCTTAGAAATAAACAGAGCCTTTTAAATGTATTCATTAGCTGAAATCCAGCTGTGAAGTGCGTTCTGAGGTACTCTCTATATTGAGAAAAAGCACTTTAAATCAGCCTGATGCTTTCTGCTTACACAGACAACATCACGCTCCGCTGGTACACGTGAGAAAGTACCTCCAAAGCAGCTAATTAGGGGGCTATCTGTGCATAGATGGCATGGAGCTCCAAAGCACTCTCCCAGACAAATCTACAGAGTGAATGGTTGAATGTAAAAGTCTGCCAAAGTGCCAAAAACCAATTAGTGCTGGATGTCAGCACAAACAACTGTGAAACACTTGTCAGAACTCAATAGGATTTTTCCCACAGAACCTAGCAGCATTAAATCTGTTTATGGTATTAATCATATAAAGTAAAAAGTAAGCCAGGATGTTTTGAGTACTTCTGTTAGCACCCATGTGTGTTACATATGGACATTCTCTAAGAAAGCTTTGGCAGAGCAAAAAGGGTAGTATTAACTTAGAGCCATACCAAGGACTTACCTAACCATTTGGAGAAATAGAAAGTGTGAGACAGGCTCTTAAACACTACTTTCCTCAAAAACCACTCTGAAGTGTGACTCTTTGTTTTAGTTAATTAACTTCTTTGTTGTGTTAGGAGGAATACTGTAAGTGAAAAAGAAGTAAAATAGTAAGATGTACCAACTACAGTCCTTTTATCATTAGAAAAGAGACAAAGCATTTGCTACTGACTTCTGTGATACAATAAAAGTCACAATTTGAAGACTGATGTGACCTCTGAGAGGGAGAAGTCTTATTCATCTAATTCAGTGAAGTACATTTCACTCAAATTACGACCTGGCTTCTGTTTTTTGGTGTAAGAGCATAGTTTGCAGTCAGTCAAGAGAAGTCCGTTTAGTGTCAGTTCCTCTTGCTTATGTATAAAACTCAAATGAAAGAATCATAAAAAAAGGCAGATAGAGTAAAAAAGACTGTTTAAATTTCATTCATCAGTTGTCTGAGTAAATGCCTTAAGTCAGCAAACTGAATCTACTGTAACCTCTACTAAAGGTTACAGTTTGCATTATTTTGTGTTTCAACAGGAAAGTCTGCTGGTATTTAAAACAAAATGACATTTTAGTATTTCCTGAGATCATTTGAAGGAACAGATAAATGTGATCAGTGGGTTTTCGTATTTTTTCTGGCTTTTTTTTACTTTGGTGATAGTATTAAGGTGATACTGTGAAACAGCAGGTAACATTTCACGATGCTGCCAGGCAGCTCCCTTCTTGGTCTTCTTGTTTGTTTACTTGAAAAAGGTAGAGGAGTGTGCTGAGATAGCAAAAGAGCTGAAGGCAAAGTATAAGAACTGTGCTTTGCTTTGCTTACTTCATTCAAAGATAATTTACCTTTCCTCCTTCCGTAGTTTCACAAGAGAGAGAACACCTCTCCAGGACCCACCCCAAATTTGTGTTCAACCTCCTGCTATCCTTTGTTGGTGTAGCTGCTACACTGACAATGTTGGCAGCTTCTTCAGCTCATGTGTACAAAGGGGGACAAGTCTGCTCCATGTCAGGAACTCTGGAAAAACTCAGGTCTTTCCTGTATTCACTGCTTTTTCTAAGATATTTATTTAGTTCAATCAGCTTTTAACAGAAGTTCAGATTCTGTTTCAACTTAGTCCAAACATGCACGCTTTTATGAATAAGTCATTACCAAAAAAGTGTTTGATTTTTTTAAAGTTTTTAAAGAAATTCTTTGACATAAACTGTCCTCACAGGCATACAGACAGTTCTTAAAAATTCAGAAGAGAAGAGTATTGTCTACCTTATTTCTGAAGGTCTGTTGCATACATAATTCCTTATAATCAGCTAATCCTCAAGTGAATACAAATATTGTGTATTCAAGGAAGTTTTCATTTTAAAAAATGAGAATGTAAACATTGCATTAATAATAATAGTAACAATTAAAAAAACTAATAGCATTTTTATGGTTCTAAAAAAATTTTGAAAGATTGATATATCTTCTCCTAAATATTTCCTTAAATCTTCAGTGTGTTTGTAAAAATAATAATTATCAATTGAGATTCTTTTTAACTCTTAGGTAAGACTCAAAGTGAATTTTTCTGTTTTTACAAAAAGTGGAAAAGCAAGACCTCTCTCTTTTCCTCTCTCTCTCCCTTAGGTCTGGATGGCATTGAAAATCTCAGTGCCGGTCCCTTGGAGATTCCCTGAAAATTATTTCTTTTTGTTCATTAAGAAAGTAGAGTGGCTTTCCACAGGAGTATCTTTCACTTTTTAATTGTTCTTGTTTGTTCTCAAGAGTTTTTCAGTAGTCAGACTCACAGTTCATAACTTAAAAGCATAGTAGAACATGCTTTTTAGGGATTTGTAATAGCTAGCCTTTAGTGCTCTCTTTCCAATATGATATAAAATTTATATATATTTGGATTATTATAGCATATCAGAAATTTTTTAACTGTGTTCCAGAGCCTACAGCTGAACCCAGAATTAATAAATAAGGATTTGCAGACAGAAAAGACTTTTCCTGAAATCTGACAGCACTGAATACATCAGGAGAGTACATATTTTGTACAGTTTTCATTAATTAGCCTGAAAAATATGGTTTTAAAAGCAAGTGAACTATAAATAAACATAGACTGTTTTTTCCCAAAATAATTTATGTATATCTATTTCTTTGAATTTACTAAAAACGTAGGAGGCTCTGTAGCAATTGAAATAATTTCACTTGAAATAATTTTTGTAATTACTGTCGTATAACAATATTAAGGTTTGTAATTTGCAAACTCTCCTACTTTGCAAATTCTCACAGAGCAGGAACCAGAATTTGGTTCCTTGAAACACCTCGACTCAGTTCCTAGGTGTTAATGTTTATGATGGTCTTGTGGTGCATGATCATATATTGCTTTGTCTGCCATTTCAGCTGCACCAGGGAACAGAATAGCTGATGCCTAAGTAGTGATGAGCTATGTGGCTCTTTTAATTTTTAAGAGTATGGCCTCAGGTCTGATTTATTTCACAGCATACAAATCCTGCTAAATGTTAGAAATATTAGCTTTCTTCATAGGCTCTTCCATTACAGTTGTTACTATTATCTCTAAATATTTACACAATCCTGAGAGTTTATTATCATCACTTTTTGGCTGGAGAGCCAAGACACAGATCCACTAAGGTAAAAAATAACCACCAATGTAATGTTTGAGAATTCAGGAGACTATGATGTTTTCAGAACATCAACATTATAAAGCAGCGTGTGTTCAAGATCCCATACCACTGGCTTGTCATTGTGCAGAGTACACGTGATGGAAACAAATGAAATCCTATCTCCTAGAACAGACAATTTTCTTGAAAACAGGCTCTTTGCAAACATGGTTCTATTTCAGTACACACTGACATTTCATCTTGACAGGAGCTCTGATTTTTGGGAATATCAAATGGCTAAATTGAAGTTTGACTTTTGAAGCACCATAAAAAAGTTTAAAAAGTGGATAGAGTTCTTGTAGGATAGTGCAAACTCAAAATTAACTACTCTGTTTAAACAGTGTGAAATCACTTGTTTAATAAAAATTGACCCACCGGCAATTATCTCATCTAAGGAATGTACACTAATTTGGTACAAATCTGTATTTCAAAATCTTCAAGCCCTTTCAATAATAGAACCTTCTGAAGTCTGACTTGTGACTACTTGGCACTTCTGCAAATAAACAGCACGAGCCCAGCTGTACTGATGCCTAACAGTGGATTAAAAACATAACCACAGAACACCTGTGAGAAGTTTGGGTGAATGACCTGTCCAGGATCATACTGAGAAATTTTTGGCAGATGTACATATAGAATCCAGTCTCCTGGATGGATTTCAACATCCTCAGCCAGGAGACCATTATTCGTTCTTTTCCCCCAGTTCCTTTTTCATTCTATACACACCTTTCAGCTTTTGCTATAAATGAAGCAAGGATCCTTCAAAAAATAGGTCTATTTCATCACATACTCCTAATTCATCCCAAAAGTAGAATTTGCTGTGCAAAGAGAGACTGGAATCCACACAAAAGAGAAAAAGCAATCACAAAGCTCAAATTCTCTCATGTTGCTCATGTACAGGGATGTTATCATCAATGAGTCAAGGAAACATGGTTGAGATAAAACTACTGAAAAGCAATTGGAAAACTCATTAAAAAAATTGGATCTTTAGAACCCATTGTCTAGGTCTTAAAGAAAGGTCAAGTTTGGTGGGGATGAGTGTCAACTGAAGTAGGCTCAATCAGCTATGAAAATATAAAATGAGAAATGCTCCAGATTCAAGTCCTTGGTCCTCATTCCAGTTCAGTGCCCACATGCACTCCTCCAACTTCCCATCCTGACTCCAGATAGCCTAGCCTCTTCCATTTCACCCATATCCAGGGTCTCTGTCACAGGCTTGTTGCATGTTGCCAGCAGCAGAGACATTGATCTGCCTCAGTGTTTTCCACAACCCTGGCTCAGTATTTTGTCCTTCCCTGAGTTCTCGCAGTTCCCTCCAAGTTGTCAGATTTGGTGGGCAAAAAAATAGTATACCTCTCGCTGAAAAGCTGTGGCTCTTCCCAAACAATATTTCAAGCCCTTACTCCAAAAATTGAAGTGACAAGTAAAGCCATAATATTGATTATTCATAAGGAAAAAAAAAAAAACAAACCACAAATAAAAAAACCTTTGATTTTTATCCCTGTTCTCAGTTCCAAATGTCCCAAGGTTGTTTGGCCTATATGTCCTTTATGGGCATTTCAGCTTATATGTAACAAAATGTATGAACATCTGAATTGGAAGGTAATTTCAGAGCTATCCAGTGCTCCTAACAAAACTCACAATACTTTTTTATCATGCTCTCTGTTCCCACTTCTCAGAGCTCCTAAAGAGATATTTCTGCCTTGATGTAAGAAATTTAGCTGAAGCGGGAGAGTTGTGTTCATAAGCCATTAGCAAATGTGGGTTGCAAACAGTGAGATGGACATACTGGAGATAGAACCTGGAAATTGGAAAATTAAATTATTTAACTGTGACTTATCTTACTCTTTTCCTCATGGTAGAATGAAAATTGTCATTTCCTGCACCCTTCCTACCCCTTCATTTCTGCAAGCCTTTCCTGAGCTATAACTCTGTATGTATGCAGCAGGAATGAATGGAGGTAATAGTCACATCAGAAAGAATCATCAGGACCCAACAGAACACTGCAGCCCCTTTAATTGTCCTGTGTTGTAAGATGGCTAGTTCTTGTTCTCCATGTCTTGTCGAATACACAAGCCTGTTTAGTGGATTCCTTTTCTGTAGTGTAAGTACTGTGTCACAGGGAACATACTTCCATTTCCAATTGATTTAGGGAACGAGCACCAAGTGATTTTTAATATATTGCTGCAGTTCGCCAACCATAGTTCAGTGGTTTCAAAAGCAGACCTTTCCAAAAATAAGTGTGGCTTCTCATATATCTTGTTTGCAGTTTTATGGTGTATCTCAGGGCTTTCTGAAATAGTGGTGGTATGTTATACTTCAGCCATATTCTTATCCTTGATGGTTTTCCATGAATTGAGTAAATGTTTGCAAAGCAATAAATTTGCTTATTTTTCCCATGCATTTCTCAATATTTTTTGCTGCTCCATATACTTTCTGTCTAAAGTGGACCATCAATTTAAATGGTTTCTAATCTCTACCAATCTCTACTTCACAGTTAACTTATGATCATGTTCTTCATATACTGTCCTTGGAAGTCTAGTCACTGATTTATGAAACTTTAGCCTTCATCTTTTGCTGGAAAAAATGTAAAATAGATGTTTACTATTTCTAAATCGTTGGAAAAATCATAATAGTAATAAAATCAATGTCTTTACTAGCCTTTTTTTCCATACACACCCCCCAAAATAATGGGTGCTTTTCAGTCCCTTAGTACTACAGCAATTTTTAGTTTGGGAAAGTATCAGTGCTTTTCACTCTGTAGGTTCAGTTGCATCCTCTGGTTAATCTATTACTCTTACAGAGCTGTACATCTGAATAGCCTAATGAATACATATAGCTATCAAAATTTTGGTTTTGTTATGCAAGCAAAAGAGTCCAGTGTAGGATTTGACTCTTGTGCTGTATAATGATTTAAAAGAGCATGTAAAGGACTTATGATACTAATAGCATGGCATCATTCATTACCAGAAAAGAATTTGTACTCACACAAAAGGAAACTGATTATCTTTTTCAGAAAATCTGCATAGTCAGGTGGATAATTAAAGCTGGGAAAGGTGCAAGATTGGACATTTGCTTTATTGCTAATCTAAGAGGACCATGTATACTTAATACTTGAAAGGAAGATTCTGTAGTGTCTCTTTCATCACCTTGGAGTTACCCCAAGGCTGCTGTAATCTTATTCTAAAAGGCAGTAAATGGATTAGGTTGAAGTCCCCATAACCAGTGAAACTAGAAATTACATCCAGACATATTTTTAGGAGGAACTCAAATATCATAGACAAAGTTTCATTTATTTTTTAACCTGTTAAAATATATTTTATACTTCTCATATCATTCTTCCTTTGTTTATTCCATCCACCCACAAATAGCTCAGGATTTGCAATAGAAAAATATTTCATAATTTGCATGAATACAAGGCAAAGGTTTCCTTCTTCAAACAGGCATGGTTTTCTGTGAACTGATTAATCATTCTTTGAAGAAAAGATAAAAACTCAATATATGAACGGGTCCTAACTAATGTTACATGAGGAGAGACTGTTCAGTGCTCTGAGGTTTAAACTTTAATGGGAGTATTAAATGTGATGCCAAAACCTGGTGAACACAGTAGTAGTTCAAGCGCGCAGGGATTAGAGAGCATAAAGGAGAACTCCTTCATGAGTTGGCCAGACTTCAAGTTTGATCAGGACATGCATGCATACCGGAACAGGTGGAAAGTGAGGACGCAGCAGCTGGTCTCCATGATTTATTTTGATTCACTGGGAAAGGCAGCAGTATATTTTTATTTTTCTAACTAGACACTACTTCCACCAAACCCAGGAGGAGACAGGAGGTAGCCCTGTGGCTGGCAGGCTGTCTCCAAGCCTGGGCCAGTGTGGTGTGCCTCCTGAGATGGGTAATTTATTACTTGTCATTGATTCAGTGCTGTGTCCATTAAATGTCCGCTTAGGAGAAATAAATCAAACATATTCTAATGAAAATTAATGTAAATATCTTATTGCAGCTTAATCATATTTCATATCTTAATCTATTCTTCTATAGTATGCTTGTCTGACTACATTACAGAGTGAACGTACAGATTCTCTAGCAGTAATTGTCTGGGTTACATTTTTTTAACATCCTATTCAATTTTGGGCAGTCTCAACCTCATAAACTGACTGAATTGCTTTCCTCAACTAGATTCTCCTCAGGGCTTTTACCTCCTTGAAGTAATTATAAAACAAAGTTATTATACAGGGGAAAAGACCAACAAACAAAGAAAACAGCCAAGAAACTGAAGGAAAAGACTTGTCAGTTTACTTTGAGTATCTCGGTATACTTCTATGCAAGATAATTGCCTCTGAAATAGCACTCATTGAATACATACTTAATGTTTTCAAACTCCTTGCTATAGGATTCTGTGCATGCATGGGTTGAAGAAGCAATTGGACAAAGCTGTGACAGAAGAATCCTACTGTGACTTCTAAATTCAAAGACAGCTCTGTCCCAGGAAGTCCCTGACAATTTGCTTGGTGGAGGCTGAGAAGGTGTGACAGGAAAGTAACATTACATGTTGGCCTTGCTCTTGTTTTCCAACCAAGGCAACTGGTATGGGTCATTCTCAGCTGCAGGAGCATGAGGGCAGAGTGAGTACACCTGGTATCATGGATTCAGGCACAGAAACGTACATATACACAGAGAGAGAGAATATTGGTTTGTTCAAAATGAAACCAAGAACTGGTTTCACACCATGGTCTTTGTTTTCAAGGTCTCCAGTGACTGGCCAAAGGGTAAATATAAGAATGAATCATTGGTAGAAGCAGGAAGCCTTAAAAAGAAGAAATGTCTCCAGACAAACTTAATTATTTTTTAAGAGAAATGGTAGCAAAGCTGGAAATATCTATGAAAATTATTTGGGTTTGTTATCATTTAAAACATGTCTGAAAATTAATTCATATCCAGTCTTTCTAAGATCACTGGCATATAACTGAAAACCTGTTATGCAAAGGGACTTGCAAGGCAGCAAAGTAATGCAGGGTGAAACATGCATTGGGAATACGGTAAGTTAGCCTTAGTGATTTAGGGAATAGAACAAATAAAAACCATAATGAAATTCAGTTGAAACAAATGGACAGAAACTGCAAATACCTCTGAGAGCAGAGGAATAGTACAGACGAAACTAGAAATATCCAAAATGTGTGAAGATAAAAAAAAAATCCAAATAGAAAACCTGTAAGTTATTACAATGAGGAATTAGCTGAAACTCATCTATTCAGTTAAAGAACAGAGAAGTCTGGAGACATGTATAGCATAACGCAGAGGCAAAGACAGGTGCTGCACTCAACTTCTATTAACTAAAGAAAGTCTGGTATTTTTTCTCAATCAAACTCTAAATTTTAGTTTTGAAGAAATATTTTCCTACCATTCAAAATGAACTGAAACTGAAAACTGACATGGAAAAGTGGATATTTTAACTATCAAACAGGCTTACAGTAAGATGAACATGAGCTATCTCCCTGAAGTACAATATTTCCTTTTTAGTGTAGTGGTCAAGTTGTATTTGTGGAACTGTATCTGTTGAGATGAGAAGACTTTGGCTTTAAGTAATCAACCTGAATGCTTTCTTGTTTATTGCAGAATCAGCACAACCAGCAGGAGAAACACACAAATTAAGATTTCCTCTGCACTTGAGGAATGAAGAGGCCAGCCTCTCTTCTCCATGTTTCTTGTAGCTTGCTCCTCTATCACTCCATCAAAATGCCATAGCAAATCCTCTGGCATAAGCTCATGGATCAGAGGAGGGGAGGAGAGTGAGGGAAAGCACTGTCTGGAAAGCACTGTGTTGGAAAGAGCTCTGTATCACACAGAAGAAGCCACTGTGGTCACCTTTCAAGATATATCTGCTATGACATGATGATGCTTGAGGCTAGATTACAAATTCTGGAAAGATCAGAATGGCAGGAGTAAGAAGGGTTTATCGGTAAACAGAGAGACCAATATCACCTTCAGCCTTCTGAAACTGCTGAATCAAAAGGTTATTCAGCTCTTGCATGATCTGTGACTGCTTTTAATTCAACTGAGGCCATGCTCAAAACAACAGAGCTGACAGCTGAAACAGAAATTTGCATATTTTAATCTCTTCCCAGCATTTCCATGGTTCCACAGGATTTCCATAATCTAGAAAGCTCAAAACAAATTGTTTGTTTCATAATTCAGTGCAAAAGAACGGAAAAACTTGTACTCATTATTTTCTCCAGATGCTCAGGTGGACAAGTACAAAGTGGAAAAACCTACACTTTTCACAAATGTCAGTTACAACATCGTCCTTTGATCACACTCACAAATCTTTTCATTTTCATTTACCTACAAAGTAAAAGTACCTTTGGGAATTTGGTTAACTGATTTCCAGTGTGAACTAATTCAAATTCAGTGGAAAGTACTGGGCCAATTATCAGCCTGTAATTGGCTTTTGTGAGAAATAAATGAATCACAGTTCAACTCAAAGTAATTGTACACCAAAAAGTTTATCAATTCATTTCCACAATTTAGGAATCAAATTCATCAAAAGAATGAGTGTGTAGATAACAGAAAATTCAGGAAAGACCTAGAAGATAGTGGATATTTCCTTTCTGAGCCAAACTACCTATTAGATCTTTCCTAGAGCAGAATCAGAATACTCTGTCATGACTGAGATGCACAGGAAGGTAGTGACACAGAATAAAAAGACTACACACTAGGCTTCGAGTGATTGAGAGCATTACTGGCTTCAAGGACTCCTTATATCCCTCTGTTCTTCATCACACAAACTTCTTTCCAAACTCATTTTCCTCCTCGAGTGCTGTACATTGTCTCCAGCTGCCTCTGCCTCTGAGCATGTATCTGGAATTTTTTGTTACCACCTGCATCTCCTCTTTGTGCTGCTCCAAGGAGAGGCTGTTTGCACTATTTCCACATCTCACTCGCTCTCCACTCAGATGTTCCTCTATTTTTTCAGCTGCCTGTATCACATTACCATTTTTTCATTTTCTCTTTCCTAACCATACTGTAAACTCTTTCTGGCTTTTCCTATTTTATCCCTTTCAAGAACTTTGATTATTTACACCCCATTCTCACCTCCCCCTCTCCCACCAAATATTCTGTATCTCTTCTGTAAATCAAATACAGATGGCATTTAGACCACCAATTGCTCCACCTACATTGTGGTTGTCCCTCTCTCCTCTTTTCCCATATACTTTTCCCTGTTACGCTCACTGCTTCCTAGGAGACAAGGCCTTCTCAGTACAGCATTAATCGTTTTGGAGAGATGAGCAGAGCTGAAAGCTGAATACATTCCTTACAAAAAATACCAGTTGCTGCCAACAATCAGTTCTTTGTCTTATTGACAGTCAGGGAGGGGTGTAAAGTCATGGCTCTACTAAATACTTGTAGAGGCACACCTCTTCCCTGCTCATAATGAATGCTAAATAAAGTATCGCTTTAGACTGCCTGAGTAAGGTGACACCTACTTACATGCAGAATAAACTGGTCTCAGTGTTACTAATATGTCTATATTTAAAGTAGTCTGTAGAGGTCAAAGTGATGGCTCTTTGATAGATAAGGTATTGATATTTATTGATATTTACACTGTGGAAATAATTTTACAAGGCCACATAGATGGAAAAAAATCACGCTAGCAGGTACTCTAAGATCCCTATAGTCCTGTGAACTAAACATCAGAAAATTAATCAAAGAAGATTTATGAGACTAACATATGATGATTCTGGTTCTGTGAAAACTTAGATTCCTATCTAAAAAATATTTAGGCCAGAAAAAAAATCACTTTAGTCCCTGACCTCTTTGATTTTATACAATTTATATTATTTAAATTGATGAGGATGCATTTTTTTAATCAAACGTGAAGCATAGGGCATTAGAGGAGATCTTTTTTGCACAGTGCTAAAATAGTTATTCTCAAGGGATTTACTCAGGTCATTTTGAAGCTATACCATAATTTGCAAGAACCACTTAAATGAAAATCAGGCAGAACAAAACACCTAGGGGTACATTATTCTGCAACAATGTGAAAGAGAAATAATAGACGTAGTATCTGCCACTACTATTAGAGAGATGTGAGCATTTCACTCTTCATTCTTGTAATAAAAAGGTCCCCTAACACCCACCCTTGATGATTCTATTTTATCTAATTGCTTTGTTTTATCAGCTATGGAAAAATATATATTCTGCATTACTAATCCCATTAGTGCTTTCAGAGGAAATGTCAGAATTATTAAATTTCTCAATGATCAGTATTCTATCTTTTTTTTGTCAGGTCCTTCCTGTACTTAAACTATCATGCACTGCCATGGTCTTTTGCAATTTTAAAGCAAGGTCAGGTACTAAGACAAAATTTTGCTTTGAATGAAGCTTTGCTTAGCAGGGACTTTTAAGCCTTTGGAAATGAGAGCATTTAATAGAACCAATGACACAGTATTTCTTCAGGCAAACAGAATGTGCTTCAGCAAAAATCTCTGATAATGATAACACCATCCAGAGATCCAAAGTATCACCAGGTTCCAGATTTATAACACCAGTCTAACTTGCAAGCTTGGACACTTCTCAGGCCAAGTGCTGCATAGGTGGTGAAAGCTGCAGACCTCAGGAGGCATGAGCAGTGCTCTAAAGAGTCCTGTGTCTAGAGTAGTGGCTGACATTAGACTGGATGAATTCAAGTGCTCAGCCACAAATTCCAAATATGAGCTCCAAGATTTTAAAAGAAACCTTCCAATTACTATATGAAACTTTATGTGACTGAGAGCACACAATAATAGCTCAAATATGCATGTGAAAGCTGCCCAACAAGCAATTTGAGAAGATGAGTAGAAAAATAAAACAGATGGAAAAAATCTCAAACCTGGTAAAATATTTCTCATCTTACTAGAGAGATTATGGATGATAAACATTGATGCTCTCTTATATAAAACTTTGGCATTCTTCAGGTGCCCTGTAGTTTCTGTATCTTCATACCTGAACTCCTCTGTGGAATTTGTCCTATAAAAGCTCTGCTCTCCACAGTGATGCTGTAAGAACATGGCTCTCTGCTGAGATTTGCCAGATTATTTCAGCCAATTTGATATTGCCTCTATCACTAAGAAGCTTCATTTTCTGTCTTGGAAGCGCTTGAATCTACTATGCCAGCAGTATTTCAACTCAGACTGAATAACTAATATATTTCTTATCCTTTTCTCTAGCTATGATCCTGAATATATTTGCAATTGCATTTTAAGAGTCTAGTTTTTCTGAAGATTAATTCTATTTTCCCAGTCTTATAAGAGTAG
>JAWWES010000081.1:79761074-79805297 GCA_035583135.1 Lophotriccus pileatus | reverse complement strand
TCTATTTACTGACATTTGGAGCCCTTAGACCTGGAATATGTAGTTTTATCAACTGCATTAAAGGTTACTTTTTGAAACAAAAGTCTGAGGACTATTTCTGTTACTCAAGTATCTATAATACCTTCAAGCTCCTATGTATTAGACGAGACAGGGAGAGATTATGTTGCCAAATATTTCTACTGATAAGAATGTACCGTTATGAGTCAAGCACATGATCAGTGAAACTGCCCTATAATAGCCAGAAACCAAAAATGACCTGAGGAACAGGGGCATGCACACATACCCCATAGCTGATATTAGCGTAAAAAAAATCCAAGGTTTGTTCTGATTTTTATATTAAAAGAGGAAGCTGATTTAGAGGAAATCCATAGTAGGTTACCTCCAGTGCAGCTATAGCGTACTGGTGTGGCTGTGATAGGTGAAGTTTAGGGATAGCCTTGTTCAATTATTTTCTAAAAGATTAAGCATACATTGAGATTATATGCAGCTAAGAAGTGCCAGGTAATTTACAGAACTTCACAGTAGTTGTTAGTTCTAATTTGTTTTGCACATTCAAACATAAGTTTCAAAAGTCAGATTGTCCTGTACAATAAATTATCTGTATTATTGATCACTATCATTGTGCAGTTATTTAGAAATGCTGAATTGAAGAGCCGGACTCTTCATTCATTGATTCATTAAAAGCTTTTGGCAATTTTTCATTTCATTAGTTTTTGATCATGCAGGTATGTCCTTGAAGTGACATGGCAGAGCTGAGGATGCAACTAAATTTCAGTCTTTTTCTGATAGCTTCAGGCTACCATGTCAGGTTGCTTTTCAGTATAGGATACTTTATTTTAAACTAAAAATACATTCTGAAATGCCATTTTGAGGTAAAGAGAGCAAAAACTAGCGCTTTACATCAGCCATTACTGTACTTTGAGCCACTATAAATTTCTCCTCTTTTTTTCTGAGGTGATACCACATAAATTCCAAAAAAATGTTTTAAAAGCAAATGAGAAGCATTAATATCTGGGCCATACCTTCAGATCTCATCTGAGGGACTGGCAGGAATCTCTGAACTTTTAAAGGTGTGACTAACTTCCATTACAGGGCTAACTTAAAGCTGTAATTTAAAGACTTTGAAATCACTGGACAAAGCTTCCATTGACTTCAAAGACTCATAGAGTAGACACCAAAAGTATTTTTGCCATTTCTGAATACTTTCCAAAATAGCCCCTCTCATGTGTTCATGTGTAAAGACCACAAACACCAAAACTTTTGGGTAGAGAAACCTGCTGTTCCTCCTGCGTTTCCTCCCTTCTTGTTCCCCTGTCATCAGGAGCAAGTACCTGGGTGCCTCCCAGAAGATGTAAGCACACTTCCATAAATGTCTGGAGGGGCAGACTGTGAGGTTCTGAGATGGATTTCTAACAGGTTACAGGTACAGGTTCTGGTAATTGACCAGGGCAGTTTGTAAAATAGGATTTCAAGATTTATCGTCCTCTCTTAAAAAATCCTCAGTGTTAAAAGTGTTTGTTGCTATGGAGTACAATATTTGAAATACTGATTTATTAAGAATGAATCTTTTTTTTTTTCTTTATGAGTTTTGGAACCAAAGAAGTAATTTCAGATCCATTCCAAATCCCACTATTTCAATGGTAATTACTAAAAGTGCAGAAGTAATGCATTTGCTCTGCTTGGACCATCTGGCAAATTTCTGAGCTTTGCAGTTTGTTGATCCTCAGAGTCACTCTGCGAGTTATACAAAATAAATATTTCTGAACTCTAGACCAGTTACAAGATTAGTTAACATGTTAAAAAATAGAGCAATAGAAATGTAGAGGTTCTACTAACAAAGGCTGAGGGTTCAAATTGATGACAAAATCATTTTGAAGTCTGGAGAATGGAAGGATCTATTTAATATAAATGTTCTTTTTTTCTGCATTTTTTGACTGGAGTTTTCATCTTCTGATGCTTTTATGAGATGCACCTCTGTAAAACAGTTCAATGCAATTGATCAGCTAACTTTTTGATGTCTGACAGAAATACTGTAAGATGAAAAAGCTCTTACAATGCCCTGCAAACAAGACAATGGACACTGCTTGTGAAATTGTAACAAACTTACTTCTTGAAAGTAAGACAAGCTGTACTGAAACTTCATTGAGGAGAGATTTCCGCCAGGCTAATAGCTAATTAGCCAGAATGGTTGTGCCTTGGACATGACACCATTAGATGGTCCCCCTGACAACTGTGTCTAAGGAAACAAACAGCTATGGATATGGTCTTTAAATCCCCAGGAAGTTTGAGTCAATGTTCACTGAAGCAAGCACCCACTGGTTTTATGTGGAAAGATGTATATAGCTAAACAGGGCAGGCTCCAGTCACTAATGCATTTATCTCTGGAATGCCAAAAGTGTGATATATATTTATACACATAAGGTAATTACTTTCAAGATGAAGCTGCTACTGAATAGTTTATTCACATACAAGAAATCAGGAGAACAGCTTGTTAATCAAATCTGATCCTCTGTTGTTACAACCAAAACACTGCCTTTCATAGACTTCTGTAGTCATTTAAGTAAGACCCTGTGCGAGGGTTACTTCTTTAAGTAAAAGTTTAAGATTTCCTTGAGCAAGAATACAGATCATGCTGAATGAGAATTAAGCATCCAGCCTACAAAGCCCACTGCTAGCAGGCCCAAAAGACCTCAGCAAGTGTCTTTGAGCTGAGCTAAAGGTAGCTGATGACTACACAGCTCACATACCTGCTCACACCTGATACCGACAAGTTCTTAAATGTTGTGTTTTTGTAACTTCCAGTCCCTAAATTCATGAGAGTTTTTGAATTAAATATGCAATGCATATTAATTAAATAATATTTATTTGTGTTTGCATTTCCATTTTTCAAAATTGTTCCCCAGTCTGAGATTGTTGTAATCGTATACACGCTATAACAATGCACAATCTAATAAGGTAAAAACTCATCAAAATAATTTACATACAAAACAAATCAATATGCAAATAACATGTCCCATTCCATCCATTTAGCCAATACCCTGGGTAATCTAAACAGCAGAGCTACAGGCCCTTTGAATGCAGATGAACGGAAACAGATGGTGATATGTGCTTCCACATGGGCAAAGTTTTTCAATAATGGGTTTTCTTTCATCATCAAATTGCTCAGAATCTACTATTTAATCTTGTTATGCTCAAGTTATTCAAACTTTGATCGTAGTGAAAAATTACCTGTAGTATTGATTACCATTGACATGAACCACCAGTGATATGTGATCAGCTGCATTGTTATGATCTCTGGAAGAAAAAGTGTTGGTTTTGATAACTTAGACATGAACCACTCTCCTTGAAAAACTGTTAGGCCACATAACTTTATGGAAATCTATTTAGGAGCAATCAATCCATAATCAATAAAAAAGCTTGCTATCCATGTGCAAACACAAACTGCCTGAAAGATCACATTTTTTTTATGTAAATCTCTGCCAAATCATGGCTACAGGTGAGTGCTAGGACACATGAGGGAAAGAAGCTGGGACCTGCATCTACTCTTGGATTTGGCCAGATGGTTCCTGCCTCCATACATCTCCCCTATCACAACCTCAGATAAATTGTCAAGAAGACAAATTAAACCCTGGGCCCAATCCTCACATACCAAAAAGTAAGATTTATAGGTACCAGAGATGGAGCTAGCCTGCCAGCAGTTTAATGGAATGGCATTCAAGCCACAAATTTGGTATAGATATGCAGATTTCGTGATTCCTCTGAGGTACACTCAGGCCTAGAGACACTTGGGTTGGAATCTTTCTGGATTCATTAGGGAAAAAAAATCCTAAATATACCATTTCCTCCTGTGAACTGAAAGCAATCTAAATAATACAGGAGATGATATTTCCAGTACTGGCATCCTGAAAAATTGATTACTCCTCTGATACTTAGTGCTTTTAACCTCTGGTTATAGCAAAAAGCATACAATGATTTTTTTTTTTCTTTTAATTTTTCCAGACATCCACTGTTTCTACACAGCTATGGGGAAAATTACTCTCTTATAATGTAGAGAGTCACATGGTAAAGAAGTGCCTAGATATCACCTTTGGGACGTGCAATATAGAATCCTAGAATCATAGAATATGCTGAGTTGAAAGGAATCCGTCAGAATCATCGAGTCCAACTCCTGGTCCTATGCAGAACACCCCAAGAGGAACTCTGGAATATCAGGATATCATCCAGTACATTATTCTGCTCTGAGACAGGTTCAAAGATACTTTGCAAATCCTTTCTGATGTATTTCCAGTTTCCTTTTGTGCCCCCTTAAACACAGATCTCTCAATGTTTTCTGCTAACCAGGGAGATAACCTAAAAGATTTTTCTGCTAGCCTGTCTTTAGCGTTTCCAGGCTTGGTTAAGCCCTACTGCCTCGACTTACTCTGTATGGACATAAAGTAGAGCTAAACCTACCGTCTTTATAGGGGCCTTTTGTATACTTGAATATTGTAAAACATGCTTCCAGTAATAACTTTTTTTTCATTTTTTTTTAACACTTAACAAACTGTTTCCTTCAACTTTCCATATAGGTCATGTTTTATCTTGATGCTTTAAAACAGATAAAAATCAGATAATTTATCAACTTTTCTGTTTGAAAGCTTTTGTTCTTTGTCTTTTTTTTTTTTAAACACCTTATTCTCTTTCTGCGTGGTTGGCTTTTCTCTTCACAGTGGATGTCAGTACGTCATCTGAGAAATCACTAATGCTGAAAATATAAAATGACTTTCTAATTTCTGCATATGTGTTGTGTTATTCAACTTGTATTTAGTCTCTAGTCCACAACAGACACTCACCCCTTCCACATTGCCTGCAGCCTAACCAGTTTTTCCTCAATTTTTTACTTCTGTCATTCTCCTTAAATGCAGTACTTTGTACTCAGCTGTACTGAATATTACCTCAGTGGTTTGGGGCTATTTCTCCCAGTTATCAAGATCACTTTGAATTGGACACTTTTTTAAAAGTATTTTCAGTTGCTTTCCCCTTTGGTGTCATCTGTGGATTTTGGAAGAAGATTATTGTCCATCATCCTAACTGTTAATGCTGGTATTGCCTATTACTGAGTCAAGAAGAGAGACTCATGGGCCCCTCCTTGATATGCCCTCTAGTTTGACAGAATCCCGTAATCACTCTTTGACTGCAGTTTGGAGCAGTGATGCACTCACCCTATAATAATTTTATAGATTATGATCCATGTATAACTGTGATTAAAGCATTGCTCATGGTCTTAAATTAGACTTTTAAAGTCTCGAGATTGGCATTTGCATTCTTCCTCCCCCACTGCCCCCTACTCATGATGGTAGTATAAGCCAGAAGAAAGGTTGTGTGTAGGCTATTCATCTTAGCATAAGAAGATTTGCTTTCAGTAAAACTTAAATTCAGATTTTCCCGGATTTAAAGTGCTGATTTAAAGAAATTGCCAGCATCTATATCCTTCCAGTTGCCCACATAACTACTTGCTTCATTTTATCTGGCTGGTTTTCATAATATTTCTTCATCACAGGAAAAACACAAAGTATGTTATTCCTTAATACTGAAAAAGAAATCCAACTATTACTGCAGGGTATTTCTGAGTCTGACAATAGAAGAATGATAATAAGGCTACCACATTTAGTTTAAATCACTTTGGTGGTTCAAACACCCAAGGATAGATTTTCCACAACAGAAGAGCATTGCAGAGCCTGCAAGAATGTGATAACTTTGGCAGAACTGGGAGGGAGCAGGTATCCGAGTCCTGGGAGAGGCATTTCTGCACCCTGAAGCAGCTGCTTCCACTTTTCTCTCTCCTTTCCTGACATGCATGCCTCCTCCATATGAGACGGCAATAGCAGTCTGGCTTCTCCTTGCTGGGACAGGCACAGAAGTCATCTGCAAACCTTGCCAGAGCAGCACAGATCAGCCAAGCTCAGCCCTGCGCTTTGGTTTAACTTCCTGGCTTGGAGAGCTGTGGAAGGAGTGGCAAATAGTCAAATGCACTCTTTAAATATTTGGGATTGCTGGAGCGAGTAATTTCCCAGAACTCTGAGTGCATGTGGCCAACCCTTATCATCTGACTGTGGTATTGTTGCTGAGAGAGCTTCATCACAAATCGGCTGTAGAGGTAACTGAATGCCTTAATGATGACAGTATAAATAGCCTGTTTAGAATATACCTGAGTTTTGGTCTGGCTCTGCTTATATCCAGGTATCCACGGTTCTCAAATTATGGTCTGTGGACCACTGTAGTTTGTGACCTTTCTTATAAAGGCTCTGCAAAAGATAACCAAACATCATTCTCAGCACAAACCCCACCCATCTGTTCCTAGTCACCTCAAATATATCACGTCACAAATAAGCCTAAATGTTTCACAAAGATGTTATGGAAAATCTTTAAGGAGGCCACAAGTGAGAAAAGCTTAAGATCTATTGCTTTTTTACCACGGTAGCACGTAAAAAACTCTATAGAAGTTTATCTCATATACAAAATTTTAGCATATATTAATGACATTGTTTATAAGTGTCTTTGTTATTCTATTATGAAGATTCAGAGCAAACAAAATTGTGACGCAGATAATAAATTTTTAAAGGTGTGTGAAGTGATTTGTAATTAAACAATGATTTTCTTTGCATTTTCTTCAAAAGTTACTTATAAGTTTAAAATAAATGTTATTTTGAAAAGGTATGGGATAGAATATTTCTATTTAAAAAGAAAAAAAAAAAAAGTTAAAATTTCCAGGACCTTTTATTCTGAGCAATTTCTTACTATTCATAAATTTTCCTGTATACACATTGTTAAAATATTGATTATCTCTTGTTTCACTTCAGTTTCAATTTTTTATATTAAAACCTGCATGCTTAAAATTTATTACGAAGAAAAGAACAAAGGTCTTTAAACTAAAAGAAGCCACACAAACTAAACCAAAATTGTTTTCTTCATTGTGAAGTCACAGTACATCTGAGTATTGTGCACTAGGAAAGGAAATCGAAAATTCAGGAAAGAAAAACTATAATGAAGTACCTATTATTATATAAACTATAAGCAGAGCTTTGGAACATGGACACCCAGTTAGCAAATGAGGATGAAATGTGAAAAATCTATCAAGACAACAGGCTGCAAAAAAACAAACAAACCACCAAAATATTGCAGATAAGTTTAGGGACATATTCTGCCACTCTTACTGAAAGGGTACAGAATGCAACTCAGATAAGGCATTACCTCGTGAGTAATTTCTTTCATTTCAATTTAATCCTTGCATACTGATAAAGGAATTTGTTTACAAACCAATGAACATCAGAAAACCAGTCGGCATTGATGTTGTTTTTCCATGTTGTCTGAAATCACTCAAGAATTCTGTTCTGTTGCAAATAAAAGTACATAGATTATATTAGTGATATTAGCTCCTGTGCTGGAAAAATTAAGTACTGAGCATTGTTCCATTATATGAAATTGTTTGGCCCTGACTCCAGAACATCCAATTAACTAAATTCATAGAAAACAGAAGGATAAAACTTTAAATTGAGCATCATATGCAGCCACAATCATCAGAATTTCTTTAAAGAAAAATATTCACTATCATGTTGATTTAAACTCTTTTAAGACATCGTCTAAATGAGAATTTCCAAAAGAATAAAGATTTTTTATATTGATGTGTGTATCCGCAAGTTTTTCTCTGAGCACAAAACAAGTGTCCTCTTAATAACTGGGTTACACTGTGTATCTAATCAGATAAAACACCTCATTACTCCTTAAAGTAATTCCTAAAATAACTCTTAGGTATCTTTCTGGGAATACAGATGTCATGAACAAAGCACACATTGATGCAATTTCAGCTGCATACAACTTAACTCAGTTAAGGTGATCCACAGATCTCACTCACAGAGTGATGATATTCTGCTCTTTTGAGTAGGATGAAGCTTGTGAAAAACACCATCCTCTCTCACCACAGGCATGGTTCTCTCACATAGGTCTCTCTGTTTTTAGAATAGTACCCAATGTTGGTTAGAATTCTGATGAGAAAATGAAACAATAATCTGATTATATCATTGCTTAGTTGGTACATGCCTATGTGTTTCACCCACCCCAGTAATGCACATGCCTCCTGGCACCAGCTTCAGGGAGGAAATCTTATGACAGCCAGTTAATTAAAAGCATTCCAAAGGAAGAAAACAGTGTGTAATAACATGCAAAAGGCACAGAAAGGTTTTGAGGGGGAGAAAAATAACAAGGATTAAAGTGACAAGGCTAGAGATAATCCTGAGCACCTAAACTGGCTCAAAGGTATATGCTACATGAACAACTGCAATGAAACTCTTTTGAACTTAGCTTTAGTAGCTTACAGAACCTTTTAGGTCACAGGGCATTTTTATATTTTTTTCTCATGTTAGGCTTTCATTTCAATAGTAATGCAGCCTGAGGAGAAGGAAGTTGCTTGAAAAGAATAGACAAAATCTCAATAAATAAGTGGGAGGAGAATTAATGGGCTGCCCAGGGAAGTGGTGGATTCTCCATCCCTGGAGGTTTTTAAGATGAGGCTGGACGTGGCACTTAGTGCCATGGTCTAGCAACTGTGGTGGTAGTGGATCAGGGGTTGGACTTGATGATCGCAGAGGTACTTTCCAACCCGTCTGATTCTATGATTCTATGATGGAAAGAGAAAAACAGATACACGCACAGGGAATTAGGGATGGGATCCAGGCAGCTAAAAAGTAGATTATGGTGGGTGGGAGAAAACAGGGGGACAAAGAAACAAAGAAGTGAGAGACAGAGAAAAGAAACAGTAGCATGTTCATTATTAGCTTTCTATACTCCATTTACATCATGAAATTGTGTCAACCTTAAACCTCCATGAGTTTATCATTGCTTTTATACTTCCTTACTTTATCAAGATGATTTTGATATATCACACACACAAAATTGTACAGGACAATTTCCAAATTTTCTTTGCATAGATATATATAATCTCTCACCCTGTTTGACTCAAGAATGTGTTAGCATGAGTAAAATACATGTCACCTGTTCTTTTTTTTTTGTCTTAGGCTGTGTTTGTCTTTCGAGAAATACAAGGATTTGGTTGTTTTAAACTGTTACTTTCTTTTCCTCTTAAAGGTTTTTATAGAGCAAGCTTCTGGTTTTAGCTATTTTATTTAATTATGATGTTATTGTATCAAAAGTATTTTATTCATTCTGCTGTCTTGTGTGGGTATGAAAAGGCTAGATGTAGACCAACGTGAAGGAAAGAAAGCAGATTTGTTTTTATTCAGATTGAAAGACTGAGAAATAAGGCGGATATAGTTTCCAGGCCAATCACTACCACCTGCCTACAAATACGGCTGGTAAAGAGAAACTTCCTAAAACTGCTCAGCTGCAGTTCTTCATACACAGAGGCACATTTGGCCAGGGAAGTCTCAGACAGTTGAAATATTGAAGTGGTTCTATGGAGATGGAGTGCCTAGTTTTAGCAAATAAAAAGAAAACACTTTTCTACTTTTATCAGGGTACGCTGTCAATGTCATGTTGGTCAAAGCTGCCTCACTCTCTGGGCTGTTCATTGATATCCTCATCATTTATTCTCTCAGAGAAGTTGAATACTGCTTCAATTAGGTAAAAGGCCCCTCAAGATCTCCTTCAGTATTAAAGTGGGCTGTTGTTTTCTTATTCTTTCTCCTCTTAACTTCCAGAAGCAGGACTTATTCAGTCTGGATGTATTTCTTACCTAAAGCATTCGCAGTCAGTCTTTTCTTTTTCTTTCCTTTACTCCAGTTTCTCCTTCCACAGCACACCCCTCAGTAGCTGTCAACAATTTCTTTCTGTCTAGGGGAGTAGGAAAAGGAGTACATTTTCACAGTGAGACTGAGTGTCATGTCCAACTGCCTTCAAAAGGCAGAAATTTACAATATACATTCGGCCGCATTGCTTTATAAGTGTTGCGCTTTATCAAGAGCAATCTATCGACAGGTTCCTGTCAGGTGTGCTAGTGTTCACAGAAGCTGTAGGAAGTCTTCATGTTGCTTAGAGAAAGATGAAATATTTTGAGTGCAAGAGAGATCAAAAGGTGATGCTTCCCTTTTGTTCTCACTTTATTTCCTACCATAACAAAATCAATTTTGTTGTTCAGTGCATGAAGAGTAATCTCAGATACTTGTAAACTAGTGGGGAAAAAAGCAATAAATGGGCAAAATTAATGTGGCCTTCAAATATTTTCCATGTGGAAACATTTTGCCTTTGAAAAGAACTACTTTGCTTCATTATTTGCGTTTCCCCTCAGAGAACTGCCCTCCCCTCATTATCCACAGAATCAAAGGATAGTCATTCCCCATCTGTGTCTTTGCCCAGTATTAAGTCTGTGATTGAAAGTAAAAAGTGCTGTGTCTTTTGACTTTAATAGCTGGTGGAATTGATCTATTATTTAGGCATAAGACATTAATTGTAAACAGGGTAATGGAAACCTGAAAGATCTTTTCCTTCCATCTATTGAAAGATTTCTCAGAAGAGGGAATTGAAAAAACAAGTGAATTGCTTTGTTGACATGGGAGGGAAAACAAAAAAAAAGACCTGAAAGGGACTAATGGCTGGGCCTGACTCTTACATTCTTTTATTATATCACAGAAACATTTCTTTCAAAACGGGAGGCCTGTCCTAATGAGGGCATTGCTTGTGATCTGCAGCAGCACACCAGGGCCTGGCCCTGCCAGCTGTGCACACGTGTGGCAGGAACAGCAGTCACACCGATGTCTGACAGCACCTTCCCACATGGGTTCTTGTATGAGAAAGGAATAAGGAAAGGAGAATTTGTCCAGGATTCTGACGAAAGGTTTGCAAGGGGATCTGCTTATATGTCTGTCGCACATAAGAGAGCGATGCCAGTCTTTAACATTGTTTCTGTGCTTGTTGCAGAGCTACAGCACCATAACCACCTGACAGTGAGCAGCCGAAAGAGCCAGGAGAGCAATTCAATGCCCTTGCTAGTGGACAATGGAAAGGAATGTGGGACCAGCTCCCACATCACAGGCAGTTGCTGCTTTAGCCTGGCTGGATGCCCTTTAGCTCCAGAATGTAAAAATCCAAGCCTGCAACTGATGCTACACTCCTAACAGTGTCAGGAAAGCAGATGAATGGTCTGTGAGGTGCTACACAGAGGAGATCACCTTTCTGAAAGCAGGTGCTGAGCATACATCTATGTTGTTTTCCTCCTTTCTTCCTTTAATAATACGTAATCCATTAAGTAAAAAAGATTACTAGTTGCAACAGAAAACATATAACCTCATGTTGCATCAAAATGTGAAATTTAAATTTTCTGGGTGGGAGCTGATCCGGCTTTCATTACCAACCTTTCTGAATTTTGCAGAAGCTATTATTACTATCAGCACACTACTGGAAAAATTGCTACAGATGTTCAGAAAAGGGTGAAACAAGGGATTATGTGTTTGGTTTTGTTGTTTTGTTGGGTTTTTTGGGGTTTTTTTTTGTTTGTTTGTTTGTTTTTTAAGGGAATTCAAGAAGCTAATGTTTAAATAGTATTTTGTGCATGTTAATGTAGAATTAATATTCTATACATTTTAATGTAGTCCTAATTTGACAGACAACACCAAAACTAAGTAAGACTAATGTACACTTTGATGTCTCCAGGAGAGAAATGACCCTGTCTAGTCAAGCTTGTGTCCTGCTCTGAGACAGCCAGCTATGCAATTCAGCTGTTTAAATGTACAACCATTTATAATTAACTAGGACACTAACTCATACACAAGCTTTTCTTCCATAGATTTAGTGGGGCCTCTGCAAGGAAATCTGTGCCTGATTTACAGGTAAAATTCCAGACACAGGAGGAGTTTTGTTGCTGCTGTGGTGTCATTAATTTTTTGCCTGTGTTAATAGTTGTGAATGTTTTTTAAAATGGCACTTGCATCAATTAAAATTATTTTGGGGAAACCAAGGAATTTTAATGATTTGGATGAATATGTTATAGAGAAAGAACAAGCCAAGTACAAAACTCTCTTTCACAAACCAAACATCAGTTTTTAAAAGATGGGAACCTTGTAATAGGCAACTTAATACATATTCAAGCATCTAAACAAAACCTGTTTTCAAAAGTACAGAGCATGCAGCATTTCTCACTAATTTCCCTAAGCACTGCCACACTAAGAATTCTGCTTCAAATAGATACAGGGTTTTGGGAGTTTATCTATTGACACAGGAATTGTCTTTGGAGCTTAAAATTAAATGCTGCTCATCTTCAATAGCAGAGAGTATAAATAAATGCCAATATTTCTAGGTACAGATGCACTTTAAATTAGACCAAAACACAAATGCCTAAAACATGACATTTGGCAAAACCAACTGCTATTTATGCTAGTAGCCTACAGTGACTGTTTTCAGCCCTGTAACAAAGATACCTAAATGCTGATTGGACTTAAATGAAAAACTTTATATTATTTTAGTCTATGACATGCTGTATATCAGATTACAGTTCTTAACACTTTTTTTCTCCTATTTTGTGTAGTTCTGCCCAGCAGTGTATTTGAGGTTTTCCTCCAGAACTGCTTTTAACAGAAAGTTGGGGTTTGCTGTCATAACAGCCCACTTTTCATGAAGAGATTAAATGTTTCTTTTGTCAGAAAATATGAATACCTGAATACTAAAAAAAAAGTCTTTCAGAACTGCTGTCAAATATTTCTTCGGAATTAGAGTTTAACTTCTCAGGTCTCCATCAGTAGTTGCAGCATAATGCCTTGGGAAGAAAAAAGGCTATGCTATATCCCTGGACATATGGTATAATAACTGTGTGCAACTACTTCAGCAGAGGAGACTGTAGACACAAAGTGTCAGGTGCAAAATTTCAACAAAGAAGTGGTCATCTTTTTCAGACAATTTTTTTCAATATAAATATTTCTATTGATGAGATATTGTTTTTTGGTGTGCTTGTTTTTCTTTAGGGGGCTTTTTGGTTTATTGGGGGGGCGGCATTTCTGGAGAGGAGAGGTGCCAGAGAGAAGAGAGTGTTGGTAAAGAAATAGCTGAAATTTCCTCAAAGTACTTTTAACTATTTTATCCAAATTAAAATCATCTTTTCAGCAACCATAATAATTATTCTCTAACTTCTATTTTAAATAAACCCGAAAATGAATTTTAATTCAAGCTGATAAATTTTGCCTGACTCCAATCTATCCCTAGTTGGCTGCATATTTCTAAGGAGGGCTGTTGTCATCGCATAATCTTTGCTTAAACATGACCCAGGTTCCATGTTCTCTTAAGAAGTCCCAACCAGCCTTGTTAGCTTACTGACTTATGGAGCAAGCCTGGGCAGACCCCAATATTAGAAACGTACTTGAAATTCTGCTTAACTCACATCCAAATTTTGTCCCACCTTATGAAAGGCAAATATATGCTTATTTTGTTTTGGCAAGTGTTTTCCATTTTCTGCACTCATCATTCAAGAAAAAAGAAGAAGGAAAAACCTGGATGGAGACCTCCTTCATGAAAGACAGTTACATTTGAAGCTATTTCTTATACTGCTTCAGGAATGCTAAGCACACTGACTGTGCAGTAGATGTTGATGTCAGCCTCAACCTCACTTCTGCACCCTGAAGAGGTATCGGTGACTAACAAAAGTTCCCCATTGGTCATGGCCAAAATACACTGCAGTCTTTTTTCTCTTTGGGTCTACAATAAACACTAACCTGGAGCATCACACCAGGGAAGGGCTAAGAAAATTAGTCATTGAAAAATATTGTTGGAAGATTTTTCCATCTTCCATGCTCAAATATGAATAGTGAGCAGAATAAAATGCACTGAGATTACAATAAAACAGAGTATGGAGTACTTCTGATGAGATAAAAGAAGTAGGTAGCAAATGAAATTATCATTAAAAATGAAAGAGCAGCATGCAGTAGAGTCAGCTTTAATTGATTATTTTTGTTTTCATGACAAGGATTCAAGCTGTGATCAAATGAGCAGTGATTTGTAGCTATCCTTAATCAGAGGCACAAAAGCTGCACAACATGGTGGAAATGAGGATGACTGGCTCCTGAAAGACACTGGTGATGCCTTAACTACTCATTTTCATTTCAAATCATGAATATTTGAAGTCAAGATACTCTAGATGTTTAATTTCCTCTATAATTGAACTGGGGGGAAAAAAGAGCCCTAAAAAGGTTTTATGTAAGCTTTCATACAGTTCCAACCCTAGGAGGAATGGGCAGGGCTGGGAGAGAATGCTCTGTCTGCTCACAGCTATCAGTGAGACAACAGTGGGCTCCTGAAGGCTGCTGGCTGGAGCTGTGCCCAGGAGAAGAGGGAAGTGTCTGTCCCCAAGACAGGCGGGTGGGCTGCAGAAGAATCTTCTGCACATCGGCCAGCATGTCCACCTGCCCCTCTCCTGCCATAGACCCCATGGTGCCCATTCCCATTTGCACTCAGTAAAGAGCTTGGTGTGGTATTTTGACAACCACTTGTGTGTTTAGCTTTGCTTCAGCAGTACTCCAGGTGTGGCCTTGCTAGGGCCAAATAGAAAGGGAGGATCACCTCCCTCCACTTGCTGGCCACACTTCCCGATGCACCCCAGGATACCATTGGCCCTTCTGTCTGTAAGAGCACACTGCCTGCTCATGGTCAACTTGTCATCCACCAATACTCCCAGGTTCTTCTCTGCAGAGCTGCTCTCTGATAGGCTGTACTGGTACTGGGGATTATTCTTCCCCAGTTCCAGGACCCTACACTCAGCCTTGTTAAACATCATTAGGTTTCTCTTGGTGCAGCTCATCAGCTTACCAAGGTCTCGCTGAATGGCAGCACAACCTCCAGATATATCAGCCACTCCTCCCAGTTCCCTATCATCAGCAAACTGATATGTGTACTTAGAATAAATGTACAGCTAAATTAAACTAAAATCATTACTTTAATTAACATTTTCCAGTGTTACTGAAAAGACTGATTTTGATGAAAAGTGGGAGATTTGAGAGTGGCTACCAGTGCTTGACTGCTTAGCACGGTTTAGGATGCAAACATATACAACAGAGAACTACAGCTGCATTACTGCATGCCTGCATTGTTTCCCCTGAGAATCCAGTCTATGCATTTGCTCCAACTATTGTACCTTCTCCCCTGAAACATTTCCCAGACCAAATGGGGGTGGTGAACAGAAAGCTCCTTGTCATCTTCTTAAACTATGAGTCATCTCTGTGCTACTTTCTGCATATCTTTAATTTTTCTCTCTATTTTTTTCCTTTCTTTTTTAGGATAAACAGATGTCAAAGTAGAGAAAGGAAGGAACATGCATTTCATTTATTAACACCTCTCAGAAACATAAAGTGGATTTTTTTTTGTCTATGCATTATGGCAAATAAAAGCATCTTTCACTGAACTCTATCCTAAACTGAAGTAGAGCAATATTTTAGAAGTACATGTGACAGATAGTCGTAGGACCAGTCTGTAACACTTACTAGAGATGCGTTAATGTTTACTCAGTTTTATTATCAGCCATTGACTATGACAGAGAAAAATATTCCAGGAATGCTGACTGTGAATCCTGCCATGATTCCATGCTACTCCCTCAGTGCTGAGTATGTACAGTTGCTCTTCCACAGGGTGGCAATATATTGGCGCTAAGCTAGGCATCTTCGGAGTTAAAAGAGTATTGCTTATCTGCAACGTAAGAGATATGCCACCTCTTCTTATCTGTGGATTGTCACAAAGGTAGTTTGTAACATGCACTCACCAAAAACCACAGAACAAGAGAGCTCAGGACCCTACAGCTATATTTTTTTCTTATTTCCTGAAACATTTACATGAAGAATATTGGTTTTGAGCAACGTCATGTTGTGATCTTCCCAATTAATGAAGTACTTAAGCAGCACTCATTGTAAGGTGAGATAAATGCCGTATAAGGTTTTTGCCTAGGAAATCAGATGACTGACTCCTAATACTTGAATTTCATTCTACATCCCTCAGGAGAGGGGGATAGAGTCTATATTATAAAATAAATGAGTAGTCACGGTTTCACATCCACATCCAACATCTGAGAGTCAGCCACAGAAACTGGCAATCCCAGCTCCTTTTTCTACGCATTCAGATGCAGAGTGATGACTGTTACTGATTTCAAACACCGAGTCTAGTCTAAGTGACAGCTGACAGCCCACCAGAATGGTCTCTTGTGTAAAATGAGCAAATCTGAAAACTGCATGTTCCTTGGAATGGAATCACAGGGAAAACCCAAAAAAGACTGGCCAGTTGTGCTAAAATAAAACAATTTCTATTCAAGCTTTAATGCCACTGGCTAGCTGAAGAGCAATTACATGAGGAAAGAAGTCAGAAATTAAATCAGAGTTGAAATAATTTGAGAAAACAGAAATTGAAATAAAATCAGCTTAAGTCAACACAGAATTGTTGCTCTACTTGAAAACTTCTGTGTCAAATAATTTCTTAAAAGGGATATTTTCCTACAAAACATTTTGATTTTTTTTCTGTTCCCTCAGAAAAGTGCAGCTGCTCTGCCTCCACCCAGCTGCAACAACTCCTAGGGAAAACCTATTGTAGTGCCATTGCTGTAGGATCTGCAATGCACTGCTCCACTCTTTACTTCATTGATACATGTCTGGATCAAGCTTCCCATGGGCCTGCCTGAATACCTGTTCCTCTGGCTTCTCACTTGTGAGGCTACTGCTCAGGTTGTGCCCAGAAATCCCTAGTTTGCATTTGGCTGGCACTGCTGTAATGAGGATATGTTTCATAAAGTAAATAGGCTCTCTCCTAGGTGTCCCATATTACATTCACTTCTCCTTTCAATCTAGACTCAAAGTGTGGATAGCTGGGTGGTCTCCAGGTCCCTCTTCCCTGTTTCATTGTATGCAATGAAACATGTTCTGTCCTATCTCCGTCACAACCATGGGGGACTTCCTTGGATTTCTGCGCATCTGACACTGATGACCCTACCCTTACTTGTCCTTGGCCCTGCTTATTGCAGCTGTGAATCAACACTAGTGACTCATCTTCTCCTAATCTATCAGAGCAGCAATATTCTCTTGCAGGTATTAGTCGCAAAACCACCTCTCTTACAACCCTGTTGCCCCATACTGATGCTTGCAAATGAAGGGGTTTGTCCTGGTTGCTTACATGCTGCTGTCTCACTCTGGCAGCATTGCCGGGAATTAGAAGATTCCATTAGACAGACTGGAATAGGGGAAGAAATAATTCTTATCTTTCACACTCATGATATAGATAGGATAATTATTCATGGGGTTATTTGTGTTTAGGGTGGGGGAGGAGAGAGGTATCAAAGGTCAGTTATCAAGCCTTTGACCAAATGAAAGTTTATTGAGTTTTGCAAAAGAGCAGCAGGAGATCCTATTAAGTTTATTTGAATTTTGTGGGTTTGTGATTAAGCTGCTTTTAAAAATAAAGCAAGAATGACAGAGACACTAAAGGTGTGCAGAGACAATAATTTTCTGCAAATGAGACTGCCTCCTACTCATGCAGGCTGAGAAAAAAAAATCTCCTAAGGATGTGCCACCCCATTATTCACCATACCCTATCATTTAGCAGTAAAAGCATTACTGAGAAGCCTTACAGCTTTTATCTCTGAGCTGCTTTTATACTTTTGGTTAGTGAAAATTAATTGTCCTGTTAATCGGACACATGTATATCTATCTAACATGGAAGCTGCTGGAAACAGGATAAACAAATAGTCCAATTCTTGTCACCACAAGCTGTAGCATACAAAAGTAGTGTGAAAAAGCTCAGTCAGGTACAACATCACTGTAATATACTTCATCAGTCTGGCCCACCTTTTGTAAACCACCTGGTTACACATCACGTTCTTGAGAGAAAGAGTGAAGAAGAAAGCCAGCCCATGGTGTCTTCACTGTTACCTAGTTTGAAGTGGAGAGTGGTTTTTCTCTCGCTTGCCCACAGCTGACAACATAACTTCTGCAGGCTGAGGCTTGGTAATCTCTGTCATCACCTGCTCTCAGAGCAGAACCTGCAATCAAAACTCTGACCTGGACTTAATTCTTTAAAGTCTGTCTGTCCCTTACAGTGCTCTCTTGCTTTTGTCAGAGTGCCCAAGCACCACATGCACACCAAGCCTCTTCTAGCTCAGAACAGACAGAGACTCTTTGGCCAAATCTGGCACATCCCAATACAGTTTAGTCCATATGAGACCACCGTGATACTGAGGCACCTTTCCTTCACAGGTCTCAAGACTGTGGCTGACTCAACATCTCCCAGACCAGGGTCTGCAATTTGTCATGACTTCTTATGCATCAACCCTGTGAGGACCCTGAGAGCTTTGACTGCTCCTGTGCTCCTCTCCTCCTTCCTGTGTTTGATCCCTTCTCTCTCATCATTTTTTTAACAGTTCCTATCTTTCTCCTTCAGGACCACAGTTATTTATGCATTGCTATAGTGGAGCTACAAGAAGAGACTGACGTGTCAGGGAGGGAGGGAGTTCTCAGGCTGGGGGACTCTGCTGAGCCAACGGCTCAGGGGTCCCTGGCAGCTGACTAAAGCAAATACAACACAGTGGTACTGTACAGCCAGATGAAGAGGGGGTCAGGCTGGGTTACAGGGAGGTGGAAAGAAGCTGTCACATTCTCTGCATGACGTTTGGCAGCTCTTTAAATAAGACTACATGAAACAGGCTGGTAAACTATTCCCCCAGCCCCCAGGCATCAGCCCCCTGTTAGGAGCTACCTCACATGACCTCCACCAGCTCTACATTGCATCCAGTCTTACTCTGTGTCTGAAAACCCCACCTGCTAGTCAGAATGAAAGTAATTTCCTCAGTATTGGGGGCCAGTACAGGGCAGCTGAGAGAAAAGCCTTAACTTTTATAAGTTCCCAATATCAGGCTGCCTCCGACAGCTGTGCTTGAAATCTTCAGTCAGTCCAGGTGTTGCCTTTCATTTGTTGGTCTGTTTCTGTCTGTAGAAAATATTGCGGTGGTAACTTCTGCCATTCATTGCCCTTGCCAGTTGCATGGAATGACTGCATTTTGCCAGAATGGATTTTACAGCAGCAGTTTACATCCACCTTTGGAAAATCCACCCACCAACATCCTTTGGGGGCTTAGACATGTGTGTTGGATGGTTTCTGGTTGAGAGAGGTAAATCATGGACACTGATACTATGCACATACCCATGCTTTACATTTACAGATGTACGGGCACCTCAGGCTTTGATAGGAGCAGTTGAATGGCTTGCTCTGAAGGGCTGCACATCTCAGGAGGACTTCCTATTGGGAACTGCATTGATTGGGGCATCCTCTTTCTCTTGCAGCCTTTTCAGACTTCTTTGGTGACCACTGTTCTGCTGGTTCTACTCTGAATTTCATTTGTGATCCTTTGTTTCTGTTTGCACTAAAGGCGTATTATTTTCAAGTTTTTCTTTATAGTAAACAAATCTTGATACACAGCTTTGGTTGTCCTTCCCCCTGTCTCTGACATTATTATTAATGTTTGCCTGTATATCTTTTTATGGGTCATTCTCTAAAGAGCACCTGCATTCCAAACTGTCATCTTGCCACTACAGATTTAAAAAAGAAAAAATTCTGTGTTTTACAGTCTTGTTTTTAATGCTGATTGCCTCCACAATAAAGAATGCTGCTGGGAAAAAAATATTAAAATGATTGCTACCAGATTCCTTATTCAAGGATCTCAGCTTCACATTGCAGAGAGGCAAATTAAGGACATGCTCTACACCATTATAAAACATCCATTAAATAAAGCTAAAATTAAAGCTAAAGTTACATTCTTTTAGTGACTGCATTTTATGCGGTAGCATCACCCCTTGCTGAGCTCTCAGAATGGGCTGCCCATTGGAAATCTGAATGATGCCTTGGCCTTAAATCTTTAAACCTCTGCCTAAAAAACCAAATTAATCTCTGTCAATTACATAATTCTTATAAGAACAGAAACGAACAGAAAAGAAAAGAATAGACAAGAACAGAAAAGACAAGACAAGCAGAGACAAGAAAAAAAAAGAAAAGAAAAGAAGGCTCAAGAGGAACACAAGCAGAGTTTATAAAGAGTTCCAAGAGCTCCAAGGTTACATTAATCTTTATGGAATAAATGATCCATCTATTCAGCTCCAAACAGGGTAGTTGCAACAGGACAGCATAGATAAAACAGCAAGAAAGCATGTCTAACTATTTTTAGATGCTTCTGCTCTACCAAAGCCCTGAGCAACCCTATTGACGAAACACATTCATTTCCCCCTTATGCCCCATTCTCTTATTTAATACTGATTATCCCCTTCTGTGGGAGACATTGTCACTCCACTGACAAAAAGTGGTCATTGGATGTGAGAAAGAGAATGGCAACTGGTCACAGCTTTCCAAGGACATCTGACGTCATGGCTAGGCACAATCCGTTGCAGTCAACAAGTTCTACCTTCTGGTAGGAAACCATGGGTCCAAGACACGACACACAAGACTTTACAAACAGTTTGCAGAGTTTTCTACGCTTTCTGAATGGGTTTCTTGCAAACAAAAATCAAAGTTTTCCAAATTTTGCTGGTGTCCCACATGAGTTTGGAGTACCTCTAGTTTTAAATCAACATCACTTTACACACAGACCTGTAAATTACTCTCTATAATATAGAACCCCAGACTAAAGTGGGTAATCCCAGTTTGCATTGTGGCTATTCAAATTAACGCCTAGAGAACTTCAGTGATATATCATATTTGTGCCAGGTCTTAGAAAGCACACAAGATTTTTTGGTCTAAAAAACAGGTCACACTTGTAAAAACTTTGCAAGCTTGCATTAAAAGTTCTGACAACTCCTCTTTTTTGGAATGTTTTGTAGGTGCTTGGGGTTGTCTGTGTGCCTGTCTGTGCTGTGTTACTGAGCATCTGAGTAGTGCAGACCATTCAGCTTCAGTAATTTGCATTGCAAGAGAATCAATAACTTAGGCATAAGAAGCTTACCATTACTGACAATATGTGCACAGTTTGAACTTCACAAAATCTTTAATGATGAACTTTGCCCTCACAAGAAAAGAATATGATTAACATTAATTAATGTACACAGATGTAAGACAGGCAAATACTAATATTTCATCATAGATGAAAAATCTGAGTTTCTAGAGAAGTTAAAAAGCATGAGGTTCCATATTTATTGTATCTTTACTTTTTTTTTAATCAGATACATATGTTCCACAGTTAGCACTGTTTCATATGTCTATAAACTTGTGTTAGGATGTGGCAGGAAAGTGAGAGCTCTTAATATAACCTGTCTCATCAGGATTACAAGAAAGGCCTGACTTTTCTCCTTTTCTTTGACAGATTTCTAAAAATAGACTGTATAGGACTGATTTGAATATGTTCCACCTGAATTAGAGAAAAACACAAAACCCAAGAACTTCCAATAGTATCTGAAAGCTTGACATTTACTGGGAAAAAGCAAATCCCTTCTGAAAGTAGTCTAATTATAAATTACCTTCGCTGTTCTAAATATGCAAGTTATACATTGTAAGTAATATTCATATAATTATGTTAAAATTATACAACATATTCTATCAAAATGTCCCTACACTTAATTGGCAGACATATAACATGGTTGGATGGAAACTCTGGATCCTGTAATACTTCCACCTATATCTGTGGTGAACAGTCTAACCATCATGGCCCCGAGTCTCTCTCAGAAGAGACTCCCCTAGCTTGTGCATGTGGCTTAGTGACTTTATTCCTAACATACTTTGGAACTTGCATTAGTCTATATGAAAACTTGGTCTATCTTTTTTTGCATAGTGTGCTGGTTTTGTAGCTTTTCCTTGTCATTAGTTATTAATTCTATGGTTTTTTTGCCTGCAATTTCAATATTAACTTTTTTCATGCTGACCAACACAAAAAGCACTAAACGACATAGGGATGAAAATAAGTTTCTGTAGAAGCCTATTAAAAACACTCTCTCTATCCAAAGGAGCATTCTTTGCTACTGACCTATCAATTAGCCAGTGTTAATGTGTTTCATTCCAGTGGTATTGTTTTATCTTTGCAGTGAAATTGCTAAGCGATAGCACATGGAATGTGAGAGAGAAATAACAAGGCACTAAAGAGCATGTCCAAGTTCATACAGGTTAATGGTTATTCCTTTCTCAAGGATTGCAGATATAGTTCAGCTTACATTAGGAGAATTTTCCTAATTGTGTGCAGATTTATAGTATCCCAGTTCTGCAGGTAATTTATAAAAGCTTGAGGGAGATGATGGACTGTTCATATTTGCTCAAGCATTCTCACATTTCCTGCTGTTGAGGTGGATAATGCCAAAGCAGATTTCTGCACTACATCACAGAAAAAACGCTTGAAAAATCAGTGGGTCTTGCCAAAACTGTTGATGAGCTATAGCTTGACAAAAAATTACAGAACACTTTAAAATGTGACATGCCTCTAGCCAGACTTCAGAGTTTGCTTGGATTTGTGTCAGATCTTTCATTGATGACAGACCATGCAGGCAAAAATGAGATTCCACCCCTTTATAAGGGATGTTATAAGTAAGATGTGCAGATTTGTGACATTTTTAACTCAAAACTGTCACTGTGAGATAGAGGATCATCTTTTCTGAATGAACCCCTAGGTCAGAGGTTAGGATTGGATACTTCTTTTTGCCACAAGACAAGTTTTGCATCTCAGAGAATTTATCTGAGGCTAGATTTATAAACAAACTCCTTCAGTGAGAGGATATTCAGCCCTGCACCTCTGTAAAACTGCTTCTTAATCTTGCCATGACACTGTCCTCAATCAGTAAAAAAGGTTTGTACCATCTCTTCTTGTTCATCCAGCATTCTGATGCTCAGAGAACTGGTAGGGAAGTTCCACGCTCTGATGATGTTACCAGGTTCTCCAAGGTGCTGCATGCCAAAAGAGAGGATCAGGTGTGGTTGGGCCAACCGGAAGGTGAGTACATCCACTGGTGCCTCAATGTGGGCAACCAGCACCACCCAGCAAAGACAAGCTACAGAAAGAAAGTTCAGGAACCAGCTCGTTCCAACTGTCAGACCTCACGCAGAGGCCCTCAGCAGCTGGAAGCCTCAGTTAACTACTCTGAACAAAGTAGGCTACTTAACACAGTTGAAGTGCTGTAAGGGTATCCCCACTATATGGATAAATATAACCTACAAAGTACTGTAGTATTTGTTGTAAAACTAAGTTCCACCTTTAATCTATCCTTGTGAAGGAAGTATTTCTTGCTTTGACAGCTGCCTAAGGCTTCTCTGGAACAAAGATCATTCCTCACAACGGTTTGTGGACCAGGTTTATGATCTGGATGGGATTCAGACTTATAAATAATTTCAAGCCATCCAACTGTAAAAGGGCAAAAGGTGACTTACCCATCTCACCTACTAGCAGTGGTAAGAAAGATCCACAAAGACCCTGCCTAATTACATAACATGGTTCCTTAGTAGCTACATAAACATTCCCTATTTTGTATTTGTTTGCTTTATATTCTTACCCTAGGTCTTCTAATCCTATTTACCACCAGGATGGAACATCAGCAAAAGAAACTGCTGCATAAACAATAGCGCATTTCAGTGTTTTAAACTCTTCTTCAGTCCTCTTGTATTGAAACTATTTTGCAACTGCCTTTTTTTGTCTTTAAACAGGCTTTCACAATTTAACACTTGCTCAGAGTTAGGTAAATTATATGCCCTTTCACATTCACAAAGATAAAAATTTTTGGAAATAGCCTGTTTTGCTGGTTGATTTGGCTGAAGCAGATAGTATGACAAAAATACTGGAAAAGAATATTTTAACTTTAATACTTTTAGTGAATAGAAGCCAGACTGTGAAATAATATTTCTCTTTATTTTTTAGTACTCTAGGTTTTTGGTGAGGAAAAGGTCATTATTGGTTTGTTACAGGGCTATTTCTGAAGTTAATTTAAATTACTACCTGTTTAAAGTGGTTAATATTCTTGTAGAAATTTTATTTGGTGCAGAGAGGAAACCAGGTGTTTATTATCATGCAGACAAAGCAGATTGAAGCCTACCATCTGGACACAGAGCTCTAATAAACAACATCTCCAAGTGCAGTTGTCATTTCTGATACACACTGAGTCTGCTATTAGATGAAAAACATGGTGCCACACTGCTGGCAATTGCCCACTTTTTAATGATAGCTCTGAGTTCACTACATCAGACACATTTTATTAGACATAAACTTGTAAGACTTCTGGCCTAGAGCCACAGCAGAGGTGTCTTGTTACTGCTGGTCAGCGTGTTTTTTTTTTCCTCATGAAACACTAGTTCAGCTTTGATTCTGTGCCTAGCAGAGACGTGTGGTTCTCAGAAAAAGAACCTGCCTGTGAAAGGGCACGCTTTAGGAGGCAAAGTGGTGTGTGTGGTGCTTTAGTTTTATTAGAATCTATTTTGACTCCCATTGAAACTTCATAGAGTGCAGTTTTGAAGCAGAAATGGCAGACAAGATTGCTAGCAATGCAGTGGTACCCCTGTTAATGATCACTAAGTGGCCCCTGCAACGCTGGTATTGTTTTCTTTAATGAGAACACCAAGAGGACATTGTACTCAATTTGTATCGACTGGCTGAGTAACCCTCCAGACACTTTTCTTCAGAGATAATAACATATTATTTAAACCAAAAGCTGTCAGCAACTACTGCTCAAATATTGAGGCAACTCACATTAAGAACTCCCACACAGAAATCCGATTTTCTGCTTTGTGTTTATGTACCAGATCTCAGTCAGTGTGTGAGCTCTCAAGCATCTGTAAGAAACAAGATCACAGGGAACAGGAAGAGAAAAATATCATTACAGACACAAAAAGCTAAAACTATGATCTGACAATGACTTCAGCAATCTTTGTCCCAGTTTCCCTTTGTCATGCTGGACATGAATGTGCTTGTGCGCACATGTGCACAGATGAGAGAGCATGTGAGTCCAGATAAAAAAGAATATACATTTTTTTTTTTCACAGATTACAAACAGCAGGTAAAAAAACCCCATAGGTAATAGTACAGTAGCTTGTCTTCTGAGCAGGGACTTTTCATCCACAGGCATCACACACACAAGAGAGTTATGTAAAAAAAACAATAGCCGTGAATCCCACCTACTATTGGTTTCAGAAAATGTGAAGATGAAACAAGTCAAATCCTAACCTGTTCAGCAGCAGGAGTCTTTCAGCTTTTCCAGGAAAGCTTTGAGGAAAGCTCCTGGTATTGGCTAAAACAGCTCCTATGTTTAAATGTTATTATCTGTAAAGTTTCCAGGTTGATAACTGGCTGATGTCATCACACAGCTCTTGCAACATGACAGGAATGCAGCTTCTCTGAATATTAGGACACTTTTTGCTTGTTCCCTTATTTACCTCAGGTTTAAGGCTTGTGAGCATTTAAAAATGGACTGCATTTTTAATAGATATTGAACTCTAGAACAAGTGCATGTGCTGAAGGGTTATGCTGGATGAACTTTCCTCTCTTGAGATTTCTTTGTGTTTATTGAAGATTTGGGGTTTTTGTTGTTTCCTCATTTTATCAAGCTCCCCTCTGAATTTTAAACATAGAGACTGTGTAAGACAGTGGGTTCTAAATCAGAGATTACACTGGCATAAATGGTTGTTAACACAGAGGGTTCTGCTCACTTTACCTACTGTGTTTTTCTCTGAAAAATGTTTATCTAATAAAAACAAACAAACAAACAAAAAGTAAAAAAACAAACCACTCCATCAAAAAAACCCAACTACTAACATCTGATGTCAAAATATTTTCTGTCCATAAGTACCCACCTGAGCCTTCCGGAATGAAATTTTTGTTGAGGTACAGAGAGGTCTTGTCAGGTGAAGTCTGAAGCAACACAGTCACAGATGACCAGAGAGTACACAGGTATCAGATTTAAACTTGTAACCAGAAATTAGCTTCTGGCTGAAAACAGAGAAGACAGAGGCAACCATGCAAGTGTCTGGAAAACTTGTACTGGAGGAGGGGTTGTGAGACAGCACAAACTCAGTGCTGTAGCACAGGGTAACATGTAGAGGATTTTTTTTGGTTACTGTGGAGAGGAGGATTGCTATGCAGGAAGTAATCCTATTATTACTTGGACAGTTCTAATTCCCATGAGAAAAAATAAATAAAAAAAGAAATGAAGAAATATTTCATTCCATTGCAAGGAAAGGCTATCCTTTAAAAGGATTATATCAAGATAAGTAACACTTGAAGCACAAATACAGATGCTCTCAGTTACTGGCAGGAAAGAGGCTTAAAGACACTTTTGGTCTTTCCCAGCATGATGATTGTTATTATGGTACGTTAATTACTGTAATCTGTGTGAGTCATTTATATCCCAAAACCACACCCAGCAAACCAGGCTAGCTAACCTTCCTCTATTTTTATTTTCTACATAAATGCCAATGATGGAAAGAAGAGAATGCCCCCTTCAACTCATGGCTTTCTGCAGCACAATGTGTGTTAACAGAAACATCTTTATTACTAGAAAGCATCTTCTACTCTAATCTGTACCTCAGGAGAAACCTTAGCTCAGGTTTCATGGGAAATCACAGCCAAAGGTGGGCTTATTATGGCCATGAATAAGTACTTGACAAAGATTTAAAAAAAAAAAAAACCACTATAAAACGAGTGTTCCTGGGAAGTTATGAACAGGTCTAGGAAATCAAGGGAGTGAATAACTCTAATCCATACTGGGGTCCAAACCATGAGATTTGAAAATACTTCTACTTATTGCTGTGGTATGGGTTTGTGGAAGTTTTATGTCTCTTTTAATGTCAAACACATTTAACACTTCATGGGATCAGGAAATCCCATAAAAATTGCTTTAACTGTAAGCATTGACTTGAAGAGTACTCTTGGGAAGAAATATACACTATGACACCTGAATAACATCAGGAAGGAAGCTTCAAAGGGAATATAAAAAGGTAAAGAAGTTTATTTTACTTTTCTTCTGTACAGAGTCCAAATTTATCACTGCAGAACTTGATGTTCCCTTGCAGGTTAGTACTGTTTCCACTTGTGCAAAAAACATGCAAACAAAAAGTATAGCTTAGAAGATCACAGATGTGTAACTGAGATTTGAGTATATATGTTAAGGATGTGTTCTTATTTGGGGAAAAGTGTTAAATGAGCATGCAGGGATGTTCAGGTCATGCTGACATTAAATACTTGAAAGGGAAGAAAAATCCTTACTACCAAATCTTGGAAGAGAAACTAAATCAAGAAAAAATTTTGAATACTGATCAAAGCACTTAAAATAATATCAATCTAATGAAGACAGAAAAGGGGCATGCTCCCCACCCTCCCCAACCCAGAACTCAATCTGATAAAAGATAATTAATTAAATAAAATGATTTAAATTATCCAATAACATCACTGAAGAGGATAATATATGATGGAGCATATGATAGAAAAACAGTCACCACCCACTGAGATCCTTCTCTGTGTCCGGATGAACAGTAAAACATTATGTTAAATTACCTTTGGATTGCTAAATGAGTCAATGGACAGGCATTAATACACAAATTTGATAAGCTGTCTGAATAGGTGTAAATCCAAAGTGAGCTCAACATCAGTGGAACAAGATTGCAATAGTAACTGTCTTAGATCCCTGCACCTGTGCTTCTGTGCTTGAGCCATCACAACAACATTTCTCCTTAAAAGTGAGCATCTTTTGCACCTCTTATGAGAAGTTTTGCTAAGGAAGCTGTTTTTTAAGGATGTAATGGCAAGCAAAAATGATTCCTTATATAGATTTGTACAGGGATCATTTACTCCCATTATTGCAATAAGCAGTTGCCTGTTCCTGATACAAAACCAAAGTGTTTACCACTGCTAAAATCTCTTAGCTCTATTTCAATTATCTTGGACACTTTGCTATTATAAACAATCTTTCCCTGGTACAGAACATTTCATAGGGCCGTGACAAGAGAAAGCACTTTTCAGCACAGAGACATAAAAGCAATTTCTTCTGCAGCTGTCCTGTCTGCCATCAAAACTTTATTTAGAAGTTGGGACCTTAAATGTCCCATCTATTTGAAATTTTATTTCTTTCACTTTTAGTCAATGTCTACTGCTGTAGCTAACAAAAGTGAGAATACATTCCAAACCATTTGCTTAGTGATTAGCAAATATAGTTGCTGAATCCTGGAACATATACTTTGCTATTGTTAATTACCTTCCATGATATTTTAAAATCCAAAGCTATTGTTGGATGAGGTTTGTGAATAAATCCTTTGGAGAAAAAATAACAAAAACCAAGTGCAAATAACATCTTCTTTCTGCATTTTCAGCCTCTATGACCGAATTATGAAGCATGCTGAAAGTTACACTGATTGAATTTTTTTCTGAAAATTACCATCTCTACTCAGATGTTCATTTCACTTGAGAAATTGCTATAGTACTTTCAGTTTAAGATCAATTACAATAAAACAGACTCAGTATCACTATAACAGTTTTCACACAGCCCTTGATGTCAGTTTTACAGTACAAATTTTTAGCAGACCTCACTACTGGCATAAAATCGCTCTGTCAAATTGATATATACTCAGCGAGACAGAGCTGTGATCAGTTTCCCACAAGCAGAAAAGGCAAGGGGAAGGCAAGAATGTGAAAAAGTGTCCAATCTGGATCCAAAAACCAACTGGAAACAAAAGGTTTATCAGTTTCCAGTACACCTCTCAGCTTTAACTTGCACCATGGAGTGGTCTCAGAGCATGTCATCTGGTCTGCTGCTTTTTTTTTCCTTCAATGAATGAGGTAAACTAAAAGGGTACACACTCTAAGTCATCATGTGTGTTCAGCCTGCGGGACTGGACTGGATCTAGTCCAAAATCCAGGAGTTTAGCACCAACTGTTCGGCTCTACAGATCTGCTCCTCTTGCCTTATCCTTCCTGCCAACACAGGTATTCCAAAATGCCCACTGTACTGCTTGTGAGAGAATTTCCATCCCTTCTGGTTAACCTGATGCTGACAGTGTCACCAGTCAAATTTTTCCCCCAGTTCTGAGTAGCAATCACATATTTGCACAAATACCTGTTGCAATCAGACTGCTTTTTCTTGAGCAACCAGTTGGCTTGATTATTCAGGAGGTTACACTCCCAACAGCCTCACCCTTAGCAGTTCCCAAAAAGCTTCTAAGTTCCTGTGAGTTTACCGGCAAGTTTGCCAAGTCTTCAGTCACATTCTTCCATGTTTTTGTTTTCACTTCTGCCTATCTTTGCTACTGCTGGGGTTGAAATCTTTGCCAAAACCTCCCAGGTTTGCATATTTCCCTCTTTGTACCATCCCAGTTAGAAAATGTTGTCGCATGGCAACAGAATGCAAAGCATTCATTTAGTGACACAGAACAGTCTAGCTAAAGGGCTTTTCAGCCACACACAGATTCATTTTTGTGAAGAAGACCAGACAGAAAGAAAGGGAAAATGTCCACAGATCCCAGAACCCTTCTTTATTTGGAAGAATGGCTTTTAAATGAAGTCAAGCAGTACCTTGTTTTATCATTCATTTATTTAGCAAAGAAAGGAATGAATTCAAATACCCCACACAACGAACACATATTATTCCCTGATATCAAGATGCAGATTCGCTTGTGAACAATTTTAAATGAAACTGTTTTCTTACTACTGAAGTAATCTTGTACTGTGCATGGATTTGTGCAGAAGCAATACACTTTGGGCTCAATTCTGTAAACACATTAAAATAAGTAACTTGTTACATCCATACCACTGATCTTGGTGTGGTTATTTATGTGATGAGTAAAATTATACTCAAGAGCCTAGTTTTTGCCAACCTAAATTTAGGCATCCAAATGCCACTGAAAATTAGAAGTATGACTCTCCAGGCTCACTGCACTGTTGGTGGAGAGACACAAGCCCTCACCAGGATGTAACTGCCCATCTAAGGATGCTTTCCCATGCGAGATAAAGAGGGTGCTGATGGCAGCTACAATCAGAAATTGGCCAGATGCCTTAAGCAGAGCAAGATAAGCTTCGACCAAACTGTTTACAGAATTGATCTCATACAGCAAAGCCATTATGCATACAATTAACATTAGGAATGTGCTCATGTTGCACTGATTTTAATAAAACTGGTCCCACATTTAAAGAAGTGATTTATATATAATGATGAGGAAAAAAATATTGAAGCATTTAATCCTATTAACATTTTACTTGCATCTGAGACCACTTACTTTCTTTTCTGGTTTGAACATCCGTGTGGTATGGTCTGATGCTCTGAGAACTTTCTTCGTTAACATAAGTGCTTCAGTAGCTCTTGATTTGTACCTTGGCATGGTATTTTCCCAGAGGTTGCTGTGGAGCTCTGGTTGAGCTAACTAAACGCATGGTGTCCTACACCCATGTGTGACTTTAATCAGGACTGCTTACTAGGCTGGAAATCAAAGCCATTTAAGCCCCATTCTTTCTTCCACACTCTTATGAAAATCCTAATACTAGTCAAAAATCTCTTGATTAGTTTTAGCCAAACCACACTGCTTCAACAGCAGGTGACTGCAAGCAGCTGGAAAAGCTTCTATGTAAGGAAACTTTGAAAGACCATAAAGATCATCAGACTCAAATCAAAGTCCAAGATACATCTGCAAGCACAGGAGTCCATCTTCTAAGCAAATGAGGAACATACGCTGTGTATCGAACATAAAAATAAGCACAAAATGTATACTTAGGCATACTTTGAGTTAGCCAAGGCAAGTCTATACCGTGCAGGATGAGACTGGCAATCCTGCTTCCTGCTCCCTCCATCTAGCAGGGCTGCATACAAACAGCTTTACTTAGAGAATTTTGATGTATCTGCAAAAATGTTTGCATTCAAAATGGAGAAGCATTTTTAAATTTATGCAACTTCAGTGCAAAAATGGTTTATTAATATTATCTATTGGCATTTTTCAGAGGTAATATAATTATTTATCCAGAATAGAGCACAAGGATAATGGGTATTTAAGTATGGCATTTGATGAGCAAGGGAGTTGATTTTTCCTTTCTAAAAACAGAACAATTCCTTAACCAAATTTACTCTTGTACAAATTTGAGAACTCCATTGGCTTAAACAAGACTTGCAGGAAAATGTCCACTTGTTACATTTTTGACAGAAAGAAAAAGAAGAGCTTTCATGGAGAAATGGACGTCATTTAGTAAGGGACTTGGCAGTGCTAAGTTAATGGTTGGACTTGATCTTAAATGTCTTCAAACTTAAATGATTCTACAAAATCTGCTCTTCATCAAAATGTGTGTGAGCTATTTTAGGGAAAAAAAAAAGAAAAAGTTAAATAAAGTAAGGAAAACCTGTACCAAACCACCAGGGCAGCTTCATTGAACTCAGAAGATAAAAATACTGATACAGGCAGTGAACCTGGGGTCCTCTAAAATTGCCTAAGACACAAATATCTAACATCTTTAAAACCTGTTGTTTCACAACTTAGCTTGGCAAGCTTGTTGTCAAGTTTTTCTCATTGTAAGTGCTCTGGTATTTCCATGTCTCCCCTGCTGCTTCAGGTAGAGTTTTGAATATGTTTCTGCCTGGGATATAGAACAATGAAATTTAGGAAGCTAAATGACAGAAAAACAGTTTAAAAGAATCACTTTCTGGACAAGTTGGCATGATGCATCAATAACATGGGAGTTGCTCAAAGATATGGAACACCTGAAATACTCCTTTGGGAGATGGAAGTGTAAGCAGACTGAGCATCTGCTAAATACACTTCTACCTATGATCATGCAGACTTAACTTAGGGTATTATTACCACATATATAACATGTATCTAACATATGTATTTATCCACGAAAAGAATGGAAAATAGATCACTGTAAAAATAAGTGTGCCTCAAACTACTGAAGAGTTAGGAAAAAAAGAGCTAATTTCAGTAATTTTAATTAAAAAAGGTTAAAATAAAAGTACATAGTTCAAATATTTTTAAGATATTGGTCTCATAACTAGTATTCTAAATATAAAATCCATAAGCTGGACTATTGTGCTCTTAATACAGGGGCAGAAAGGAACAGTGTTGCACATATGAGTTTATGTACAGGTGCTGTTTTCTCTTGGCAGTAGCAGAAATATAGATTTTATTTTATCTTATTTAAATATAAACTTTTATCTGTTGGCATGAACACAGCAATTCAAATACCAGACTGGTTATGATTTGGAGAGCTTTTTCCCCCTCTATCTCTTGCAGAGAAAATTTTCTCTTACCCAGGGCAATCAGCTAATTTCTTCCTGGAAAACCAAACCTAATGTACAGTAAAAAATCACAAATTATATAGAACCAGCATTATTCCACTTTCTGGAGATGAACTGGTGAGAAGGTGAGGTGCTTTTATTTGACTGACTAACAAACAGTTCAGCTGGAAAAAAATAGGTGGCTGATCTTAATTATTTCCATAGATGGTAAATGTGCGTCCATTTTACTGCATAGCTTTTTAAAGACCACTTGCTTTGAATTTTTTTGTTTTTCTGCAGAATAGAGACTGTTACATTCAGATCTATCCCCATTCAAAAATGTACCTCACTGCCATCAGTAGATACGGTGTTTACCTCTGCTATGTAAGTGGCTGGACCACCAAAGTAGTGCTCAAATGCAGTCTCACATGATCAGTGTTTCTTGGTACTTTTTGCTTTTTTTTGTACATAGTTGTGAATCATTATAATCTGTACATGGTTTTCTCTATTTGCTTATCATAACATAGCCTAATTAGCAAGGACTCTAAACACAGAATGGAAACATTTCCATGCTGCTTCTCCTTGCATACTTCCCTAGTATTCTACTGTGATGATCTTTGCTTTTAGCAAGAAAATGAAAGCCCAATTCTTTAATCCTTAATATTCACTTGTAATTTCTTCTCACAAGCTTCTGAGAATAGCAAATGCTGCCTTATTACTATGTAGTCTGAAAAATCTGACCCAAATCCCTGCCCTTTTCTTTTTAGTTATACATCTGGAATTTCAGATACAAAAATAACATCATGAATGTAGGTGAAGACAGACAGAATAAAGAAAAATGGTATAAAACTTCTTTGTGTTTTCTTACCTGCCACTACAAAAGGAATTAAAACTGATAACTTAAAACTCAAACAGTATTTTAAATATTTACAACAAGATCATCAATTAAAACACCATAAGAATGTTCCTCTAGGGGCTAACTGACAGAGGTCAGACATGGCAGTGAGATGAGACAATGCTTTGCAAATATATCTACGCTTTCTGAGCCAGCTTTGTTTGTCAGACATGTGCATATAAAGTAAAAGCTGGAAAGACACAAGCAGATCTATGATTATACCTACATAGTCCCAGGAGCCAGAGACGGCACACAAAATGCGTTGTGGCCGTATTGTTCTGTGACCAGCCTAATGGTGAAGTGCTACAGCAGAGACAAGTGTATTCCCATATGCATGCACCGAGGAGAGGAAGCCTGTGGAATGCCACAACTTGCACAAACCTGCACGCTGCAGCAAGACGGGTTTATGAATGACACACTGAAAAACCTTCCAGTGTGCCTCTCCCATCTGCCCTCCTCCATCAGTCTCCCTGTGGGACATGCCCTTCCACATCCTCCCAAAAATTAAACTGAACAAGGTGAAGGCTTTATGTGACAGGGCTCAGCTTGCAACTGGAAACCACTGACCCTGTAGGTGTCTGGGTTAATTACAAGATTGTATCCTTTGGTACAGCCTTAGTCTCTGCAGTCGAAACAACTGAACTGCAGCCAGAGTGATTTACTGCCCAAGAAGATCAGCTTACAGAGCCCAGAGCTGCTGCAGAGTATCACTAAACCACCACGTTTCTTCTTGTCCTCATTCCCAGCACCTTCTGAGCTCTTTCCGCTGGCGTGAGCTTCAGGAGACTGCACAGAGGGCTAACAACAAAGCTCCCTTTTTAAATCTCAAGGAAATAAAAGACAATGCCTAGAAAGAAAATTGGATTTGTACTCCTGGCAGAGGTTTAAGGGGTAATATTATTGTTTCTTTTTCAAACTCAGGAATTACTTAGTCACTTGTTAGAGAAATCTGACTGCAAATTTATGAAACTGAGCAAAGCAATAAAATCCTCATGAGTGGTCCAGCGACAACGAGGGGCTACAGCTGCCCCCAACACTGAAGGCCAGTCTTGCACTCTGCAAAGAAAACATCATGTCACAAACAGGTGTTTTGGGCTTTGGCAGCAATGGGACACTGATGGCTTGGATCGTGCTTGAAATGTCTCTGAACTTCATCTCTGAAGCCTCAATCACATGAGCAGTCAAGTAGCACAGGCCTTGGGGACTGGGGAGTTACAGGAGGCCAGAAAATACACAAGCCCATTAGTACTCATCATAATTATTGAAATCTGTAAAATAGGTATTAGAATAAGTCTTTGCAGTAAGATGCGGATTGAAGTATTTGTTTCTCTCCTCCAGAATCAAGTTGTTTTTGTTAAATGCCTGTGAAGAAAAAAAAAAATTAAAAAATGAAAAGGATAGAGGAAAGGTGATCACTAAGCACTTTTTCACCAAGGCAATTCTTATGGCAAATATCTGTGTATAGTAAGCCAGTCAAAAAATGCATTGAGAAATACCTGTACATTTACAAAAACTTGCATTTGCAAGAAGTACCTCCTTATGTAATAAAATTTATACAGAAAGCAATTCTATTAAATAAATAAAGCCAGGCACTTTCCCCCTAATATTACAAAACTAATTTTATAATTATATGAATTTTTTTAATCATACATATGCACCAAGTCCCTCTTTCTCAAATGCTGTATGTTGCAGAAATGACTGAAGGTTTTAAGACATAAACCCTGTTTTAAAAATAAGTAATGTGGGCTTTTAAATTATGAATTTTAAAAGGGTTGTTGTTGATTTTTGTTTGGTTCGTTGGTTGGTTTTTTGTTTCTGTAGTTATCTAGAGAGATGATCAGTGGAATTTGAAAAAGCTTTAAATTGGGTTCATATTCCACTGCTGACAAGAAAGTCCAGAGTTTTCTTGCTGTTTTTAATGACTTTGTTTAAGATGTCTTTAATTAGAAAGAAAAATGCAGAAATTAGAAATGGGATTATCCAGGTAGGATTCAAGAAAAATCCCCATTTACAAAAAGCTTTGCAGCTGCATGAATAAACTGTGTAATCTGAAGATACTGAATTAGGTATTTTCAAAATGCATATCCTTCCTTAACTCAGTGGTTCTGAAAAACAGAGCTATTTTAAAAGGTCACAAAAAGAAAATAGCTGTTTGGGAATAATGATAAATTATATGGATATTATTATAAACTCTCAGTAAATCTGTACTGCTGTTTCACAGAATATTTCAGGTATAAACACTAATTGAGAGTCTGACCTAGAATATATTCAGCAGATACATCTCCTGTATGGAGACACAGTGCAGGAAGATGGACAGTGCCCTTGACAGTGAACAGTCAGAGCCAAAGGATTATCTTCAATATATGTCACGGTGATTGTTAATGGCCCTATTTACTTCTTGAACAAGCCACTAGGGAACACAATTAGGAAAAAAACCCACAAACCAAAATTTGAGTGGTCTACTTTTTCTAGGAAAGGCTGCTGTATAAATTATATACACATGCAAAATAGAACTTCCTGCATAACAGGGATTAACAAATAAAAGGATCTGCAATTACAATTCTTCAAACAAAACCTATTTTTGTCATTAACAGTCAGCATAATTTGAGCCCAAATGTCACTGCAGAAAACTAGCAAGTAGGATTCTTTTGATACAGCTGAAATGTTGTCTAGGAGTATATACTGGCTCCCAAATCACTTCTCACCTTGATGGCTTCTACAGAATCATATTTGTCCAGTTTGTTGATGTGGTTGGTGATGCTGGTATTTAGAGGAGCTGGTGACACCGGATGGATGACAGTTGCATCATGGGACTGTTGTTGATACCGTTGACAATAAGTGTAAACAAGCAGGGTAAGAAGGCAACCAAGTATTGAGCTACTTAATCCCACTGCGATCATGTGAAACATGTTGAATTCTGCAGAGCAGAGAGAAGACATTCTTAATTTTAAGGAAGTAGAAATAAAAGCTTAAGCTTGGGGAAGAATTTAGACAAGTGTTTGATTGAAAAAAGGATAAGAAAATTTTCGTGTGTTTCCCTGAAACAATTGCAATGGTTTATCCTCACAGTAGTAAAATCATTTTACTTCCCTGAAGGGATCATTATAAGAATCTTAGATAGCCATACATCTCTAAAACTATTAGGATTGAGATCTTTGAAAAATGCTTAAACAAGTTCAGAACCCAAGTAAAAGACAAATGAATTGTATTTTGTAGGTTTGAATAGTTCTTCAACATTTTTTTTCGGACTGTGTAACAAAGCTTTGTTAAATTATGTGTATAATGTACATATGTAGTTTTTGTGAGTTTTTTTTTCAGTGAACTACAGTATCACCTCCTCTACTGCCCTTCTAGTTCTTTCTTTTACACATGGTGACCTGTGGCCATAACAAAATCCTGATATCTTCGAATCATATTCCTTTTTTCCATAAAATGCTTTCCATATTCCCTTTATTGGATGCATGTCCCAGTAGAGCAGGATAAATTTTTCATCCTCCGCTTTGATTCTTGTTAGGTATTACTGGTTTTGTATTTTGGCCAATTTATTCCCTTCTCCATTCCTCAGAAATTTTTCTTAATGTAACGAGAAGAGTGAGAAAGAAATGGTAGCATTTTAAGAGAAAATGGGAAGTAGGGAGAGACGGACCCCTGGAAGCTCAATATGCTTTTAAACATAGCAGCCAGAGAGTGCAGAGTCAACAACCCAGCACCCTCCTATCTGCTCTGCCATTCAAAGATACAATGGGATGAGATGATGGGAAACCCTCTCCACCTATACAAGAATTAAAATTGAGAGGAAGCTCATTGATGCGTGAAACTGTAGAAGAAAATCTAAAGCAGAGTCATTCCCTGATGTTACTGAATAGATACCAGGTCAGATGTGGCACCAGTAGGATTAGCTCAAAATAAACAAATTACACTTCTTTCCATTGTTATTTCAAACTGGAGTTGCGCTTTTTGATTAGGAAAGAGGTATCAGGGAGAAGGTCATGTCAGAAATTTCCTCTTAACATAACTGAAAATTCATTTGTGGCTGCTTAAATGAACATATGAAAGATTTTAAACTGAAACACTGGTGCTAGTCTTAAAAATATCTGTTAGACCTTCTTCACCGTAATACAGAAAAATGGGTCAGGACATGGGTCCAATTTTTTGTAAATGCCTAAGGTAGGACCTTTATATGCCTACTGAGTACTTAGAAACACAAACTAATACTTAGGTAACTAGATGACTGCTTCAATATATAAATTACCACTGAAATATCCTTCTATACTTTTATGACAGTTTCCTGGTGTTGCAGAACTTGGCAAAATATTTTCAGAATCATACTTCTAATTAGTAAAAAAATCAAATTACATTATCCTGGCTCCCATAACAAGGTACCATACAGAAAAGTACCCTTGCATAACCTCTGTGTTTTCATTGTATTTTATTAGGTTAAAAATGCAGCTTATCTATGCATGAAAGAATACTAAACCCAGCCAGAGCTATTACCATGACGACACAGACTAAGCGTGATAGCGCAGCACAAAAAAAAAGTTCATTTTCCTTTTTCTTCTTCTTCTTCTTGTTTGGTGGTTTTTAAAGTTCTTCCTTTCAAGATTTGTTTTTCTAGCATCATGACTCTCTGGAATGAAACTTTTTATTTACTTTTTAGTTTTGTCTTTGTCAGTGAAGCTAAAAAGGAGTCCCAGATAGAGTCTGAGCTATTAAATGGGCTACCAGCCTAGTTTTCTGCTGTTTATTTGGAGTCCCAAAAAGGTTTTTGAAGTTATTGTGCTGAAAAATGTGGAGCAATATCACAAATTTTGACCTACTGATAACTAGTTTATCATAAGTTTGGGGTTTTTTCTTGAGACAATGGTAACTGCCATACTGCCAAAAGAAGAAAACACAAACATCCAGTAATGCAAGTTCTTGTCTCAAAGGTCACCGACGAGAGATAGATATTTAATGAGAAATCCTGTAGTAACTACAGTTTTCTGTACAAGTAGCTACTTTTCCAGTACAAGTGTAAATAATAAGAATGCAGCATTTAGAAGGTAGAGTAATACTAAGGGAGTGGAAAAGGTGAAAAAAAAAGCAAAGAACACAGAATCAATGTTTTGGCATTTAATACATATCCCCAAATGAAAAGCTTACCACCACATCGTTTCTCTCCTATGCTGCTGGATCGTGCCACAGATATTTCTAGAAAAATAAATAAACCACTTAGGCCAAGAAGAAAAAAATATTACAGAGAACTACTACTTTGATTAACACAGTAAGGATTTAAAAATTCATTCTATTACATTCACTCCAAATCCAAAGTAAAAAATACTTTGACTGTGTGGTAGAATTAATAAAAAGGTGCCATGACATCTTCAGGTTTCTTAGTTTCCCAAGCAAAAGCAGCAACTTATTTTTAATTCTTTCCTCAAAACATCTCTGGAATTAAAAAATGAAGCACAGATGAAAACATTCTTTGTGGAGTTTAAGCATGTGGAGAAAGAGCTGATTTAATGAATAGCAAAATCAACTACAGTTTAATTACCTTGTGTTCAAATGGGCTCATTATGTCTAGAAGTCACGTCTGGCACTAATATGAAAAATGGGAATTTACACATCATCAGAAAAGATGACTTCCAATTTCATGGGTCTCAGTTGTAAACTAATAAAATGTAATTCCAGCCTGTATCCTTACCATTTTGACTTTGAAAAAATTTTGAAAAAATACTGATAAAATCTGAATTTGCAGATCATAGCTTCTGTGAAGGGAAGTCCTGTTTTATAAATCAGTCTCTTGAACCTCTCTGAAAGGGTCAAGGATCATGTGTATATGAGTAGGGTAACTGACACAGGCTACCTGGATTTCAAAAAAGCAGAATTTTAAGTTCTTTGACAACAACTTTGCAAGCAAGAAATGAAACGAGGAAAGAGATACAAAACCAGGCTAGTATTATGTGCCCAGTTTGTACAACAAAGGAAGGTTACCACTTCTGCAGGGACCTAGGCTTTCCACTAAAGAGCTAGAAAAGCAGTAGGCAAATGTGATTTTGAAGTTTGCTGATGATACAAAGTTATGGTAGCATGGACAGGGGAATGCTGTCAAGAGCTGTAGAAGGGCCATATAAAAGTAGGCAATAAAATAATAAATAAAACAGAATGTAGATTAGTGTAAAGTGGAATAAAGTACACAGAGTGGAAAGAAATCCTAGCTTCACCTATAAAATGATGGGTTGTTAGCTAACCATTAGTACTCGTGACTGAGACTTGGGGGTTATGACAAATTGTTCTGGGATAATATCAATTTAGTGTTCAGAAGCAATCAAAAAGGAAAGCCAAATGCTAGGTACTCCCAAGAAAGCAATATTGAATAGAACAGGGTATCAGTGTTAGGGTACTTTGCAAATCTATGTGCTGTCCACACCATGAACACTGTATGCAGTTCTGGGTTTCTCATCCAAGGATGTCTCTACTAGAACTAACAAATAGACCAGAGAAGGGAAAGAATGATACGCACTAGAATCTGTATGAGGAATTAAGAGTAGGCTCTTCACTGCCAAAAGATGATCCTCATGCACGTACTGCAAAAGGGATCACAATTTTTTATCTTTCCTGACAAGTTAAAGCAGTGCTAACTATTTTCAAAACAGGAAGAAATCAAACCTGACACAACAGCACTCTTTCAGAGAGTTGAAGGCTAAAAGCATACTTTATCTCGCTGAGACTGTTAACTCACAATCATAGAACCATTTTGATTTGAAAAGACCTTTAGGATCATTGAGTCCAATCATTAATAAGCACTGGCAAGTCCACCACTAAACCATGTCCCTAAGAGCAACATCTACATGGTTTTCAAACACCTCCAGGGATGGTGACTTCACCACTTTCCTGAGTAGTTTGTTCCAGTGCTTGACAACACTTTTGTGAAGAAATTTTTCCTAATATCCAATCTAAACCTTCCCTGGTGCAACAGGAGGCCGTTTCTTCTTGTCCTATCTCCTACTCGGGAGGAGAGATTTCCACACACACACACCTGACTACAACTTCCTTTCAGTTAGTTGTAGAGAATTCAAAGGTCTCAGCCTCCTTTTACACAGGCTAAACAACCCCAGCTCCCTCAGTTGCTCCTTATGGGAGTTGTTCTCCAGACCCTTTTTCCAGCTTTGCTACCCTTCTCCGAACATGCTCCAGGACCTCAACATCTTTCTTGTAGAGAGGTGACCAGAACTGAACACAGGATCCAACATAAGGTCTCACTAGTGCCAAGTACAAGGGGACAATTCAAGGACAAGTGGCAAGAGAAGGAGAAGGGCAGGAGAAGAGGTGGCTCATTTCAGATTCTACAAATACCTATTTTCCAAAACAAGATGTAGAGCTTGTATTTGATTAAGCTGGAGATTCACAGAATGTGAGTATTAAAGGAGTTTCAAAAGCCTTAGAAAAAGGGAAAAATACAATATGGGAGTTTTTGCCTTTACACTGACAGTTTCACATCAGTTTTAGAGGAAAATAGTATTTGGGAGTTAAAGCATTATGCACCATCTATAAAAACACTGTTTAAATTTATTGATGTCTTTGTTATATTGCACTATATCAAATAGTCACATGAAAAAAAAAAGGTTGCTGCACTGAGTAAACACAGCTACATTTCAAATTATACATTAAAATGTAAATTTCTCTGTCTGTTAAAAGACCACTAGCTTTTTTCAATGTACATAGGAAGAAAGATGATTGTTAACAGCAGTGCATTGTGATCACCCCTACTATTGTGTGGATTTAAATGACTGCTGTGATTTAAAAACAAAAGTATAGTCATGAGTTTTGACAAATGCTGTAGAATAATACATGATGTTGACTGTCCATCAGGCATTTAGCAGTCATGGAGGAGAAAAGGACTGGAGCAAAGTTAATAAATTTCTAAGCAGTTATTAATTTAAGGGACTCTGAAATGGTTTCCACATTAACTACTAGCACCCATTTTGTATAGGCAAACCACAAAACCCATAGGAATGTTTCCCTAGAGTCTCAAAAACCCTTAAATTAAAATAAAAAGCAAACTAATTCTACCTGCTGTCTGTAGTCATCCCCTGCTACAAAGTAGGATGGGAAGGACCTGCAGAATGCTGCAACAGTGACTAACTAAAGTCCCAGGTGGTGACAGTAGGGACAGCTCCACAGCGCTGGGTGTCATAGGGCAGATTTTCATGTAGACACAGGATCACATAGTAGACGCAACATGTAGACCAACATGCTTTGGCTGACAAAAGGAAAATTCTGCAGTGCAATCTGGAACAGTGCTATGCCTCACTCCGGAAACCTTGAAAAGTTTCACTAATCCTTCAAAGAGCTGATTGATCTCACCTGGTATAAAGTTGGAGTCCAAAGTACAGGTTCGGCTCTCTGTGGTGTTGCCTGTGCACTGGCTACCCACAGGAAATAAAATGATGCACTGACGAGTGCGGGTCTGGAAGCCAGACGAGTCGCAGTCGGACCACTTGGACCACTCAGACCAGCTGTCTGCAAAAGGCAGAGAGGGACACTTATGCAGACACTGTGATTAAAGGTTTCAAGTACACCAAGTGAGAGAGAAACAGCTTGTATTTCTGAATTATGACAGAAGGCCTCATCCCCCAGCTACCACCAACTATCAGAGGGCAGCTCCTTCATTCCAATAAAACAAATGCAGTTCAGCTTTGGCAAAAGTCTCTGAAATGTTTAATGTGAAGGTAAATTTGCAGCAGATGTATTATGGTTTTGGCTTCTGCCACAGCCTTTGTGTATGGAAGTGAGAAGTCAGAGGGATTCTGCAGTGGTGACTGAAAGAGTGATCACTGTGGAATTAATTCCGGTCTAGGTCATCAGGGTAGACAAGGACACGGTCTTAGTTTATGTACCTGAGAAGTAGCAGTGAGAGCTATAAGAGTATGTGTTCCAGATCTGAAATAGGATATTTATTTAACTACAAAAAATAATAGTATTTTGAAGATTTTTAAAATATTTTTCTTTTATCTTCCATTTTTCGGCCATATATAAAGCTCACCCAGTCACCCTCTCTTCCCTATTTGGTTTATTGTCAGCTTCTATTTCTTCTCTATATTTCTTCCTCTCCTTATGTAGTTTTGATTAAGACATTTTTATTTCATGCCTGTGTGATCTCAGATACTTCCTTTAAATGAAGTGAATTGATCTCATTCCTATGAGGTGCTGTGAGTTTACTGCACTCAGCATTCTTACAATTCAAGCACAAATTTTGCCTTCATAGGAGTCTTCTGAATTAGACAGAGTAAAGACAGAGTTCAGTTAAACTTCCTTCTTTCTTCTGTCAGCTTTCCTATGGAGATAAGTTTTATGGTTTTGACATATGGAACAAACAGCCCCACAATCCGAAACCAAGCTTGTTTCTACTTCAAAATTTTAATTGATTTTACGCCTATGTGAGGGCAAATTTACAAATTTGATTTTGCTTCAAATGAAAAAGTATATATTATCTAATTTTTGTTCAAGTTAGATTGAATAACATTAAAATTTGTGAATTAATGAAGCTTTTTCACTCTGCCAATCAGGTGGAAACTCAGGAAAGTTTTACACTGTTTTGGGCCCTTTCAATGCATTGCATAAATCCAGCACACAAGGTTCACATTTGCTCATTCTTTTCCTCTTGTTCACACAGGAAAAAAGTTAAAACTTTACTCATCTAAAAATTAGCAGATTTCAGCAGGAATATTTGAGACTATAGTCTTTAAAAATGTCAAACAACAGATGTTGTTTTTTACAATGGATTTATTTACCAGCTCAGATAAGAACCTGGATATTAATACTTATGAACAATTAGCAAGTGTCTGGATGAGGCCTCATTTGAACAGGGAAAATACCTCAATACAATCAGCTTGTAGGATCTTGTTATTGTGAGTAGGAAGAATACTCAGTCGTATCTTTTGGCTTTTCTGTTTCTTAGGAAAGGTCCTGGGAGGGCTTCATTTGCAGAGTGCATAGTAGGAGCACAGAAGCAGAAGACATAATGTAGTTCAATCCTACTTCAGGGCGGTAGGAGAGCTGAGGTGGGAGTAAAGCAAATGGACAGGCTTCTTCCTTCCTACATAGTGTGGCATGTCCAGGGGCTGCTGTCATCACCTCCAGCGTCAGTTGCTGGATCTAAATAAACTAAGTATATGGATCCTTATCATAAATATTTAGTAAGAAATAAAGCCCTGCTCCTTCAGTTTTAAAGGAACGTTGCTCAACACAAATCTTTGCCCAGTTCTCATTGGTGGCAGAGAGCATGCTTAAGCCAGAGCCAAGACTCCGGTCCAGTCCTGGTATAACTGGGATATATGCAGTAGGTGCCAAAATACTTGCGAGCATCCTAAATGCATCTTGGTGGCTGGCGCACTTTGCAGCCCCATCTTGCCCACTATGCTTTCGGCCTTCCAGGTTCTTCATTGCAGGAACTACATTCCATGATAAAATAGAAACTTCAGAGATAGATCATGACAGGTCACATATGGGTAACTGGGCAAGGTTACTGTTTCGGCCTGCCCTTTAAGGGACCCATATAAGATACTTATGAGCATTTTCCACATATGCAACACAGGGTATCTCCCTCCCATAGTGAGTCCCATGGTGCTGTCCAGACACTGCATCACAGGTGGGTCTGGTGCCATGCTGATCAGCTTCATCTGGCACACAGAATCACAGAAGAGGAGAAAGGGGACATCACTGCAAGCATGAAAGGGATTGTCATCCCTGCAATGGTGAAGCACGAAACTGTGCTTTGAGCAGTGCCACCATTGGGAGCTCAGAGAGCCACAGAGAAGTAAAACACCCAATACTGACAGATGTACAGTTTCAAATTGTTGTACCTGCCCTTTGTGGAGCCTCTGTCTCTGCCATCACAGGGACACTGAACCCATAGCTTTCGCAGGCATTTCTACTGACTCAGTCATCCTGACTCATCCCTTTGATTCCTTTATCTTCACAGTATTTGAGGTTCTTTTGCACCTCAGGCAGGCTTCTCTCAACTTTCTCCTCAGTTCTTTGCAAAAGCCATGAGAATGTAAAAGAGAGAGTGGACTGGAGAGGTGTTTAACCTGAAACTGCTTTTCATGGTGTGGTGGTTTTGGTCCAGGCCTTCCTGGGTAACCAGGGAAGTGACCATGTATCCCAGTATTCCATACGATTTTTACGTAAACTGGGGTATAAATAAGAGAGAGA
>JAWWES010000081.1:79746568-79760974 GCA_035583135.1 Lophotriccus pileatus | reverse complement strand
GGACCAGCAGCCGCTGCAGGCCTCAGCTCCCAGATAAGCGAGACCAGCGCAGGGACCCACTGCTCCCAAACCTCACCAGAACAGAAGAGAGAGAGGTCTCTAATCTCTCTCTTATTTATACGCCGGTTTATGTAAAAATCGTATGGAATACTGGGATACATGGTCACTTCCCTGGTTACCCAGGAGGGCCTGGACCAAAACCACCACACATGGAAAGGCTTACTCATGACATGTTACATCTTCTTCCTAGAGAGTCTTGGCTGGCCTTTGAAGTCAAGTTAAGTTCAAGCAGTTCCCAAGAGATCCCTTAGTGAAGGAGGCACCTCAGAAAGATCAGGTTAATCAATGTAAGATTATAAATTTCTTTCATGAAGAACTATACCATTATTTCTAAATGCTCAAGTGCTTTATCCATTATTTGCATGTGTGAGTTAACAATTCAAGGACAGAACAAATGTTCCCCTCTTACAGCAGTAAATAATTTAGGTATAAAATAATGTTTTATTCAGTACATTACAGACACCATTGCAACTGATTATACTTACTGATAAGCAGCCTATAAACCACTATTGATCAATACTGCAGTGCTTCCCTTCATCTCAATGCAATTGTATTTGTATAAAATACAAGAAAAAACACAAACTCAATGACGAAGCTTTTAAAATGAAATATGAGAAAAATTGATGTATTTTGCAGGCACAAGTCTGTTATTTTCTTTTAAGCACATACTTGAATACTTTTAGTTGGATTTGCCAATAAACTTCTATATCCTCAAGAAATCCTTAGTATCGGGATTTCAGAAAATTTAGTATTCTGCTAGGTTTTTTTTGGGGAAAAAAAACCCCTAGTATTTCAAATGCCAACAAATCTTTGCTCTTTTCACAACTTAAGGAATGTTACAAATAATTTCCATTTTTGCACACACATTTCTGCGTTGGTTGGTTGTTCTTAGATTCAAAGAGACATTACTATTTCCTTCCAGTATTAAAGATGTCACTCAAGCAGTGAATCTCACCAGTGGTACTTTCAGACCTGCACAAGGAAGAACCACTCTTCAGCTGGTCCTCACCACAAGAAAACAGTTCTGCTAAGATTCAAGTCTTTTCAAACTTCTAGCAGTGCAGGTTTTTTTGACTCATACCAATGTGAAATAAGAGTAGTAAAGAGTAGTTTTCAAATCTATATTGTAAATGTGGGATAAAGATCATTCTCATAGCTAGCTGATGATGCTCTGTTTCAGAGCATCATCAAGTTACAATAGGTGTTATTGTAACTTTTCAGTGAGATTGAAATATTAATAAAATATTACAGATGTAAGAAATACATTTTAAGCCTCTGTAATCTTATTGTTTTATGAGGTTTTCCACTTCCACTAACCAAAATGAAGCCAACCTCTTCCTCTATTCTGCATCCGCTCCAAAATTTGGGTAATAGGAAGGTCAAAATATAAATGTTTGGAAACTGTCATTTATAGGAAAATGCAGGTAGAAAATAAACGTACAACAAGAGAAATAGATGCAATACTAGCACAATGAACACACAAACTCTGAGCTTTTAAAGATGCCTTAAGAATCTCAAGGCAGCTATGTAATTTCTACATACAAATGTACACTATTTGCCTCAGAAAGTCAAATCATCAACTGATTTCTATGTTTTTTGTTTTTTTTTTTAAACAAAACACAGAGTGTTTCATCAGCCTTAATTTTGACAAAGTAGGTACTTTTATTCTGCTGGAAGACATGCAGTGCCTCGAAAAGGAAACTACTGTAAATTGTAGTTCATCGCAAGTAATAGGATCCACAAATTCAAACTCATGGGGCTTTTGCCTTCATATGCACTGCCTCATCATATAAGTAGAAAACTTTTGCTATTAAGTCTAGGAGCTCTAAGTGAACCAAGTAATTTAGTGTGGCATCAGAGCTGCTTCTTTCCTTTTGCGGCTGCCTGTAATCCACTAATCAGCAATAATTGAAAGTTTGCTTTTAATCTCAATTTCTCACTTAAACTACATGAAAAAAAATGAGTTTCCTTTAATATGGGTCAAAAGCCAGAGTCAAAATTACAGAAAAATACATGATCTGTAATATCATACAACTTGAGACATTTCATCTTCTTAGTACTCCACAGTAATTTAAAAAGATGAAGTCTTTGTTCCTTAACATCTGAAGTTGAAGAAGGTATTTTACAAAGCATGCTAAGGTTTGCTTTGTGTTTTTTATGAAAACAGGGCAAATATTATCTACTTGAAGGACCTCATGATAACACATGCTGAATACTAACCTCATCAATTTGCTTGCTGTGAAAGTTCAGTGTTATAACAAAAGCACTTCTTTGTGATATTAAGTCTCACAAACTGTTTGCATGATCCACTTCAAATGTTACACAATTTAGTTAATCCAGATTCAGAGCTGGTAACTTAAATTTTAATTTTTAAAGAGAGAGGGAGACGGTGGTTTCCTATATACTATATCCTGTACTTGATTTACTGTAGCATTGTAGCATGTAAGAGCTGACTGAGCACTTAATAAGGGAAAGAAATTATTTGCTTCTAAATAATAGATCAAGGACATTATGTTGCCTAACTGTGAATGCCTTATTCAGTGGCACATAAACAACAAAGATGCACCGGCTGATTTGCCATACCTGGACAGGGCTGTGTGTTGCAGAGTGCTTCTTCAGTGTGCAGTCCAAGGCAGATATCTCCTCCATACGCTGGTGCTGGGTTTGTGCAGGAACGGGTTCTCATGTAATGCCCTCCTCCGCAAGTTGCTGAGCACTTTGACCAAGATGACCAACAAGACCAGCCTCCATCCACTGAAAAGATACAGTATTTTTCCAAGCTGATGTGAGACGTGACAAAATCCAGCCCAATCTTTCTCATATTCTGTGGATCTTATTCGTGGCCTACTGAAATTACTGGACAGTTTTAGGTGCTACTGAACATAGGCTCACAAATTTAATCTTACCACAATGCAATTTAATTTACATATTTTAAAAGCTCCTGGTATGCTGGAAAGCCTAAAAATTACTCAGTCAAAAAAGACACTTTTAGTGGGTACCATAATATCTTGAAGACCAAAAGTCTTTTCTCATTTGTGAGCAAACAGAATGCCAAGCTTGTTTAGGAGAAGTATTATAAGCTCAGAGTAGTTTTTTATTGATAAAAAAAAAAAAATCATAGCTCAATAATAGCAACAGAAGGATGGAGGAATCCAGATTTTGTTTTGAATACAACCCATTTCAAAGGATCTAACACACTCGTAGGGTTTGATGGGCTAATATATAGTTACAATCTTAACGCAGCTCTAGCAGAGATGTCAGCAGCAGAACCATGGCAGAACTTTAAAAAAAGCAGAATACATGGACAAAAAGAAGTTGCCACCTTATGTTTCAAACACAAGTTGTTGAAGAATAAGCATTATTCTTCCCCCCACCTTCCTCCCTCCCTGCTCTTTTGTATTTGCTAATTCAAGTATGTCAAACTGTTCTCCAGTCAGTTTTCACAAGATTCTTCTGAAATGTAGGCTGGATTTCATGGGAGACCCATTTGTCAGTAGCTTTTGACACATGGCCACTAGACAAGATTTTAATGAAATTCAACTCATTGCCTGCCCTACCGGTTCCTTTCCAGCCTCTGTTCTTACAGCTACTGCTTCGGGATGTATTTCTGGTTTTCATGGCCACATTGCAGCTCATCTGTCAAAGGCTTCCTGTCTGCAGCCATGTGACAAAGTCAGATGTACTTCTTCCAGGGACAGCATTCCTGCTGCAAAGAATCTCAGTACTTTGTTAATTTCTCTTCAATTTTTTTTTTTAAAGACAAAAAATCTAAACTTTAAAAATTTTCATATCCTACAAAAAATTAATTTATTTTCAAACACCTACTTAAAATTTATCACTCGCTTCATTAATTCTTAAGTAAGGAAATAATTTACCACATCTGCAACTGATTGAAATAAGTAGTGTGTAATTCAACCCACACCAATAGATGAGCCTCTAACTACTATAAAGGCAATGTGCTGTAAATTTTCCTTTCTAATAGGGTCCTAAACCAAGCAGAAGTTTCACCTTTTTTTCTCCCATCACTCATAGCAGCATTGGGCATTTTGCCATATCAGACAGAAACTTATTATTTCTCACTTTTAAAACTACTAAGTAAGTACAGTTTTGCTGTACATAATTTCTACAGCGTGCTCATTTAAGACATTCTTTGTAAGACTTTGTGGTTTGTTGAAAAAATTGATAGTCACTGAAGTCTCCAAAACGTTCATCTAGCATTTCACAATGACACTTCTGCTCAATTAATGAAACAGCTTTTCAAGGAGTAGTTTCTACAAAAAATAACTTATGATGAAAATATCTGTGGAGTACTGCATTCAAATTCTCTCTTGGGTGGAGACACAGAACAGTTTAAAAATACTCATTTTTGCTTTGTGTATCACAAATGCACTTTGTGAGTCAAGTAGAATGATTCTATGCAAAGGCTTCAAGAGTGAGAAAATGATCTAGGAGAATTTTGATATTTAAACCAATACGTGCATTTTTTAATGTAATTTTAGATACAGCATAGCCTCAGGTTCTCAACTGCTAATCAAACAGGTAATTCACTAATGCACGTCTTAGGCTATTTACTAATCCTGTAAGTGAAGCTGTTGAATAGACAGCATTTTATTCCCTGTATTGTTTGTTTGCAACATTATCCTAAACATCAAAAAAGCATGGAGCTGGCACTTTCGTGGTAAGAACTGTAGTTGCAAAAACTTTTGCAAGTAATGTGTGTGGACTCTGAAGCCTGATTGGACAGACAGGACTGATGGAATCTGGCACTATGCAATTTAAATAAATTATTTCCCTTATTAAGGAATTCAATGATTGCTACATTTTTTCCAGGATATCAACCAAATCATCTAGCTATACAGATGTATGAGAGAGTTTTACCACCTATCATAAATAAATACTGCATCTCGGTAGAGTACCTGACTTATTCTTTTATTCATATTTTTCTTATTCATACTTCTCACCTGAAAACAAATATGTCTTTTTGCCTGAGATAACTCTGTTAATATAGTATTATGCAAGCAGATATCTAAGAAATCCATAGGTTCTTAGTCTTCAGTGCAGGTGAAATATACTGTGTCATTTTATAACAATTTCAAGATATGATATCTTTTATTCAGAACTTGCCTCTTTTTTCTTTGTTTTTAATTTATGTCAAATAAAAGCAGAAGCTGTTATCCAAGCTATTCCTTTCATGAGATATTTAAGGCTTTACCTTTCTAAATACTCCCTTTTTAGCTTTTTTTATTTTTTCTTCAGAATGATTGCTGACTAGCTTAAAATGAATAATCAGAGTCATACCTGCTGCAGTGTATAGAGTTCCACAAAACAGAATTGATTCTGCCTGAAGTTGCCTAGGCAGAATATAAATCATCTGGAAACATTACCTGTGTATTGTTCCCTGTAATGGAGACAGTGACCCCCAACACGTTTCTACTTATTTTTCAATGGACCAGAGACACAAATGCATGTGCATTTGAAACTATGCCATCCATCTACAAGTGGCCAAGAACACAGAGACCAATGTGACACCCAGGAATGTTTCACAACTGCAGTGATCACGGTTGTACTACATAACCCCAGATATAGAGGGAGAAGTGGGTCTAGGGAAGATGGGAAAGGACAAATATACTAGACAATGCTAGATTTGATCCTAGTTGAGCTGGACAGTGCATTTATAACTGGGTTTTTTAGCAACTATTTATTAACAGGGTGCCTTCCTAAATCTCTAGCCTCTAAAGAACTATCATAAGTACCTCTTTTATTTGTCCCCAGAACTTTTTCTTTTCAGCAACAGAGTATGATAAGGCACCATCACGGTTAAATAAGATCAAAGCAGTGGGTATTTACTGCTTGAGTTTTTACAAGACCTAAATAGAGCTCTGTGGTTTCTTTCATCTTTCTTTAAGTTGCTTAGCAACACAGAACCATCTGGGTTGCTTTTTTTCTTTTTTTTTTTTTTTCCTTTTGTCATGGAATCCTTAGTGTTATTTCTGCCTCTTATAGGAGGAAAAATACACAGCTGCAAGGAAAGTCACTACAGCTTCTTTACATAACAGTTTTGTAGAGCTGATGGACAAAAAAAAGTCGTTACAGCAGTTCCACAATGAAAGATTTAAAGAGTCTTTACATTTTCTGACAATTGCTGAGGTTGATCCCTTTAGGAAGAAGGCTTCCTTCAGCTAGCAGGGTGCTCTCAAACAGTGCTCTTTCCTTTATAGTAAAGCAAACAACTTTTGGCCTACTGGCTGTTGTTAGGGTTAATAAATATTTCTTCACTATAATGAAAAAACCCACACCATAGGAAAGAGAATGTACCAGAAGAAACAGTGTACAGAAATGGGATCTCCTGGGGACATGACAAAACATTCAGATTACAGGAGAATTTAAAAGAGACAATTGAGTACACTTGCTGCCCTGCTATGCACTTTGGGTTTTACAAGGAAGTGGAAGGAAGCGTGGGCAGGCACACTGGCCTCACCTAAGAACACAGATAGGATTGTAGGCTCTTTCATATACAGTCTGGTCTCATTTTGAATTTAAACAATGAAAAAACCCCAAACAAAACCCGTTTGTTTTTTGTTTTGTGGTTTGCTTTTGTGTGTGTGTGTTCATATGTATGCCTGTGCGTGTCTTTAGGTTTTTAACTTTTCATGTTAATCTTTTTTAAAGTGTGGCAAAAGAGAATTAAAAAAAGGCTGAAAATTCAGTCCTTTCTGTATGCAAAATTGAGTAAAAATAGAGGGGCAGTAGTCCTGTCCTTGTGCAGAAATGCAAAAGTAAGACCTGGAGACATGCATGTTGGGCAGCCTACAGACCCAAGAGAACACTGCTCCCTTCCAGACACCTGGGGATCATCCCATTCCACATCACTTAGTCTACAGCTTTTTCCTAATCCTGTGGGATATTGCTTAATGTTCAGTGCGGGGAAAGAGCAATTTTTACATCATAGTTTACAAAGTCAAAGTCTTGTTTCTGTGATGCTACAGATACCTTTTATTCATAAAAGCAATGCTGGATGAAAAAAATTTGCAAGATAGTGCAAGACAAACAGAAGGCAAACAAACGCTTCTAAGGAAAGAACAACAACAAAATCTAAGGATCTACTCAGATTTCAGTCTGAAACTGAGACTCTTAAATTAGAAAAGTAATTGTTGCTTCAAAGGACAGTTCATTCCTCTTCTTACTGGCTACAGAAGCAGCCTAGAGAGATCAATGTATGTGGAGAGATTGGCTTCAGCAGCACAGAGACAAGCCTTACTGGAATATTTTTTTTCCTCCTGATTTAGGAAGCTATTGCAGAATAAATTCTGTCTGTTATTTTAAATACATCCTTGCTTTCTTGTGGCAAATATGAACTTCAAAGACAAAAAAAAAATAGGAGAAAACCCCCCAATAATGAAGAAAAGAAACAATAAACAATAACTGGCTTTAGGGATGCATAAATAACTTAAATAGTCTTTCAGGGAGTTTTCTATATCTGAAACGCATTATTGTTATTACCAAGTTTAGTGATCTTAGCCAAAATGTCACAACTAAACCAAACTAAAACTACTGTAATAAAAATATGAAATTGGTGAAATCCCAAAATATTGTCATGAAATACCAGAATTTGAAATTTGAGAGATGGCAACTGTCCTTTCCCTCTGATCTACCTCTATGCTCTGGAGAAGAGGGAACAGGAATTCCTGTAGCTCATGTTACTCAGTGGTACTCATGTAACTCTGCTTTAAATGCCTAATTAAGGCACATTGGCCAAGTGTCCCTATGTCCCTATGAGAAAGAATATAAGAGAAGGCAACAAGAAATAAAAGAAAAATGAAAAAAAGTTATATTTTTCTACAGAAATAACTGAAGAGATTTGTAATACTGTGAACTAGGAGAGTGCTCCTTATGTTTGGTTATTATTATTTTCAGGCAAACATATCGTTTAGTTAGTTAAGTCCTTAAATTTTTGTATATTTGCAGAATTTAAAATTCAAACAACACTTCCCTTCATCATCGATTTCTCTTCAAAATGTAAATATCTTGCAAGCCCCCCAGGACAACAAAACCCTGATATGAGTGATTATAGATTTCTTTCTTTTGGTATTGATCTCATATTAGTAATTCAAAAAAACCCAGAAACATCAGTGAGCATTCACAGATCCTTTCTATAGTTACTGAGGCTGTTCAGTTCTTGTCAGCTCAACACTATTTACATCTCTGAGGCATAAATAAGGAGATGAGACACAGGGCCAAAGCATAACCTGCTAGTGCAAGACAATAGTTCAAACTCTCTTGTACCTCAAAGTAGTTTAGCCACATGGAAACTGAGTACGGAGAACATGACTTTACCCTATACCGACTTGCAAACTATTTCTGCAGATTATTTGGGAGAGTGCTAGTTAGTTGAAGGCAAAATTGTCTGAGGAATCATTCTAAAACTTGAACAATACAGACAAATCATCTTCGAGGGTCTGGGTACAATTTCCGTCAATTTTCTGGCACTGTTCAATTTACTATTATATATTCAGCCTTCAAATGCTATGAACAAAAAGCAATTTGCCCAGTGTCTGCTAGCAATCTGCACATCAGTGGACCATTTACTACCGTGTAAAAAATTTCACTGTTTCTGTCTCCCCTGCAGCCTCAAAAAGGATTTAACAGTACTCACTGAAGGCAGGTTCTAGAGGACTTCAGCAATTTTTTTAAGCTCTAGGATCCTTCAGCACATTCAACCATACTAATATATGGCTATTAATATATTAGTAAGTGTATTTAAAATGATGGTGCAAGACACCTAACCAGACAAGACAGCCTTGTACACTTTGATTGCTCCATGGAGTTTTTCATTGTGTTAGTCCTTCAGAGCACTTAGTATCTTCCAGGATGACACTGAGCCCAGATTAATTGATTGAGAAGCATAAATTCCTATTGACTTTCAGCATGACTTTAACGCTGCTCATATTCTCTATTACTCCTCTTTCTCAGCAGTTTACATAATGAGGAGTTGATTCTGTCTGCAATAAGTGGAAGAGGGAGCAAAACAGAACCTGAGCCTGCACAAGCAGCAAGGGTTCTTTATGGCTGCCATTGTACCCCTTCTTACTAACCAGAATATTTCTAAAAGTAAAATGACTAGACTGGACTATAACTAAATGGTCCTGTGCCAGCATGGAGCAGGTGAAGCTGTCCTTACCCTGAGGTTGCTCAGGTAAATCTTATGAAGCATCAAATTCTTTTTTGTTGCAATTTTATTTCCACTACTGTGGCAAATACTTTCAGGTCGAGGTCAGAACACAATCTCCTCATATTCCTTCAGCTTTCTGTGTGCACCACACTTAGCTTCATGGACAAGAATGAACTATGCAGACTCCTTGTTTTTTCCCTGATGCTCACACAGGAAAGAAGGGCCTGACATATTTACTCGATGTTTATCCACAGCTTAGTCCATGGGAGGAGCCAATATGTCAGTGAGATCTGCCCTGATACCAGCGTTTTTGATCAACACCAGCAAGGGCTGTGTGATCAAAGCCTAACAGGGACATTTTAGAAACTCACTCAGATCACTACAATAAGAATGACTTATAAAGCTATCCTAAATATTATAAGCGCACAGGAAATAAAATCCAGTCCCTAGCACAGAAGGGACAAGAACCTTCTGGTTCTGGTTAACAAGAAGGCTGAAAACTGATTCAACCATGGTTCGTCTTCCTGGCTGGTCTCTGTGTCCTTACTGTGGGATATGGTAGGTTTGTACACATGAGCCTGGAACAGAGGCTCTTTGCTCGTGTATGGTTTATGTCTGCCCTTTCTTGATGATGTCACATGAATGTCAACCTAATAGATGTTCATGTTTATTCACCGAATTAACTTTCTGCTACTTTCATTAAAAATTAAGGGAATTCAAATTAATTGGTATGCTTTTCTAATAAAAATTTATTCCCTTTCTGCAAAATTATAATCAGGTCTAATTTATGGATAACCCCTATTCTGCAATCAGTTTTTACTCTCCCATGTCTTAAAGAAAAAAAATTAATTACATCTACTGCTTGCAATGTTTTCCCTTGAGATTTATCTGAGATCTGATTTAGCCCCCTACATTTCTTTTTAATTACTGGCAAACAGTAGTTCTGCAGCTGAGGAACTTTGTGATTCCTTGTTGCAGGATATGATACATCTAAATATTTCATTCAAGCTGTACATCTTTATTCAAATTTGCTTTGCACTAAAAAGAAAAATTAAACTTGTCTCTGAAAAAAGTTATTAGATACATTAGGACACTACTTCTTGCTTCAGAAAGGCCGACTACACTTTATGTCTAGTGACCTTTAAAAATATTTTCAAATTCAGAAACAGCAGAAGAGGGAATAATGTTTGCATAAAGCACAGTTTCAAGCTCTGACTTACAGCTTCATGTATTTTAGTCTTAGGTATTGGCTAACCCATAAACAGCTAGGGCCTCTACAACAAAAGTATGTCTGCATAACTGTGTTTTACTGGTTAAAAAAATTCCTTCAAAAATATAAAAGTGTAAGAGTTGCAGAGCTAAATAAAAATACCACTTCTGAAAACCTTTGACTTCTTTTAACTTTGAAAAAATCCAACAAAATTCAAGACAGCACTTAATTTGAAAATTAACAGTGAGGGATGAACAACAAATCTGGGCCCATTTAATGAATGTACTGCTGTTACTACAGTATGGTAATACAATCAGATATCTTAAAGCTTGTGAGCAGACCTGTTAGCTAATACTACACCTCACATGCTTCAAAGGAAGCTGAAGGCTGTGTTATGGAGGGATTTCCTTTGCAAGGGAAGAAGGAACTGAGGAGAAGATGCTACATTCTAACTGGCTTCACCTACTGTGTACATCCCTGGGCAGGCTTGCACATATTAATGCAATAGTGCCCTAAAACATTTGACCTAATGCATTACAGCCAATTCTCAAATTTTTTCACAGATCAACAGTGCAGTCACATGAAACAGAATTGTTTATACAGAAGGAAGCATATAGTCTTTTCTCTGGACCTCCTCAGATTCATTGGCAGGCAGAGAAGCTACACAATGAGCAACTAAAGCTACTTTCCTTCTTGGATGCAGCAAGAAGATTTCACCAGGAAGTGCTGGCTTGTTGTGCCCATGTGCCTCTTTCAGAACTTCAATGACTCAGTGGGCTCAGTTCTCCCAGACTAAAGCAGGGATGCCCAGCAGAAATCCCCCTTGGATCGGCCCCACCAGCAGGAGAGATGAAGGCTTGAATGCCTCAGGGCATTCAAGTTGCCAAACAATCCTACTGTTCCTGTTAGCCGTAAAACTGCAGAGAGATTCACTTTCAGTGAACAGCAATAACGCTCACAGAGCTACTGGGTTTGCAGGCTATGTGCCAAAACATATTGCTTAGGTTCAACTCAAGATGGAAGCATGTTTTTCAAGGAACTCTGTACTCCTGAAAGGGAACTGTGTCCCTCTGCACAGATCTACCTACTGCTTAGATTCTGATGCAAAGAATGGGCAGTGACTTTTTAAGGGATTAAAAAGCTTAGGGAAAGCACTGCAATATGATTGGACAAAATGATCTCGTTAAAAAAAGAATGTTATTTTAATGTTCATTGTTAGTGAACACAGTTTTAATTTGAAACCATATAGATAGATAGATAGATAGATACAGACACACACACATATTAATACACACATGTTTTATGATAGCAATACACATGTAATAGGTATATTGCCATAGTAATTCTTCAAGTCCACACTTGAATAAGTGACAAAAGCTCCAAATCTCCAATGATAAAATATGCAGTACTCTTATACATAATTAATAAAATTAAAGATGTATGAAAGCTTTTTTCTAAACTCATTTGTTGCTACTGGAAAGAACTGAGTCTCAGTCATTTTGCCTTCTTCCTCACTATTCTTCCTTGCATTGAATTCTTTCCTTCTAATGCAATTGCACTTTATTTTCTTCATCTGTTTTCCTATGTCCTTCACCTTTCTTTTTTCAGAAAGCCTCTGCATAGTTCAAAAGCCTTTCATTTGGATTTCTGTTTTATGAAGGGTGATAGGTGACTGAAACCAAGATCTTTTTTTCGCCCAAATGTCTGAGATGTAACAATGATTTATAATCCAAAGTAGTTTCTTGTAAACACATATTCTACTTGTAATTCCTTTCATAGAATCCTAAAAAAACCTTTCAATGAAGGAGAAACTCAATGTTCCAAGAACAATCTTTATGGCCTACTTGAATTACCATTTAATTTGGTGATCAGTCCCAAGCCTTATTTGTGGGAGGCTCTACATTCAAGAGCTAGCACAGATTTAGTGCCAGCAATCACTGTGATGAAAATGATATTTTGAGTTCAAATAAAAATTAGGCCAGATTTCTCATGTTTGGCCAGATTTCTTATGTCTTTTTTTTTTTCTATAAGTTTATATACTAAAATTATATTTTTACAGTCAGTATCACAAGTGAAAAAAGATAGCTGTTACTACTGTTGAAGATAAACTGATTGACATCACACGGAAATATTACCTAAATACACTTATATTACAGAGGTAAATTTTAGTTGTAACTGATTTAAAAACCAAAACAAACCCCAAACCCACCAACTAAAAAAAAAAAAAAAAGCACCAACTACTGCAAGATATAGCCTTGAGGTTGAGCTATTTTATATTCACTTCTCTAATTTCATTCGAATCTTACCTGGACAAGGCAAAATGTTGCATTCCTGGTACTCTAGAGATGGGCCAAGGCAAGGAAGTCCCCCGTACTTCGGTTCAGGATTGCTGCAGACCCGTTTGCGATTCCGTATACCTCTACTGCAGTCACGACTGCACTGAGACCATGGAGACCAGGGTGACCATGCACCATTGATGGTATGAGCAGAGTATCGTCCAGAACGCAAGAAATCCCCTGGCAATCCTAATAAAATAAGGATTGAAAAGGCAATACTGAATTAAAAAAGCATCTCACCCCAAAACAACCTTTTCATCTTCCAATTTACTCCTAGGCTTCTAATAGTAAGTAATATGAACAGGAAGGTCTTGACCTTTAGTCTCGCAATCCAATCCCCAGTTTCATCTCAAGAATCTCTTCCATAATAGAAATTTCATAATCACTTGCACAGAACTTCAGAAAAAAGTTGGATACAACATTTCAGTTAAAACTTTATGGCTGCGTTGACTGAACTAGTCAATTAATTCCACCTAAGAATGATAAAAATTATCTTTCTCTTGCACAGGAATTATCATCAGAAAATCTAAAAATATGTTATGTAGATAGTATTGCCTCTGTTTTAGAGAAAGAAGGTATCCTAGGCAGCAATGGACTGTGCTTATCCTACCCATATTAAGACTTCAAATAGTGTCCACTACTACTTCCAGAAAGTCTAGCAAAACTGCCCTTTTGTGAAGAGCTGTGTTTTGCCACTTTAAAATCCAGTTTATTTTCACTGAGTTGAAGTGTTCTAAACCACATATAAGCTGTGGAAATAGGCCTTTTGGAGACATAAGGCACACACGATAGAATACTTCCTGGTTAAAATAATCACCTAGCAAGTGGAAAACATATTTTCTAAGAGAGTTTAGTAGAGAGAAAAGGCAACAGATTACACAGCAATGGATGAAGTCACTATTTATCAGTGAAAGGGGACACAGAAATCTTGTTCACAGCATACAACCAATACGCCTGGATATAGCCCTGGGTCAACTTCTAATAATCTGTAGTTCATTTGCAGTATCTTTGTCACTTTTGGGCTTGGTCCTGCATGCAAAAAGGCTCCCTCAACTGTACTCAGCACAACAGTGAAACCACTCTTGAGCTGTAGCATTACTGCTAAGCATCACTACTAAGCAACTCCAGCAACACCACTGGGATTTCTTACTGTTGCCAAAGCAGTTCACCTTTCCCAGTGCTAGCATCACTCTATGATCGATGGACCAATAACGGCTGCTTTTATTACAAGCACTTATTTAAGTAAGAAGGTCCTGTGAATGGTACTTGAAACAACAGAGGATGTGTCTGCCTCTCTCTGCTAGAGCTTCAGTATTACTGATATAAGTAGAGATGAATGGTATCATCAACAGTGGAGAAATGCAGGGGACTCTTTGCAGCTCTAACTGCAGCAAAAATGTCTGTTCTTAAGAAATTGTTTTGTGCCCTACCCACGGGCACAGGCACTGTGGGATTATCAAATGGAGACAAAGAGACAGAAGATGTACTTAATGTTGAGATGAAAACAGAAACAAAAAGTACTGTGAGGATTCTGTCCTAGACAGAACAGGACCAGCATTCAGCATAACTAGGATGGAGGAGCCTCTCATTTGCAGTGTACAGTACTGAAACAATTACACCCTATTCCTACA
>JAWWES010000081.1:79731736-79746468 GCA_035583135.1 Lophotriccus pileatus | reverse complement strand
TCAGTATTACTGATATAAGTAGAGATGAATGGTATCATCAACAGTGGAGAAATGCAGGGGACTCTTTGCAGCTCTAAATGTCTGTTCTTAAGAAATTGTTTTGTGCCCAACCCACGGGCACAGGCACTGTGGGAGTATCAAATGGAGACAAAGAAACAGAAGATGTACTTAATGTTGAGATGAAAACAGAAACAAAAAGTACTGTGAGGAGTCTGTCCTGGACAGAACTGGACCGGCATTCAGCATAACTAGGATGGAGGAGCCTCTCATTTGCAGTGTACAGTACTGAAACAATTACACCCTATTCCTACATGCAATTACACCCTATTTCTCCATTAGCATCACTGCTTAAGTTCCTCTCTGAGAAGTACACCCACAACAATCCCAAAGTAGATGAGGGTTTGCATATTTTTTATTCAACTCTTGATAACTGGAAGTTTTGGAACAACGATGCACTGACACAGAAATACTTGTAATAGGAAACTGCTGGAATTAATAAGAAAACAGCAGAATGGCAACATAAAAGTTATTAAAAATGGATAAAACCTTTCAGGAATTATAGAGGGTAACTATTTCTCTCCTGCTGAGCCAGATTCTATTACACAGATATTAAAAGCAGCATTTTAAAAACCATGACATATATACAAAAGCAAAAAAGGGAGCAAGACGGAGAAACAGTATGTGAATTACAAATAAAGGTCTGATTTCCTGGTCTGTAAGACCCTTTTTAATGCAATTTTGTGTCACTTTGGTCATGGAAATGTTCAACTTACATACACAGTGAGCTGTGAGACCAAAACAATAGTATTTTTTATACCAGAATTTCAAATTAAGGGCTTTTTTTTTAGTTGTTAAATTAAGAGCAATGCAACAATGGAACAAGTATTAATGGGGCCAGCCCTCCAGTCATTTTCTTCATAGGTTACTGCAGGGTGCACCACTTCCTAACAATTCTAGGATATTCTGAAGATATTTTTGCAGGACATGTGTAGCTTTTTAAGTCCTAAGGAAAATTTGTGACCTTATATGACATTATGTATTAGATTTCTTGCTATTTAAATTGGAGATCGAGGAGGGGAATCTTCTAAGGGAAAGCTCTAAGGTACTTTAGCTCTGAAACAGAAAAATATTCTAAAGAATCTTTTCACTGTGGAGTTTGGTCTGTAGCACGTGTTCCCCTGTGTTTTCTTCTTTCCAAAGCATTAAAAATTTTATTATAAGGACCAGTCTTTTCACAGTTTTACAGTAATTCATTCAACATTCATAGAGGAGCTTTCAGAATTTTCTCTTCAGACAGAAACTACACAGTAAAAAATTAACATTATGCCATTAGTGGCATGTAAAATACCAAGATCAGTTTACATTTTGGAAATACTGTTCTATATGTTCCTTGATCAACACTGAAGCTGTCTACAATTAAGTGACTAGGTTCATGGATTAGGGGAGAACAGTGGATGTTACTTAACTTTAGTAAGGGTTTTGAGGCTGACTCCCATAACTTCCTGATAGGTAAGTCAACAAAGTAAGAGCTAGATAAGTGGAGAGTGCAATGTATTGAAAACTGGCTGAGCAACTAGGCCCGGAGGACTGTGAGCAGTCATTAAAAGACCAGCTGCAGAAAAGTCACTAGTGATGCATGCCAGGGGTCAGTACTGGGTCCAATCCTGTTTAACACCATCATTAACAATCTGCACAAGTTTGCTGATGATACAAAACTGCAAAGTGTGTCTGATAAACCTGAGGATCATGTTGTACTTTGTGAGGTACTGGATTATATTATTGGGTCAGAACCAACTCAAGTGTGCGTGGGTGATGGGGAGGGACTCACAGACCCCACATGGCAAGTCTCTGCAGCCTCATGGAGCATCTCTGGAGCAGCTGTTAGTCAAAAGGGCAGCCAGGGAGCATGTCCACACCACACACCCTGGAACCCATAACCCAGTCTCTGATGGGCTACACCACCCCTCACTGTGGCCCAGAGCCACAGAGTGGTCAGTGAGCTGGAAGTCCCACATGGGAGGGTGGCCATAGCAGCAGAGCGCATAAGACCAGCAACAGGTGCCTCCATCCTCTCTCTCCTGGGAACTGCCTTCACCATGTGAAGCTGGACTTCCTCAGGACTCTCTGGCAGCAGATAGGATCTTATGTTAACCTCTTTTTCTTTCTAAATTTTGTGGGTTAGCATGTGCTACTCCTTTTTCTTCTCTTAATCTCTTTCTTTTCTGCTTTCTTAATATTTTGGGTAACTTAAAACTGCTAGGTTGGACTGTGCTGGGTTGTATGGGTTAGCATGTGCTAAGTCAGGGCTTTGTAGAATGCTTTATTTTGGCTGCATGTTACCACTTTTAAACTTTTGGACCCTTATATGTTTTTAAAAGTAAAACACCTGAGTGAGCTCATGGCTCAGGACCTGGGGTCTTACACACTTTGACTAGGCAGAGAGTAACCTCATGGGGCTCAACTAGGGAAAATGCAGTCTTGCATCTGGAGAGGAATAACCCCATGCAAGCCCATTTTGAGGCTAACTGCCTAGAAAGTAGCCCTGCACTGAAGGATCTTGGGGTCCTGGAAGACAACAGTAAGCTGACTGTGAACCAGCAATGTGCCCTTGTGGAAAAGAAGGCACTTGGGTTACATTGGGAAGAGTCTTGCTAGTAGGTCAAGGAAGATGATCCTGCCCCTCTACCAGCACTGGCAGAGACCCCATCTGGAATGCTGGGTCCAAGTTCTGGGCTCCCAAGTCCTTCAGCATAGAAGCCCTGTTTATTAACTGAGGTAGTAGAGGGGATGGGGGGAGATACAGGAGCAATGAAAAATTAACCAAAATATTACATTCTTCAAGTAAAACTTCTTGAGAAAGTAAGTGGTTATACAGAACCAAGTCCTAGCCATATCACAGTTTTCATCAAATTTCATAGGAGAATGTATAAATAGCAAAACATTGTAATCTCCCAGACCAAGTGGCACAAAACTGAAAACTTCACATTTTCTCATGAAACTGTGGTTTTCTTGCTTGCTACTTCTGTTTGCAATTTGTGGCACTTTCAGATTCCTCCACATCTACCTCCAGGAACAGAAACCAGACTGTGCCACTCAACAGAAATCAACGTTAAGCCTTCTGTTTTTCTCAGCTTACTGTCCTGAAGATAAAAATATATGGCTAAAACAGGATGCAAGGACCAATGCCCTCAGCTTGGTAAAAGCAAAAGTCTAGTTGCCAATGGGGGACCTTAGTCCCCCTTATTAAAGGCCCACCTACAGAAAGAAATAGTTGTGTAATTTGCAAAAAGTATGATCAGTCATAGCCTCATCAGCAAACTAATGAATAGCTTTCCCAAGACAGACAGAACAGCTGTAAATCAAATCCAGATCCAACCCTTATGAGAGGTTCATAGTTCAAATGTTTTAAACTAAATTGTTCTCAGAAAGCCTACAACTGACTTAGAGCCCTGGGAAGAACTAGAATGTATGAATTCTGCTTGCAGTTTACCAACAGACTTATTTTCAGTTGTTCAGAAGTCGTATTCCAGTAACAAACTGCCACACACTGAAGCAAGAAAAGGGATTTAACTACTTAATCCTAGTACAATTTTAAACAGGCATGTGTTCTTCCTTATAGTGAAAATTTCCGTGAGTAACAACAAGTACTGCAAAAACTTCAGTAGAAGCAATCACAGTGATTTTGTGGAGAGAATAAGCATCAACTTTTAAGATCAAGGAAGACAGAAGATATGAACTGACATCGGGACAGAAGACTTTCCTCTCATTTTAGGTGTTTATGCTGTTTTCAATATGGGTAAAATTACAGAGAAATTAGCACTGCATTGCTGATGACTTACTTGTTCAAGAACGCACATATAACAAAAAATAATTGCCCAAATAAATTACATAATTCTTATCTAAACAAAGATGATTTGATAATTTCTAAGTAAATTTTAAAAATTTTTTAGTTGAATAGAAATAGTTTCATGAAGCCACAAAAAATGAAGCCACAAAAAAATGAATCCTGTTTGAAGACATACTAACATGAAAGGCACCTGCCCAGACTAGCACAGAAGAAAAAATCTACCTTTGCAAAAGCCTGTAATGAGACTTTGATTGACCTGATTCTGCTTGAAAACTGCAACACTCCCAGCCAAGTTCAATTAATTTGCCTTAAAGTAAGGCTTTAATAAAGTGCATAGTTTTATAATAATTTCCTAGTCTAGCCTGTAGCTAAGTAATACAGCTCTAAATAAGAGAGAAGTAGCTGTGACACCTGATAAATTATATTACTTTACTGATTTATGACTTATGTCCTCCTGTTCTGACCTAACAAAGAAAATTCAATTATCCAAGCAGTCCGGGTTCATGACTTTGGGAAACGAGGATCTGAAGCCAAAATTCAAGTATCCTGAATCATTTCTAAATGACAGCATGAAACACTGTTTAAAGTGCAGTGGGTAACAAGGATAAGCAAAGATTGTTTCAATGTTGTCACTTTCTGAAGATAGTCTGCAAAGTATTTGACAATGTTATTGAAGCATAAAACTTTAATACCTTCAGGCCTAAATATCTATAACTTACAGAAACTTTATAAATTTTCAACACATAGTAAAATTTCAATGGTAAAATGTAATGGCCAACAATAATGCAATGCAAAGACAGCATATTTAAAAAAAACAAACAGTGTGCAGATGGAGGATGTTATGTTAGCACAAGAACTTTATTTCTTGTACCTAGGTTTTCTGTATTTAAATATTTAACTCCAAAATCCCACTAAGGAGTTGTTGTTTGTCAATCAAACCTGAAAATGTCATCAAATTCAGTTCTAAATTCCATAATTCATTTTGTTCTTACTCGGAATACCACAGTTCAACTTCAATGAGATAGTAAAAGAGATAACATATACTCCTCCTGACTAGAGGACATCCTGGATTATCAGTACATGTTTTATTCTGTACTAAATTCTGAATGCATTATAGATTTCCTGTGGTTAACACTAGGATTTAATAAATCTTTTCAAAAGAGATCATAGCCACTAAAACAGTAATTCAGACAAAATTACATCCTGCCTTCCAAAATAACTATTTTTTTAAAGTTTGGCATAGAGAAGGTAGTGACAACTGGGAATGTAAGTTCAGGTTTCCAGATGACATTTTTCCCTATTCCTTCAAGGAATTTGCGACTTTTCTTCAGAATTTATTCTCTCTTCCCATCACCTCCCTCCAACTCTCCAGCCATTCCAAAAAAAGAAAAGAAAAAAAGAAAAAAAAAAAAAGCAAACAAAAGACTCCTTCAAACCAAAATTCGAAGTATTGTCTTTGCTTAATTGCCTTCCGAAGCTGTTTTGGGAGCTAACCTGGTCTAACTCTGGCCATGTCAAATTCAAGTGTCTTGTCTAAGCTCATCCTTGATGTTTGCTTACACCTTGGAAAGAAAGTGGTATCTCCAGAGGGTGATTTGTGCCCATTGTACAAAAGCTTATCTTCAATGGATTCCCTCATTCCTCAGGGTGCTGTAGCTGTCTCTGAAGACTACAATGTATCTAGATTTTGGTAAGATAAATTCAACCTGGAAAAAAATCAGTCAACCTCATACCTCGTAAAATTTTTACCCCTGGATTTAAAAAAGTATGTTTTCAATAAAATTGATAGTGTTTATATATCAGATAATTTTACAGAGCATCTGTATGTTTAATGTATTAAAAAAAATTATTAAATATGTTTCATAAGCACATATTAAAGCCTATAATAATGCAATTTCTAGACTTTTAAAGCTGAACTGTACAGATATCGCATTAAGATGTGCAACAATGTACAGCCTCACTCAGTTTATTTGAAATAGCTGTCTCTTTCCTGTCTGAGCGCTATATGAAAACCCAGAAGCAGAGAACAAGATGTATTATTCCTTCCTCTTAATCATAACTTCAAATCAGAAAAGCATGTGTGCAAATGCTCCTGTTTGCTTGATTGATAGTGAAATCTTACCACACTCAGGAGGAATTTAGAGGGTTTCTGGGAAGAAGTTCTAGCTCTAAGCTCAGACTGCAAAGAAAGTTTGCTCTGCTAGCATCTGACAGTGAAACATGACTCTGCTTAACACAGCATGACTATAGTTGCACGGTGGGAAATTGTAGGCAATGAAAAAACTTTTAACAAATGGCTCCTATCTGCAAGGAACAGAGCACTGATCTTCTGATCAGAACACATCTTTGGTAATGAGGTATGCCAAGCATGCTGTACCAGAATTAATCTCCCTATAAAAGCCACAAAATTGCTACAATTCAATATGAAGATAATGAAAAGAATGTTTCACAGTATCCAGGCTCTGGTCAGGTAGAAGTAAGTTATGATGTTTTCCTGCTATCTAGCCAGAAATTATGAAGGTGTCTGCCACAATTCAGGGTTTCCCATTCTCATGGGTTCCTTCTCGTCCAACAGCTACATCTACTCTACATGACCCTTATTCATGTGTTTTCTTCAAATGAAATCAAGGAGCAGTACAAGGGTGTTGTGTTGGCCCAAATCTAAACCAGGGAGCAGGGAAGTGCTCCTAAATCCTGCACTTTAGAGGCGGTAAGGAAGTTTCATCTGATCAGCAAATCAAAATACTGCTCCCCCTCACCCTCCCCCAGCAAACGTTCCTCTCCATACCACTCTGACATCCATAATCAGAAAATGACTAAACAAACAGTCCCAAAATAAAATGTGGCTATTTTCACCAGAAGTATATTGGTCAATGCAGCCACTTGGAACACTGATTGGACTTGATCTTTCATTACAGAATAATTAAAGACTCACTGGCCAAAAGGAATTGAAGAATGAGCACAAATTAATGACAAAATTATAAGGGCACTCACTAGGAAGAACAGACAGATGTATAATAGTTTCTGCCCTGTCGAGTACTCAATAAAAAGTATTTAAATATTCAGTAGTTTTGAGATTAGTCAGCAAAAATTCTTCACCCAGATGAACATTTCTATTACTGTGCAATGCAGCTGGGGTCACACACATACATCGCTCCAATGATGAATTATTTCCAAATGAATCAAAGCTGCAGCTTCAGCAAGATGCAACGAAAAAGTACAACACCAGGAAAGTCAGGAGTATTATGTTCAGAAGCAAAAAAAACTCTTCAAGCTAATCAGTTAAAAAATGCACCTGAACCACCTCCCACCCCACCACGCTGCCCAAAAGCTCTATTTAACAAAATATAGAGTCTGTTACTTCTGACTATATTCTGTAGGAGTCAGTTTATGAATCCAACTCCAGGAGAGGACTTACGATCACGACTTAAGGGCTGAGAGAGGTGTCTCTGTGCCATGTTTAATTTTCTTGCAGCAATGTGATCTAGAACAAACTGGCTATTGCACTGGTTTACCCTACTAATCTGCTCTCTTTGCCACACCTTGGCTTTTGTATACTCCTTTCTTAAGTCTGGCAACTCAGCTGTCAGACACAAATATACCTAGATTCTCTTGTAGGTCTGCTTCTAGTTGTTGTGGTAAATCTCCTAATTCTGCATTATCTGGTAGGAAAAATGTTCTCTTTCTCATTTAATCTCATGATATTTTAAAAAGATGTCATCACTGTCGAAGTGCTGGAGGATAGCGAAAACAGCACCACCACCTGAAAATCTCATTAAGGACAAGGGAAGTACACCTCTCATATACCAATCACAGCAGAGCAAAATGTTTGCTAAATACTAGTTTGAAATTTAGTTTGGATGAAAACGGAAGAATAGAAGAAACACTTGTGTCAAGAGTTGCTCTGTGCCAAAATCTGCCTTGCTATTCACATCTAAAAAAAATCCAACATTTGAGACCGTAGATTAACTGAAATGGGAATGACATAGAGCAAAAAACTAAGCCTTATATGGAGTACCATGGATTTTGTTTCATTATTTCACACAGTTCACTATTATATATATCTTCAAAAAATTATTAACATCCTGCTCCCTCCAAAGAGGCACAGATGTCAAGCGATACAACAAAGGTTTTATGCAGGAGGAAGGTCAGGGGAACAGGACGGAAGTTTCTAGTATCTTGTCACAGAAACCAACCCTACAGCTTCCCCCTCTATCAAAACCTTGACAGGTAAACCTAATACAGGCAGGAGTTTAATACTCACTGTCATAATAGTTGTCTGAAAAATATTGATAATTAGAAGGCCCGAGAACTCAGAAACTGTTCTCTCTTTTTGCTCTTAGGTAAGCCAAATGTCTTTGGCTATATACTGCATTTTTTTCATCTAACTTGGGTCTTGTGAAGACACAAAAGACTGTCTAAGTGGAAAACAGATCTATAAATACTAACATATAATAATAAAAAATCAGTATTTCTTTAGGTTATATGACTAAAACATAATACATGAAAAGATACTGCTGGATAATTCATGAAAAGCATTAATAAAATTAGAAGAACTGTCTGAAGTTTTCTTGATTATATATATATATATATACATATATAAAATATTTATTCAGAGCTATGTATTATTGACAGGGAAAAGAAAATTCTGAAACAAAATAATTCCAGTTTAAAGTCACCTAAAGCTGGAAATATTTGGCAGGAGTTCAGTTTTCTGTCTCAGAAGTAAACAAAATTTTAAATTACTAGCAATAGAACAACATAAACTTTTATAATACAAATTTTCCAGTTCATAAACTCCTTATTTACTTAAACACCTGTATGAATCTTACAGTTGTTACTTTCACATTACTGAGCAAAAGTTCTTCTCAGCATCATCACTCCATATTCTACCTAATATTCAGCAAATATGGTAATGCTGCACAAATTCTCTACCAGGAAAAGCTCGAGAGAATAGAAGGAGGTTCTTCCAAGAAATGGATTATTGAAAACAAAATTAAAATAGCCTGGAAAATCTCATAATTGATGGTAAAACACACTTGCTTACTCTGAATGATGATGCTACAACCAGAAGAAACACAAGCTAGATTCCCTGTTGTGATCACTATGTCCTCCTTTTTATTACCAGTTCTGCTACACAAACCACCGGCAAGCAAAAACTTCCACTCTGTGCTGAAAATGGAACTGCAGACATCTCACTAGCAGGAGGCATCATGCAACTGCTTTAGCTTTGCTTACCATCTGTCGAGCATCCACTGGTGCCATCACTGGAACAGTAGCGCATTTCAATCCGTTGCCTTCCCACCTCCAGTAAATTTGGGTCAGGCAAGCGCGCTTTGCAGGTGTATCGGAAACGTTGCTCATAGTGACCACCATTGTCTGAAATATTGACTGGGGTCCAGGGTGTCCAGGGAGTTGTCTTTTTTAACTCTGGGCAGGCATTGGTGTTACAAGGCTGATATTCCTGAAAGAAAAATGGTCATAATGAATATAATCAGCAAATATGACTTTAAAAGCACCCTGAAAACACTCAAAACAGACAAAAAGACAACCAATTAAAAAAGCCTCCGATATTTTTTCCAGCATTTCCAATAGCAGTGATGATCAACAAGCTTTTAATTCCAATTTCAGACTTAAAGTCTTTTTTCTGCTTCTATGCCAGCTCAATATCACACTGCTGAGAGTAATAATATGGCACAACAAATTAGATCTATTATATTCACAAAATCAGTAAAACAAACACTATAAGTACCATGATAAAACACATCCTTCATAAATTAATGGCCCCAAATAAGGTTTAGCTAAATATGGTAAAGCTTTTAATTAGGAAGAATTCTGACAAACAGCAAGCACATGACACAAACCAGCAAAAAATAATTCCTTGGTAAAACCTAGTGACATATAAATAACCAAGCACTGTCCATTTTGTGTATTGCTTAGGTATTACAAAAGAGACAACATAAAAAAAAAATGTTTTCTACTGCAGATTCTGGCTCCCTGAGGTGCATGTTACTTATAGCTCCAGCATTGCTAAAACTATCTTCAGAAGCAAATTCCCTGTGGACTGAATGCACTAAAAGGAACAGATTGCTTCTAAGAAACAAAGGTAGAATTGCCAGTATTCTCACAAATGCACTTATCAGTATCATCAAACCTCAGAATACATGTCTTCTTACGAGTATCATCAAGACCTATAGGTCCTGCCTATTCATTTTCCAGAGCAAAATACAATTCATCTGATGCAAATGCTTTGTAAACTATATGGATGAAATTAAACAACCATTAAATATCAGAATAAATTCCCACTAACAAATTATTGAAGACAAAAAGAAACAGGCACCAGTGGGACAATTTTTAAATTCTCTCTCTACCTCTTAGAGAGAAACTCAGCATGAGTAACCTTCTGAAAAGGATCCCACTAAAGTTTGTAATTGCATTACATTCTAAAAAAATAAGGAAACAATAGAAATAATGGTTTTATCATATAGTACAACCTCCTTCTTCAATAACCCTACCCTGGCTGATACCACCATGTTCCAACAAGCAATAGATTACCTGGTCCTCTCTTTCCCATGGTGATAACAGCTTTTTTATCTCAGGCTTTCCTCCGTCCACTACCTCTTCTCTCAGATAGTCTAACTTATTAACATACCCAATGAGTATGAGAGCAATTGCTTTCAATCTATATTTTGTTTATGTGCTGTGTTGCTATTTCAGATCTAAAAGAAGTTTCCTTGCCTGAAAGCCTTTCTAATTTTTCCATCTATTAGAGCTGGGATAAAAAATTTCCCCAGGAACCCCTGCCCCACTAGTAGAGCAATGCACTGGAGAACCCAATGCTATGTTCAAGATTCTCATGCTCAGAAGCCAGATGGACTTGTGACAAACTTCCTGCTTTTACAGTTTTGTGGAACTTCAGAAAGAGAGAGCTTTTATCTCAAAGGCTTTACCTGGACTACCCCTGTTTTCTCCTCAAGGTTATGCAAAATTCCTTCCCACCTAAAACCCGGTGATTACTGCTATGGTGACCACCTGAGTCACACTCAGGCATCACTTAGGAAAGAGGATCTTAGAGCAGAGGGCTGGATCAACCTTTCTGGGACCTGAGTTTCAGCCTTGACTGGTTTCTGGGTCAGAAGACAGTAAAGAACAACCAAGCTACCTTCTCCTGTGTACAGCAGGGGAAGCAATTTCTTCATGACTCTCTTAGGCAACTGTTTAAATCAGGTATGTTTTAGACTGAGGTCAGAACATGTATGACTGTTCTTGCAACCCATGAATTGTAAAAAAAAGAAACCATAAAATGAACAGATCTCAACCTCAGCCTGAACTACTCTGCTTGCTATCTGAACTGGCTACTCACCTCCAATGTCCAGTTCTCTCCCGTGGCTGGATTACAGTGCATTTTTTTAGCAAGAGCACTCTGCCTTTCTCTCCCTTGTTTTTTTTTTTTTTTAAAGACAGCTAGCACTGATGAGTCTATCACCTCCCTGCATCAGCTGTTCCACTATTTAGTAATTCTCAAAGGCAACAAACTGCAAGTTAATTCAAGGCTGCATTTTCCCCTTAATTTAATTTTCCAGTCACTGAATTTCGCTGTGCCTTTATCAGTGATACTGAAAATGTTTCTTGTCCCTTACCTACAAAAAAATTTTTCATGACCAACTCATACATAATGATAAAATAAGTTGAAATTCTTAAAGCTGTGCAGATTTTAAAACCTGATCTCCAGGTCCTGTGCACCCCAATGTCTTCCTTCTGTCCTATTTCCTTATTTTACTTAAGATTGGACACCAAAATTTGACTTGGCATTCTAGAAGCAGTCTTACCAATACAGCATGCAAAGGCAGTCATGACCTCATTCTACTTGACAGCCTGACTTCAATATGTACATTATTGCATTAGTGCTTTTTCCTTCCACAACATTGCACACAGAGCATAAGTAGACCCAATTGTCTCTGATAACCTGTCCTTCTCTAAATCACAGCTTTACAACTTCATATAGTTTCCTATCTCACACAAGAGGCTGGTATTTGGCAATATTAAAATACATTTTATTAGCTTCTGCAATTATCTAGCATGTTATATACTACCTCAACAATCTCTGTGATGCTCACGCCTTACTGAAAATGTCTTATATCACTGTCTAGACTGCTGATAAAAATGTTAAGTGCTATTGACCCAAGAACTGATTCCAGGCAGACTCTGCTAGACACATTCCAGTAATTTATATTTGTCCATTGACACCCATTTTTCAACTTGTCAATGAACCGGCTTTTAATCCATTTAGCATTTGCCATATATTTCAGTTTTCTGAATCAAAGTATTTCTGTTGCAAATGCAAATGAACTGGAAAGGAAGATGTGCTGTATCGCTTTCAAACATCTTGAAACACAAACTTTTTCCAGTAGTATGTAAGCAGGAAAAATTCAATCTGTATAGTAGCTACTACGATGTTTGTTTCAATATAGTCACAGTGGTCTAAAAGTTCCAGTACCTCATTTATTATTGATTTTTGTACTGATCTTTTTCAATCAAAAATAAAAGCTGCTAGAAATGTGAGAGCTTTCTTTACTCAGTATGGCATAAACAGGTGAGGGTCATGTAAAGTAGAACATGTGAGATACGCAATGAACTCTTTATCAAATAAAAAGGGACAGTAGAGGAAGAAGTTAACGTAGTGGCAGCATATTGAATGTTGCTTTGCTAACACACATCTGAGATGAACACGCTTCTGGAAAAACAGACTACTAATATTCAGTCCCTTCATACACCATAACAGACGGTATACTCTTATGCTATTTCATGAGCCAGAAAGAAAGATGTTCCTGAAGAGTATCTGCAGAGACCATTTGTTAGTTGTTCCTTTCTTTCTCATTGTTCCTTTCTCATTGTTCCTTTCTTCTTGCTTGGTGCACAGTTTATATGAAAGTTTGACTGATGTCAGGCTTGACTATTCAACCACCAGATAATACCCATGAAAGGCCCAGAATGTCAGAGGAAACAAAAGTACATCTAGTTTACCCAGAAAATATTTACAGCAGTAAATAATCTCTCTGTGAGAAAATTCAGTTGCCTGTCACCACAATGGATGACTCCATGAAGTTCTGGCACTGATAAGGACCTGGCAGAGCCTGCTGGCTGCTCTCACAAACAGCGAGTGCAGCAAACTGCTCTACCAACTACCAAGTCTGCCACAGAGGAATTGGAAATGGCACTGTGCTTGTTGAAAGCACTGATGTGATCTGATGCTACAAAACTCCAGTATAAGGAGAACAATGATCTTGCTCTGAATGGTCTCAGATTTGAAAGTAAAGGAGAGGAGAGAAAAGGCACAATTCTGATCCCACATACATATATTAAGTGCTGTTAGCATGGAGACATAGTCCAATTGGGAAGATTTGACAGATGGAAACTGATACCTTTGCTTCGATTATCCTCCCCTTATCACCTTGTCCGGTGCTTGAACAATTTACTTAAGTTGGATTTCAGGAACATGGCCCTCTCCAAAGCAATTCTACTGTCTAGAATCATGGATACATTGATCAAATAACCACATATGTCTCAGATGAATAAAAGTATCAGATGAAACACTGAGGTCTCAGCTAAACAGTGGTAAGACAGAGTTAGAAAAGCAGTGAGACATTCTGCTTTGAGAAAGGAACTGAGACAGTGGCTACTAAACTCCACCTCATATGATCCACACGGTCTGAACAAAGAAATTGGGTCAAGCTCTCCTGGGAGATTCTCCAGCTACTCATAGAAGAAAACTTCAGGGGCTCATATGATAGGATAAGTACATTAGTTCTTCAGGTACACTTGTGGACTCAGAGCAAGAATTACTTGAGGCCATTTACAGACTCCAAAAATATCATTGCAATAGTTCAAACTTAACCACATCCTCAAATTTCTCTTTGCAAGTTGTCCTAAAACTTGTGGTCTAATTCACCATATCATGGCTTTTAGTTTAGAGTGGATTTAGTCAGTTGAAACTGTTAAATTACAGGCTGGCTGTACTTGGTAAAGATGTAGGAAGATAAGATCTGTAAAGACTAAATTTTAGGGGACAACTCAATGGATCATTGGGAATTTTACTCAAAATACAAAATAAATATATGCCTCACAAAATACACACTTATGAAAATGATAAATTAACATAAATAAATTATCATGAAGAATATTGGTGGTAATATGAGAAAAGGCATCATAAATTAAAATCATAATCTGGAATCATAAATATTGACTATGCCATTAAGCAACTACCTTGCTTCTGTTTTTAAATAATGCTTCCTAGTATTTGTGTATAATGAAAAAAAAATATTAATATCATGTTTTCTACCAAGATTTATTTAGAATTACTTGGTTATATTCTTTTAGAAAAGTACAGCTAAAATATTATTTTCAAAACATCTTATTTCAAACTGTAGGAGACTATTGCTAAATAACATAGAACAAATTTCTACTGTTTTCTCATGGAGGACATGGGACACATTCATTTTTTTCTTTGCTTCTGCATGGCTATTTTAGTCACATTTCTGAAAATTTTGATAATCTCTGAGACTTTTCCTCCTAGTTTAAGTTTTATTTTAATTAACCAAACATCATGATAGTCTGATACCTCCTTAGGAAACTAAGCCAAAATATTATCTACATTTGAACTGCAATTATTTTTATTAAAATCAGAATTCAGATAGAGAGTTCTATTCCCACTTATGTTTATATTATGGAGGAATTTCTCCTAACAAACTCTTATTTCTTTCATGTATATAGTATGTCTAGGTTGAATGCACTACTTTAGTTCTCATCTGTGTTTTTCTTTCTCTCACAGACAAGGCAACTAAATCAACATTAATAGTCCATTTAAATATTTTCAGTTATCTTTTAA
>JAWWES010000081.1:79706272-79721557 GCA_035583135.1 Lophotriccus pileatus | reverse complement strand
GCCTTTTTAGCCATCAGCGCGCTTGTAGCAAGCGTGGGTAGAGCCCTTCCCAAATCTTCATTCGCGAAGCCTAGCCACGATGATGATGATGTACCATCTCATTTTTGTCAAAGTGAAAGCAAATGTGGGCCTGCCTGGCATCACGGACAGTGAGATATAAATATAAAACAGTTGCATTTGATCAAGAGAGTTACTTACTAATCAGCAGTTAAATGAGTATGGCCAGTGTTCCCTAACAGGACCAAAAAACAGACCTATCTTTATTTGCCCATGGGATAAGATTCTGAGCCACCATTAAGAATCAGAAGCTCATGAGGTAAGTGAGTTATTCCTGTGGATGTGAAGTCCACTGCATAAATTCCAGAAACAGAGAGCTTATTTCTAATCAAGGTTGCAATCACAATCCTTAGCTCAAATGGGATTTCTGAAACATGGATGTGAATACTAAGAGATTCAGATACTAAAAATCCAATGTGTTTTGTTTTCTTTTCATGGGTATGGCAAGTACCATTAAACCATCTGAGGAGCCATTCCAGCATGATGGTCCACCTGAAATCTAATCATAACTAAACCACTAGCATGCTTCCTAGCTTTGAAGCTCAGTAAATAGGGAGTAAGTGCTGTTTTTAACAGGCCACGGTTTTGCATTAAGCTACAAGACAGGCTGTGGCACCTGCTGGGCTTTGCCTGTGCTTGTGTTGATCTGCCTGAAGATTTGTTTTTGTATGCAATAGTAATTATCCAGTTACCAGATCTCTATTACCTACTTTGTTTTGACTTGTCATTAGCTCTGTATAATTGTGTGATGTAATGTCTATAGTAATATATATTTTCTAACTAATGTGTATTTCTAACATGCTGTTACTATGGGTAAAATGACCTATTAGACCCCCTTAATAAAACAAAGCACAGAGGAGTATCAGAAGGTTTGAAAGAAGTGTCAGAGAGCAATACCTGAAGCCCAGGGGCTATAAACATCACTCATGGCCTATTAATGGTCATCGACTGAATGTAACCTCAGGACAAAGTAAGTCAAGTAATTTTTGTCAATTCTTAGGGGTAGCAAAGAAAACAAAGGATAAGCACGCAACATATGTAAAACACACACTACATAGTAAATTCAGTTGCAATATGGACCTGCAGATCAATGAATAATAAACATAAACAAACATAAAAAAGATCTCAACTGTCGTAGGTTTGCAAAAGTCCCCCCTCTTTGGGGGTTCTAAGTAGTTTGTCCAGGTGAATTTCTGCGGCAAAACCAATCAGAAGCTTTGGTAATGCCTTTGCTAATTACATATTTAAGAAAATGGAAAAGAAGGGTTGTTGTGCAGAAGAAATTTGGAGCCATGTAGGGAGGAGGCACCAGGCCCCAAGAGGGGCCAGGCCTCCCTCCTCCCCCCAGCCCTGGGCTGGGGGGCAGAGGCAGCACTGAAGCCCCCCTGATTGAGACATGTAACAGAGGGAAGAAAAAAACTTAAAGGGGAATTTGGACAAGACAAACTGCAGCCGGAGAGATAGCGGAGCTTTCAAGGTCGAAGCTGGCAGCCGGAGAGAGAAGCCTTGAAGAGGGGGAGAGACAGCTCCTTCTCCTCCTCTCTCCTTCTCTCTCCCTTCAGCAGGGAAAAGACTGAAATCTAAAAAAAAATCCCTGCTGTCTGTGGAAGATTGTTGGGGAGCAGGGACAACCCCATCTGCAGCATGAGGAGCCCACACCAGAGCAGAGCTGGAGCAGATGAGTCCATGAAAAGATGTGGCTCTGTGGAAGGAGTCTTGCTGGACTTGTGGCCACGGAGACAAGACCTACGCTGGAGCAAGTTGGCTCGGGTAGGATTTGGGTGATCCCAGAGAGGGATTGATGCTGATGCAGCTGCGTTTCTGACCCTAAGGACAGCAGACAATGGAAGAACTGTTGTCCGATGGGTAGACCCATGTTGGAGAGGTCTATTAAAGACTATCCCCGTGGGAAGGGACCCCACAGGAAACAGGGGTGGACTCAAAAGTCAGTATTCCCTGTGACCCTGTGGTGAAGACCATGGAAAAGCAAGAGTCCCCTTGCAGTCCATGGGAGACCTTACAGGACTCTGGGTAATCCCAGCCTTCGGCCTTAGCCCAGGAAGAAACAGTTCCAGCTGCAATGAGTTGGAGTTGTCCAGAGATAATAGAGAAGAAACAAGTGCTGCAGAATGGCTTAGAAGAAGCTGCTTCTCTTCCTGGACTGATACAAAGAGGGCAGGAGTACTTTTGTAAATACATAGTGTTTTTACTTAATTAGAATTGTTGTAGATATAGTTGTTTAGGTTTTTCTTATTTTACTAGTAATAAATCCTAATATTATTTCTCCCCAGTCATGTCTCTTTTGTCTGCATAAACCTTCTCTCAACTTAGAGCAACTTAGAGCAATTATGTGGGGGATGTGGTAAAAACTGTCCCTAGACAAACCCACGACACCAACCACATCCTAAATTGAGAAAAAGGAAATCATCAGCATCGATGTCATACTTCTGGCAAAGGGCATAGGATACTGCCCAGTTTCTGTAAGTCCACCTCCAGACCATAACCATCAACTTTAACAATTAAAGGGGCAGTGGAAGGGCAAGCCTAACACCAGAGAAAGGGGGAGAATAACAGGTTTGTGAATTTATGCCTGTAATTTACAATATTTGATGAGTATGTAATTTACATACTTATCTACCTTCATGTAATTTAAACTATATGATAAGGCTGTTACGACTGTTAGAAACATTAAAACTAATCGGACTAAGATTGACTTCTTGGCTTTTATACTCATCTAATACAGAAGATGCAGATAGGACAGTAAAATGGAAATCTCTTCAGAATGGAGACCTGGGACAACAGCGGAGAACTACTCAAAAGGTTTAAAATTTTTTTATGAGTATTTGGATACTTTCATAAAGGTTTAGGAGTTTTTGTAAGGCAGAGACTGTCCTTTTAAATTTTTCCTTTATTTATTTTATTTTTCCACAGAGCTTCCATTTTCATACTAAAAGAATCAATTACAGACTTCTAATCCATAGCATGCCATTTTGATGTTGGAGTGGAAAAAAGGTGACAGAAAGCAATTCTCATCAATACCAATTCACAGGGAATATTGTAAATTATAAAGTAAGTTCTGAGCATGAGGTCTGACTCAGGCAGAGCTACTCCCTCCTCTGCAGGAGGAGTCATTAGCCTTCAGATTAGCAGAAGTGGGAGGGGAAGTTTTGTTCCAACACTTCAAATTCCATCATGGTTTTAGACAGTGAACTGTGAATCTGTAGGATGTGCTAATATATATACTATCAGCTTTTCCACTTTTTTCTCCCTCATTAATATATATTCTTCAGATTTATTAGCCATTTAAATCATGAGCTTGATTTTTTAAAAAATGTGTTAAGATACCTTTCCTTAAAATTTGTAATATTTTTTTCACTAATTTCAATACTTTAAATCCTTGAATGGGCACTGTTTTGTCCTAGACACAGTATGAGTGTAAGAAAATTGTGACATCATAATTCAGAAAGTCAGGAAGATGCATGGAAGATATGCAACAGGCATTCCAGTTACTGGTTCCTGATCTGAAAATAACAACATTGCTATTAAACAAGCTATTTAAGATAAACCTTTATGTTTTCTCATGCTGTCTTTTGCCTAATCTGTGCAACCTGGCATACTGCTAATATAAGGATTCAGAAGGCCTGTTCTTCAATACTTTTAATTATAGTTGGGACTGTGAAGGACTTATGGTGACTGAGATGCAGATTTTATTGGTAGTAATTCACAAAACCTGTTCATGCTTTGCTGCTTTTGATGAATGAAACAATCCCAAGCTTATCAATAATTGGTATTACTCGAAATAAGAGAAATGAGAACAATATTGTGAACTAAACCACTGAAACAGGTGAAGTCATTCTTTATCTAAGTCACCACTCCACAACAAAATGGGTTTCAGGAAACTGAGATGGATGTGATTTTTCCAAAGAAGAGCCTGATCCCAGAATGAATGATAGTGATTCAGTCAAGTCAGAGCTCAAAAGTTTTTTTAACCATTTTCAAATCGGTTTTGTAGCCTTCTTCTGCAGTATCCTTTACCTCAGGCAGTCACCCGGACAAACCTGGATGAAGTTGCTCCACAGAACACAGATGTCTGTTTCACATTCCCAACATGGCTGTGCAATGATTCTTACTAAAAGCTTTGCTCAACTACAATGTATATCCTGTGCATACACACCTTTAAAACTATCTATTTACAACCCAAAATGTGTCACAGATGTATGTATATATAAGAATACATCCCTCTGTAACTTCAACACTAACTGAAAGTTAGACTCCACTGTTAGATTTTAATTGGAAAATGTTAGAGGTAGCTTTTTTGAGGTTAAAAAAAAAGTCTTCTGAGATGATATAAAATCTGTAGAGTTAAACCTTCAAGAGTTTCCTAACACAGAATAACTATACCACCTCCTCATTTACCTCTCAAAACTCACATCCAGAAAAGCTCTGATAACTACACTGTGTTTACTGCACACTTAAAAATATGCAAACATATGGTTTGTTAACTTTAATTAATGGAATTGAATAAGCATGCATCCATTTAGGAAAAATTCCTTCTTTCTGAACTTGTATAATCTTTTCACCACTTAAAAACACCAACAAACAAACCACAGAGCACTTAACATTTTTCCAAGGAAAATGTAGGGAAGGAATCAATTGGAACAGCTTTGAGTTCAAAATCATCTGTGAAGTATCAAAGTTATGTTTGTTGGCATCTGTGCTCCAGCTGTGGAGTTTAGAGCTCTTCATTTTTTTTAATCATGTTTCTTATTCCAAAGAATAAGTGCTTGGTTCTGCGCGTTTACAGACTTGGAAAGTTAATTCATCAGGGACTGTTCATATTCCCACAGCCTTTAACGAGCTTTCCCTTAAAGAACATGTCAACTTTGAGGCTTCAAAGGAAATCTTTTTTCACTGGATCTTGATAAGTGACAATTTTAAACTAATAAGCTCAATTTGAAAAAAAGAAAAAATTGATTATACTCACTGAACTGCATAGAGAGAAAATTATGCCTAAAAAGACAACTAAACCTGCCAACACCCTGCCAAACAAAAGACCCTTGCATCCAATTCATAAAGAATATATCTGATGTCAGCATTAACCAACTCTTTAATTTTCGAGAATCCATTTATGAGAAAGTCCTTATCTTTTTAAAAAAGCAGAATGACACAGAAATTCTGAGACTAACTCAGGCAACCCTGAAACCAGAGGAAGACTAAATTGACTTCGATGCCTTTTGAGTAAGGCTCCATTTTAGCAGTCAAGCACTAAAAACACTTTGTGTGTCAGTTTATGACACCACACAAAGCATAATATGACTTTGAACAGTTACAGAGACCAAATGCCGTATTTTTCAAAGATTGTGAGTTCTGAGTCCTCTTGCTTGATCTCTTGTAGCCACCCTTAGGGTGGAAATGTGGGGTTATCAGGGTGCAAGTGTGGGAGAAAGGGTATTTTGGGGGTTTTAAGTGAAATATAACTGTTTGGCAGTTGTGAAAAGTCTCCCGGAGAAACTCACCTTTGACCTTGACTAAGCAAACTGGGTCTCTGTTTCATGGGCCCAAGGTTAAGAAATATGAATACGATAACAAAAACAACTACATTTTTGCCAACTATTTTTTTCCAGGAAAACATAAAAGAATGTTTTTTGCTGAATTCTGCTCTCTTGAACGGTGACACTACTCAACAGAAAAGTGTTAGGCAACTAGTCTCTGACCTCTCCTCTGCAGTACAAATGAACAAAGAAGATAGCTGAGTTCAATACAACCATTAATGAGTGACCTGAAGAGGGACATGACCCAGCAGAGCACTACAGGAGGAAAGCTCACCATGGCCAGTGCATTAAAGGCAGAGAGCAAATGTTTGCTGTCTGTCAAGAAATCTAAGGAAGGGCAAAAAGAAATCATCAGAACTAAACAGTAGGGAGATGAAACCACTCTTCAAAAAGCTGAAGTCAGGTACAAACAAAAAATGAATGAAAATAATAATGAAACCTGGCATACTAAATATAAAAACACAACAAAAAAAGCCCAGAAAACAATTCAAGGAGGTACTTTGTAAGGTCTACTTCAAGGACTTTAGGGACAGAAAGATTGCTACAGAGCCTATAGGCCCAATATACTGTGAAATGGCAAGACCACAGCAGGCTGTTAGTTGAAAACTTAATGGCACAAATAGAAAAAATGAGCAAAAAATGTAACCAAAGAATGTAACTACAGATGCAGAAATAAAACCAGTACTAGTGCCACATAGCCTCTTGCTTAAATTTACCTTCCCATCTGAGGCCTGGAAGATTGTCAATATGATACTACTTCTAAAAATACTTCAGGAAGATCAGGGGAACCATAAAAAATGAGCATGGCATCTGAATTGCACAAATCAGGGAAATCATAATAAAGCATGAAATCAGTGGAACATGAACAAGTATGATCTGCTGGAGAACAAAATTATATGCCCTGCTTTTCTATAAAAGGAAGCCACGAACCTATCAGAGTCTCTGAAGGAGTCAACAAACATATGGATACAGGTGGTGTGTTGATAGTTTACTTGGAACTCAAGAAGACATTTCACAATATATCTCAAAAGCTCTTAAAAGAAACTTGCAGCCACAAGCTAAGAGGAAAGCTGTTATTCTTTCACAGATAATTAACTGCTTAAAAGATGGGAAATGGAAGAGAGGAATAAACGGTCAGTTTTGCACAATGGATGGTGTTCAACATGGTCTGTGCTGCAAACCTGTGTGGTTAAACTCCTTCATGGAAAATACTGTAGTATCTAAAATGGTACCTACATTCAAGAAAACACTCTGGAGGGGGTATTGGAGGGGAAAAAGGAACAGGTAATTGTGCAGTTAAGAATATGCACCCTGTATCAGGCTGGAACTAAATTCATCAATAAATTTCTGCCAAGTAATTAAAGGTACCTACCTTATAGAAGAACAAAGATTAATAGTTTATTTTCCTTTCTATTTGTCTGACTATATTAGGCAAAGCCCTTCTGTGACTTTAGCAAGAACAAATACACTTGTAATAACATGTAATAACTTAAAATAACTTGCTTAAATTAAATTTTCCTTTCTTCTCCACATTTCATCCTACAAGCCTCTCACAACACAGGAAATTCTATTCATACATATTTATTCTTCCTATGAAGTTTAAGGCAACATTAGTTAGTTTTTTTTGAGACTTAGTTTTTCATTGGGAATATTATGGAAAGTCAGATTTAACTTTATAGATAGGGCATTTCATGTTGTTGTACTGTTTTTTTTACTCAGAAAACTAAACAGCTAATAAAATTCCAGTCATTTTGAAAACAAAGCAAAGAAGTGAAAACCTTTCCCTAGCTAGAGATACCAATCAACACTGCATTTTTTATCTTTTTTTTTTTTTCCAAATTACATTCATATGGCCGCCAGCAAGGTTTTTGATGGATTAATTCCTATAATCCATAATTTGCCTTTTTTTTTTCATTCTGTGTAATGGATCATTTTTATATTTCATACCAAATTGCTGATGCCAGATTTCACTATGTGTCTAATATTCCTTTTAGCCCTCCATTTCAGAAGAAGATTATATTCACTGCTATTACTTCTTTCTCTAAGTACTTTAAAACTCTGTAACAAAATATTCATTCTACCAAGCTATTTCACACAAAAGCTTCAATACATAAATAGGCATTCTGGATCAGCTTTTCAATAAGGGACAGGATACATAAATGAACTATTTAATAGGAAGCTTAGTGCATTTGCAAAGTGGGTTATCAGCTCCTATGTGAAAGCATGCAGTATACTTCTAGCTTTGTGAACAACTGCCTGAAAATTTTTGAAACTTCTGAATTAATCTCTTTTTATGCTTTAAATAGAGTGAGCATATTTCATTTCAGATTAAAGCATGAATATATTCTTGGTTTTCTAGATAGAGTAACACTCAGATATACTCTCTGGACTTCTGGCTGACATCGCGAAAGGCTGTGAAATGACTCAGCTAAGTCAGGCAATGTTGAGAGATACGGGTCTATTGACTATCTCATGTTTTTCATAGGGCTTGTCCTGATTTTGATGGGGACAGAATAAACTCAGCTGTGGGAAATGAAATTTTTGCTATTAAGTGGTATATCCACGGTAGTATGACATTACCAGAACAGTAAATTAACAGAGCCACACTATCTGAACCATATACAGTGTCCTCACCAGCACAGCCGTGTAAATGGTCTTTATAAAGAATCTTGGAATCTGTCACTACCTTCATAAATAACCCCTAAAGATGAGGCTGCTTTTGAGTAAAGGAGCAATAATCCTGAAGAGTCTCATGCTGAGCCCTGTGCAGTTGTTGGCTAAGTAACAGTCTCGTATCTGACCTGGCACCTGGCAATCCAGCCTGTGTAATTGGCAAATAGGATCTTGGAGAGATTTCAGTTTCCTTTTCCTCTCTAATCCACAAAGGAAATGAGAGGTTCAAGTGCTATCTCTGGCACAGCCTCCTAACTGGTGTGTTGTAGAAGAAACACCAAGCCACTCGCATAGCAGGATGAACTGCACAAAGACCTGCCAATGAGGGTACCCTGAGGAGGGGACCATGAAGGCATTTAGGATTTCCTAGTGCTGTCTTATTCTGCAGAAATTTTCACAACTTGGAGATTAATTTGTCAAGCTGTAACTTAACTTTTCTCATGCATCCTAGAGGGGATAAACAGGGTTTCAGCAATTTGTGCCAGCTGTGGACCTGGTCAACCCCTCTTAATTCTAAATGCAAGTAGATTGCTAGCAGAACTAGCATGTCAACTCTACTATTTTGAGGTGGTGGTGGTGGGGTGTTCCCAACTTTTCTTTCTGGAGATTGATTAAAAGTAGAAAGAGATCAAAGTGAACCTGTCCTTCCTCTGAATCAGATAGCTGAAAAAATACAGGAATAGTCTAAAGCTGCTTTTCTCCATCTAGAGCCCCTCTGACAAGGTAAAGCAAGAATTGCATATCAGGGCTGACTTATTTCTGGATCACTCCCAATCTGCAGAGGGATTTCAAATAAAAGATTCAAATTCCAAAAATTCAAATTTCAAACTAAAGATAAATCAACTCCTATATCTTCACAAAATAGTAACTTCTTCACTGATCTCTCATGCTAGAAATTATTATAAGTAACAAAGTTGGAGATTTTCATAATGTAAACTGAAAGGCCTGTTTTTATGACTTCACCTTGCTGATATTTCAGATTATATAACAAATATTGTTGAATTAGGAAAAACTCTGGCCTTGAAGATGCAGGATTAGTATTTTTTATTTTCGGCTACATTACTCTTTTCTAGCAGAAAAGAAATATGCTACATGATGCCGCTTTCAAGTAACATAAAGGGTCTTGACAGTGGGACTGTGAGACTACATCCTGGCCTTCAAGCTGCAAGGACAATTCACTGCGTATGCTGGTATATGAGCTCACTGTTTGCATGAGTTTATATTCTCAGACATGAAGAATACAATCCCATCTTCTGCAGTATTCAGATCTAAATATTATTATTTCAGAATGATGCAATAGACTGAGTCACAACATCCTGAAGATACAAAATAAGTTATAAATAAATGCAATGAAAATGTATGTTTGACTTTTTTAAGGCTTGAGAACAGATTTGTTCAAGATGAATGGCAGCAGCTCTGAATAAAATAACTTAGTGTCTTTTATTTGGGGGCTATAGTAGAAGTGCAGAAGTCTTCTAAGCCAACAAATTAGTGTGAAAGGGAGGAGGGAACGAATTCTGGCAGGGAAAAAAAAAAAAAAAAGAGGTAGTTTTAATAACTCCATCAATAAATATTCAGAATCTTTAAAAAATTATTTCCCAGCCTGATACAACTTGGGTAAAAACAGGGCTGCCTGACACTATTTTCAATGAAAAGCACAGTCCTATGACAGACTAATAAATTAAAAATTACTGTGATGCTCTGAGACTAAGTAAGAATAAATGCTGGCAGATAAATGTAATTAATTTGGATGGAGTTCCATTTAATTGCATTCGGATGGCTAAGGACTGTTGTCAATCAGCTCAGCTAACAAATCAGTCTTGCACTCTTCAGCAGATGCTGCATTAGTGAAGCAGTAATGGCAACAGCACGTATTACTTATTCAGGCTTCATTCAGCCCTCAATTTACTGAGGTTGAATTGAAGAACACTGAAAGAGAGCTCTGCCTTGTATTACGGTCTACATATGAGCAGACTTTTTAGTATAAAATGTGTAAACAAAATTACTATGTTTGCACCATACCATTTTAAGTACAGGTGACCAAACCTAAAAGGAACAAAATAAATCAGAGGGACAATTTCTTGCAAACCGATTCAACACTCAGTTACAAAGAGTAACATTGGAAGTGCCATTCTAGATCAGACATGCCTTCCCTAGTTATCATCAAATGGGAATGGGAGCACAGAAATAAGCTGAATGCCAAAAGCACAGCCCTAAATCTTATTGTTAATATTCAGGGTAATGATTTAAAACTTTAAAATTTTATTTACTATGCTATCAAAAGTGCAATTTTTTTCTATTTTAATTCTACTTCATCCTGATATCCTGCACAATTTTAGTGGTGTGGAGTTTTATTGATTCTTCAGATTTAAGCTTCAATAATTTATTGCAACAAGTTACAATATTTAACAACGCCCTGAATAGAGATGAATTCCCTTCCCTGACTACATATTTCCTTAAAACTCAGTATATTACAGCACAAGGTACACAGAAATCCCAGTGTTCCCTCTCCAACCCTGTAATTAATTTATATAATAGTCCTTCATACACTAGAACCCAGCCTACTCTGACTTGTCAGAATCCCAATCCTTTGCCTTTCCTTGGAACAATTTCCAGAGCTCAGCTCACTTCCACCACGTACCGTGTCCTTCAAGAACAGTAAGCATGGCTATAGAACAATTTTATCTAACTCCTTGGTCATGTTTCTGAGGTCATTTTCAATGCCATGCTTCCTGCACCCTTTTTTCCCATTGTGATCGCAACTGTACAATGGCTTAAGGTTGCTACTCAACTGCCCACAGTAAAATTAAATTTTCTGCGTGTTTAACAAAGACATATCCTTGTAATGGAAGAGACTTCAAAAATTTGTAGATTAAATCATAATGAGCTTTCATGACTTCAGTCATTGATACAATGCTGTCACGTTCAAAATAAGCTCAGCTTTGGAGATAACAGCAGTGGTGGAGAAATCACATTACTTGCAATATGTGAAACTAAAACTGGGATTTTAACTAGCTTCAGTCCAGACTGTTACAATCATCCTTTGTGAGATTAGTTTATATATGAATCCCTAGACTACCTTTTTTGTCTCTATTGGAAATATCATGCTGAAACATTCTAAATGCTAAAACTGAATATATTTGTTTTCACCACAATTTAAGCACAAAATTTCTGGCTTACAGCTAGTATCATAAACAATTCACACACCAGGGTCATTCTCCTGTCTTGTTCCTCACTGTGACTCAAGGTGAAAGCAGGAATTTCTGTTGATTTTATATTAAGTTCATGACTTTGCAATTATGATACAACTCTCTTCATTACCAGTACTTCAGCCATCAAAGAAAGACATCTAGTACCTTTCCTAAGACATGCAAATCAACCTTTATAGAGATGATGCCCCAAAACTTCAGGTCACCAGCAAATATAATCAAGACTTTCTGACAGAACTACTAAAAACACCTACAAGTAAGATCTGTCTAAACTAATTCCTTTAGGAGACCTAGAATACCATCCCAATAATCTGATCTCTCTCCTTCCAGGAAAAACCACTGGTATGTCCCGTTAGCTTTATCCATCTTTTAACTCCTACATCTTCTTGCTAGTATATCACTTTAATGATGACCCATTTTTGTAACATTGTATCATGAATTTAATAACATGTACTTTCAAGCTGCTCCATTTTGGCTGTCAGAAACACCTGTTATTTTCTTGAATGTCAGAAAGGTATGAAGTGGTCTATATTGGTAATATCCTAATGGTCTGCACAGCACTTTCCATTTGTACCTGAATTATGTTTTACCCTGGAGTGAAGCAGTCCTCTTTACCTGCATCAATTTTTTCTTTTCCTTAAATTTGGGCTAGAGGTTTAATATTATTATTTTGCCTTCCTTAAAATAAAACAAAAGAACAAATACCCCATATTAAATACCATTACAGTTATTCCAATAACTCCAGGATACTCCAGGAGAGACTTTTTTTTTTTTTTTTTTTTCCTATCAGCTTTCTCTGGTTATGTCAGTTCTGATTTCATGGAAATATTACTTACGTATGAAATAAAGCTACACTACCCATACTTCAGTAAGTAGAGCCATAAGCACTGGAACTAATGAAGCCTGATTTCCTATAAGTTTATATTTCAAGTCTTTTAAGTTCTACTCTTTCACTTCCCCTTCCCGTATCTCCTTCCATAACATTCAGCAGTCTCACTGCTAAAAATTAAAATATATGCAGTATGTAGTCACAAATGACACATGTGCTAACATGTACACTCATTTGACCAGCACCTGACACCACCTGGACCAAATAAGGTACTCAGCTGCAAATCTGTCTCTCAGTGCAGAAATTAATTTAGGGTTTTTTTTGCTTTATTGGGCCACTGTTTTTCATGCAACTTGGTGCAATTCCATGTTGACATCTAAGATCACCCTCCAATCAAATACAGTTGTAATGGGAAGTGGGTTCCTTACTTATGAGCAGAAGAGTAAGAATACCTGACAGACTACAATATGGTCCTGTAAACCCTACTGCTTGACAAAACTAGTCTAAAACCATGCCTCCTCCTTTTTGTTCTGATTTCTAGTGTTCAGTGACAGTTATGGATTACTTTCCAGAGGTAAGTGAATGTTCTAGGTTCACAGCAATGAAAAAGGCTGGATGAAGCACGAGTCCCCAGGAAATATCCTCCAGCTCCAGTATTACTCATTAATTCATTCTAAAATTAGCACAGTACAAAACTTCAGCATCTGACATTCTTTCTCCCTAACTAACTTTCTCCTTTTTAATTCGTATTCAAAAACCAGTCAAGTCAAAGGAAAACAGAACTTCATATCTTGTAATGTAGAGTCCTTGAGCTTGCTGGGCCCAGAATGAAGAGGGTTTCAGATACTTCAGCTTTCTGTGGTTATCATATATGGTAAAGACCACAGTTCAAGCACAGAGCCTTACATAGAGAGATATTCTATTTTACAACTAAGGAACAATAACGAAGACTACAGCTATGGCACAGGAACTGCTAAGAACTGCAACAAATAGCAATACTTGCACACTCTGGTGAGCTCTGTGTTTTAGGAAACACTGTGGCAAAGTCTAGATATAGTAAATCAGGACTCATATCTTTGATCAGTACAACCCCCTAACTGAATGAAGGCACTTGGCTGTCACTTGACCTTGAGGCACACACCGGCTGTTCCGTACATCCAAAGCCCTGAGAAAACTTGCGCACAGTTGGAGTAAAATTTGTTTCCTACGTTTTTTTTAAAATAAGATTTGGATTTCTGAATCAAACACATAATCTGTCACAGGTCCAGTACAAAGCTCTTAAATGTGAGAACACTCACTTTGGCAAGCAATATTAATTAGATTTGAAAGAGATTTCAAGTCACCCAGAAAAGATCTATAAAAAAGTTATTGTACATGACCTGGAAGTCCCTGAAAGAGCTTGGTACGGGAATCTCAGAACAGGACTGCAGCCAGTGTCAGTTGTTACAGGTTTAATCGCTTGAGTGGAGTTTTGCGGCAGATAAAAATGTATTTCTCAGCTTTAAATTATTTTTAAAGTTACATGTTTCTTAACAAAGGGATGCTTCACTCTGTTCTGTTTTAAGCAAGAAGGCAAACAACTTGCAGTTTTGTCTCTTTTTCAAAATTAAATAAATCAAACAGTTCAGTGATCGCTGGATGTGTGGCTAAATACCACATTAAACAGATCACATTAGTTCAACCAGTTTATATTTCACATTTACCTTGACTGTGCATGTCAAGTTGGTAACTCATTTTAGTGACAAAGTTGAGCACCACAGGTACCATTGATGTACACGTATTAGCATTTTCTGGAACTACCCGTTAGACCTGCTGTTCACAAACAGAGAGGGGCTGGTGGGAGATGTGGTGATCAAAGGCCATCTGGGGCACAGTGACCGTGAAGTGATAGAGTTCTCAATACTCAGGGATGCAAAGAGGCCCATCAATAAAATTGTACCCTGGACTTCCAGAGAGCAGATTTCAGCCTACCTAGAAGACTGGTTCAGAGAGTACCTTGGGAAACAGCCCTTGGAAACAAAGGGGTCCAAGAGGGATGGACATGCTTCAAGAAGTAAGTCTTGAACACAGAGAAGCAGGCTGTCCCAGTGTACCAAAACACGAGCTGGCAGGGAAGACAATCAGCCTGGCTGACCAGGGAGATTTTGAAGGAAATTAGGGGAAAAAAGGGAGCTTACTGACTATGGAAAAAAGGGCTGGCTACTCCTGAAGATTTTAGGAATATAGTTAGGTCATGTAGAAAGAAAATTAGAGATCCAAAGGCACTATTTGAACTCAATTGAGCCACTTCTGTTGGGGACAAAAAGTTCTTCCACAAATACAACAATAGCAAAAGGAGGGGCAAGAAAAACCTTCATTCTTTGTTGGACGTGGAGGGGAACACAGTCACCAAAGATGAGGAAAAGGCTGAGGTACTTAACACCTTCTTTGCCTCAGTTTTCAACAAGAAGACAGGTTGTCCTCAGGACAACTGGCCTCTGGAACTGGTAGACAGAGACTGGAAGCTGAATAGTTCCCCTCTAATCAAGGAGGAAACAGTGACCTGCTGAGCCACTTGGATCCTCACAAGTCCATGGGACCAGATGGGATCCACCCTAGTGTGATGAGGGAGCCGGCGAAAGGGCTCGCCAAGCCACACTCTATTTACCAACTGTCCTGGCTCACTGAGGAGGTCCTAGATGATTGGAAGCTGGCTAATGTCACGCCCATCCACAAGAAGGGCTGCAAAGAGGACCCTGGAAACTACAGGCCTGTCAGCCTGACCTCAGTGTCTGGCAAGGTTATGGAGCACATCATCCTGAATGCAATCACACAGCACCTACAGGATGGACAAGGGGTCAGACCCAGACAGCACGGGTTTAGGAAGGGCAGGTCCTGTCTGACCAACATGATCTCCTTTTATGATCAGGTGACCCGCCTGGTGGATGAGGGGAAGGCTGTGGATGTGTCTGTCTGGACTTCAGCA
>JAWWES010000081.1:79597773-79706172 GCA_035583135.1 Lophotriccus pileatus | reverse complement strand
TCTGGGCCCCTCAGTTCAGGAAAGATATTGAGGTGCTGGAGCAGGTCCAGAGAAGAGCAACCAGGCTGGTGAAGGGATTTGAGCACAAGTCCTGTGAGGAGAGGCTGAGGGAGCTGGGGTTGTTTAGCCTGGAGAAGAGAAGACTCAGGGGTGACCTCATCACTCTCTACAACTACCTGAGAGCAGGTTGTAGCCAGGTGGGGGTTGGTCTCTCTTCCCAGGCAGCTATCAGTAAGACAAGAGGGCATGGTCTTAAGCTCTGCCAGGGGTGGTTTAGGTTGGATATTAGGAAGAAATTATTTGCAGAGAGGGTAATCAGGCATTGGAATGGGCTGCCCAGGGAGGTGGTGGATTCTCCGTCCCTGGAAGTATTTAAGATGAGGCTGGATGTGGTAGTTGGTGCCATGGTCTAGTAACTACAGCGGTGTTGGATCAAGGGTTGGACTGGATGATCTCGGAGGTCCTTTCCAACCTGTTTGATTCTCTGATTCTATGATTTTGATTTTTTTTTTTAGTTTTACCCTCTTTAATTACTTGTCATTGCTTACGATTGCAATAGAATATGCAGCACCAAAAGAAGGGAGACTCTGCTTTGCTAAACTTTTAAAAGATAAAAAAACAGCTAATACCCAATAGAGTTTACATTATAGACAGAAAAAAAAAAAAAAAAAGAAAGGATTGGAAAAGGAAATGAGCTTAAATTAGGAAAACTTCATATAAACAGTATAATTTCCTATACTACATGTTTGTGAGATTTTTTTCTGGTTTTGCGATAGATGATTTTTCTTAAAGCAAATGGAAACTTTAAAAAGAACTATATAAAAAAACCCATAAAAACTATCTTATTTTCTGGTCCCTTTTGCTAAACTAGACATTTCAAATTTGTTTTGTGAGATGGCAAGTATTTTAAAGGCAGACTGTTCTTTCTGATGGACAACTTACTTCTGAAAACCTTCCATCTTCAAATTCCCTTTAAAAACTTGCTGGAAGAAAAAATGCTGACTTTTTTTTTCCCAAAAATATTTTTTTCATCTTGTGTCTTAACAAGAACTCTACAATACAGGTAGTTTTTCTTCACAGTTTTGTGTTTAGCATATTTCCAGAATATTGAAACAACAACAACTACAACAACAACAATAGATTAATGAACTAGCAACTATTTCTAAAAAAAAAGATTTTTTTTTCTTTTATTCCACCGCAACACCCACCATGGTTTGTTCCCCTATGTGGAAAGCATATACCTTTTACCAGTCTCCCAGATGAAAAACTAAAATTAATGTTTATGTTAGCATGACTGAAATGAGAACACAGACATTTATAAACATAAAGTATGTCACCCAACTTGAGCCTCAAACTAGATCACTCATTCCAGTTAATTCGTTTAAAAAGTTATTCTTTTATTACTGGCCTGAAGCAAATTCAAGCGAGATTATGCTTCTCAGGGGAAAAGAAGCATTTTCTGACAGAAATGTACAACTTATCAGAGTATGCTGTAAAATCTGAAAATGTGTGTCCTCTGAGTCATATTAGCACAGCCCACAGAATTCCACAGTTCCTTCTCTAGTGCATGTATCACCTGCATACATGAGACTAATACCTGTTTTGTGGTCCACTTAAGCTTTTCATTACTAGATTTTAGCTGCTCCTAAATTTGGCTGGTGATGGTCCTATCTCTTATTAGATAATTTCAAGCACTCTTTACTAACTTTGATTAACCTAAAGACTTCAACACTTCCTTATGACTCCAGATTTTGATTTTGAACTTCATTTTTTGACCTTTATGAGTCTCTGTGGTCTAGTTCTCCTACATCATAATGATTTATGGTTTTCTATATTCAGTGAAAATGCCTTCAGTCCTAACTCTCTGACCATCCATTTTCATGTATTAAGTGCATTTCAGCAAGAGATGTATCTTTAAAATATCCTCATGATTTTCTCTCTTTGAAATATTTATATGCATCAAAAGATTTATCATTATTATTTTATAAAATAGTAGGTTGGAAATAATAGCAGGGAACTCAGTATCCTAAGTCCTGACAAAACATTCTGAAGTGTCTGGGCTGATGTCTGCTATAAGACAGATAAAGCCAAGAAACCAACTGATGAGAAACATTCAAAAATTAAAACACAGGCAGTAGCCACCTGCTGTGATATTACAGCCTAGGAGCAGTACTAGCAAACTAAAAGGAAGAAAAACTGTTCATTAAAAATTATGTGGTATAAATCATTAGGTGGACACAGACAATAGCCATTAATATAGTAAATGCTGCAAAATGAGGGCAGCCAAATAGATTAGGATTGGTTATACTGCAGTCTCACAGCCTGGTTGCAGACTGGAAAACAGAAGAGACAGGTTCTCCTAGGAAATTAAATCTGGTCCCCTGGTACTGCTGGCAAACACGCTGTAAGACTGCCTTTCTTAAGCTGTATAAAAACAGTTGTTGTTGTTTTTCTCTCGCAATTCCCTATTGAAAAATGGTTCTAAACCCAAAGAATTGGCGTAGTTGAAAGGGGTCCCAAGACAGCATTTAGTCCACTGTGCACCTCTGATGCATCAAACATTTCTTTTCATTTCAAGATGAAATGAAGCCTAACATAGTTACTATCTTCTTCAATAATATGTTCTTCCAGTCCTCTGACTATTTTTCTTTTCCACTTCACAGGACACAGCTGCAGAGGACCTATGGCAACTCATGCTGTTGTGAAAGTTTTACAAAGTTCATCCTCACTGAAGAACGGAAAACAAGAAACCGGGAGAGTCTCTTTAGAGTTTAAAACTATCATCTAATGGTTGAAAGCAAGAACTGAGCATTTTAAGTCCCTGACACTGTTTTTAGCTATGCTTTTAATTCACTTGGTAATTGTTTGGCTCATAACATGTTTTACTCCAGACGAAATAAACAGTAGAAAGGGTAGATTACTACTACTTTCACTGCAACTTTTCCTGAGATTATTTAGCTTCCAAAATACTCAGAGATAATCAGAATGTAAGTTTTTTAAACTAAATTAAATTCCCTAAATATCTTGCACAACCTAAGCTGAGTATCACTACGACCAGTAAAGAATGAAAAATAGAAGTAGTTAGTCACATTATTTCTCCTTTATTCACTAGTAAAAATTCGTAATGCTAACTGTTTTGAAAGATACGTACCTACAACAATAAAAAGCAAAAAAATTGGTTGAAGCACAGAAACATCTGATAAATAAAAAAGTTTCATATGCATGCTCTTCTTTCATAGGATTTTATTAATATAAATTCAACAATTACAAGAAGGCATAAAAATATTTCCAATTGCTCTTTCTTACATCAATGAAATAAACTCTTAGAAGCAATAAAGTACTTTTTTCTCCAGGTACACTTAGTGACAAGGTCCTGCTACGGATGCAAAACCTCTGAGTCAAGACAGGCTACTTATAAGTTCAAATTCACTGAAACTTAAAACAGAACAGGGACTTTATACCCAAATCCTTTGTCTTGAAAGAACACCAGAGTTTATAAAGGATTTCTATCCTAGATGGCTTTCCATTGGTGCCTAAGTTTTAGCAACATAGCTATGTACTCCAAAGCTAAGGGCTTTTTTTGAAACCATCAACATAGTAGTTTTCCAGTTAATAAGAAATCTCCAAAATGTTTCAACAGGTGAACAATAGCTATTCTGTGACACAGCAGAGAATATGCTAAGACTGTTAACAAATTACAAGCCCCAATAACACTGATCTCAAATAAGTTACAGTAGGAAATTTTTACACTTCAGGTTTTCCTACTTTCCTCATGGAGCTTTCCAAGAAAATTAGAGCTACGTATTTTCCAATTCAGACCATGGGAATATTCTGTGGAAAACAAAATACTGCTTTCTTTCAAAACATTATTGTGGGATAAACAGGAATGAGACAGAAAACCTTCATATTTTGCTGTTTTCTGTACTTGTCAGGAAGGTTTAACAATAGTTCTAGACCATATGTCTGCCTTTTTTGTGTACCAGCAGGGGGAGACAAATATTTTGAAAAACTGGATATAATTCTAAGTTATTAGGTTAATTCTTAAAGTTCAACTGAAACAAAAGAACAAACCTGTTGGATGTTTTCAATCTACTGAAAATGCAATTCTATCACCAGAGTAAATTTTAAAAAGAGAACAAATCATGGGAAAATGCACAAAAAGAAAAAGGTAATAAATTATCCTTTCTTTTGTATTTAATTACTGCCAGTCTAACAAATAGACTACAGATGATGACAAACCTCAGAATTAAGCCTACTCTCTGAAATTAAGGCATGTAAAAATTGGTTTAATATGTTAAAAATTTTTTTTTTTTTTCTTCTGCCTCTTTAATATCCTGGAACAAAACTGAGTATATGTTTCTCAATGTGTAACATTAAGCCTGGCCACTGAGCACAAAAAGTCTCATTTTTCCTTTGAGCTGTGCTCATTCTTGATCGCTGGTGAGACTAACACCACCGTCTGTCATTCACCAGCAGAATTTGTCTTCCACAGTTTTGGCCACTTCATATTTTCACCTAGGTTATGCTTTCTACATAATACTCCCTTCAGTGACAATCCAGAACTAGATTTCAAATTATCATGGAAGAGCACCCCAAGGTTAATCTTTTGACATGAACCTACACTTGCTAAGACTTTCCTTCAGCTTCTAAAGCTGAGGTTATCTTCCTAGCATGCTTCAGTGAACGTCACCCTTCTCTCTACATGTCTCTACTATGTTTGTCTCACTTAACCCATATACTACTATGCATCATCCCATTCACCTTCAAGAAAGTAATGTCCTATTTTGATGTTCCCATCACTCAAAACCTACCATCTATATTTGTTCAGATATAAGAAAAACCACCTACAAGATTTCCCATATGTTTCTCTTAATAAATTGGGTATCCATAAAGCACTTGCATTCATTCAAATCATTCCATTGTAGCTTAAAAGCCTGACAGCTGTAGCCAGCTGCTGTGCGATTACTATTCCTATCTAATCTTACCTCAGCATTTTCCTGGTGCTTCCATATATTCACTGATTGGCTCCTTATGTACTTAGATGAGCAACCTATCTTTTTCTCTGCTGTACAGAACCTGACACAGTGCAGTCCTGGGCTAATAGCTAGAGTTCTATGTACTCTGATCATAAAAATAAAACCCACCATAAATCCGCAAGGACATATCTGTACCAACCTTGCCTCAGGAAGCTCATATTCTAGATGATACTGTGAAAAAGCTGAATTACATATATTTCTGATTGATAAATTGTGTGGATTTCAGCACACACAAGCAACACAGAGACAAAAATAGTCTGGTGACTACTTAGGCGTAGAGCTTATAGACATACACAGATGGCATAGGCATTAATGATAGGACAAGAGGAAATGGCTTCAAGCTGTGCCAGACGAGGTTTAGATTTGATATTAGGAAAAATTCCTTCACTAAAAGGGTTGTCAAAGCACTGGAACAGGCTGTCCAGGGAAGTTGTGGAGTCACCATCCCTGAAGGTCCTGAAAATACCTGTGGATGTGGCAGTTGGGGACACACTTTAATGGTGGACTTGGCAGGGCTGGGTTAATGGTTGGACTTGATGATCTTAGAGGTCTTTTCCAACTTGAATGATTTTATAATTCTATGGCATAGAGACATCCATGGCATATGGCCATAGACATGTTCTGACGGGAAAGCTGAAATTTACTCACCACGCTGCAGCCGGGGCAGTCAGGACCATTTTCACATGTCCTGCGCCGTGCCTGGATCCCTCCTCCACACTGAGCAGTGCAGCGCTCCCATGGACCCCAGCTTGTCCAAAATACATGAGGGGGGCACAACAAATGCTCATTGCAGTACCTGCAAGAAGAGACAAACAAGGAGACAAAGAATCTATTTAGTATCAATACAAGACCTCTCCAAAAAGCCCCTCATTTGCATAATTCAGATGTTTGTACAGGGAAATATTTTATACAAAGGGCCTCTGCTATTCATCAAGCACCGAACTAACAGTTGTCACACTGCACAAAGTGTTTAAACATTTGAGGGTTTGTGGTTTTTTTAGGCTGCAATTGCGTGGGTGAAGCATTTGTTTGCTTTATTCAGTGACTATACAATCCATGCAATGTAGTCATGCTATTGTATGGCAAGCACGTAAGCAAGACTGAAAACTACTTTATTAAAACCAGTTGTGGCTATACATCTGGGGCAGTGAAACATTTAGGCAGGCAGTCTTTTATCAGTCTCCAGCTAAGAATTGATTAGGATCCATCTCTCTCATCTTCAGAGACCTAAACTTGCTTTTTGCTTTCCACAGCGTCTCTGCTTTTATGGGAAAAATAAAAGTTAAAACATTGATTCCAGGCATAAAAAACTACTGTTTTCATAATATTATTACTTTATCTTTCAAAAGGTGTTTTTAGCTATTATAATCCTTGAAGGATTTCCCGGTAGGCTGCAAACTGATTCAGGGGCCTAGCAAGTTCTTGAGGGAAGCAGGAATATTTTAGCACTGAGCTGTCATTATTGTAACAAGACATTCAGACACGTGGGAAGGTCATAAATTTTAGTGAGCTTTTTCATTTTTTGTAAAAACCAAAGATTCCTGATTTTTTGAGTGTGCCATCCAATAACTCTAGCCACAGCATATGCTGCTTTTTAAGCAACCTCTACACAGGTCCAAAAGATTTGGGCCACCAACAAGTGTGACGAGGGGTCTCTAAGAGACCAAGCTGTTACTTCAGATAAAACAAAGCCACAGCAGATAGTCAGAAAACAGACAACCCTGAAGCTGTGTTCTAATATTTTATGGATGAGTCTGGGTAGCTCTTGCTACAACTACTGACTGTTCTGAATGAACAAATCAATCTGTTACAGTATTTCCTATTTTTACACCAGCCATCCAAAATCCCATGTCTTTTCCTTCTAACAAGTTTCCATCACTTTGCACTCTCCTGCAATGAAAACTGACTCTAATACTCCAGTTATTTATTTCTACAAAAAGAGAAATGACAGCATGAACAGTTGTAATTTTCAAGAATAACCACAACCACTTTTTTTTTTTGAAAGCCCCATAATCCTCAAGTTCTAATTCTCCATAGCCAAGGAATTTGAACATTCAGAAACCTGGAGGCGGAAAAAAAAAATGTTGGTGCATTTTACATACCAAATTAGGTTTATCGCATATGCTGGAGCCTACGATTTACACTTTGTCCCTAGGTCTGAGCAACTCTAAAGGTGGGAGAGGGGTAAATAGGGGAGTAACAGTTTCCTGTTTCTGTACAGCTAAGAAAATTATTAACAGCCTGTACTGACCTTCCCTCAGCAACCTGAGGAAAAAACTCCCTAACCCTCAATATTTATGAACCTGGTGTCTCAGAATTCTTCAGTGCATGATTTGGGTAAATGCTTTTCAGCACTAGCTTATGCATAAACTACCTTTTTTTTCCCTTCTGCATGTTCAGTAGTTCACATTATCCAGTCATTAAATAAGTATAGGAATGTTCTGCGCCTGGATATTCTTTCCTAAAACTCCAACAACCGCACACATTCTTTGTCGCATGCAGTCATTTATGTGAATGTTTGTGACAGTTTGTCTCTGTGATCATTTGTTGAGAATGTGTATTGGTGTAACATCAGCATTTATTTAGTCAAATTAGTACATATTTTGCATAATTGCATTAGTTCTTAATGAAGATGTGCGAAGTTAATTTGGGACACACACACAGCAGGGCAAAGTAAGTCTGCCACGAAGCTGAGAATTATTGATGTTCAGGTATGCAAAAAGTAAAATTAAGGAACTCATCTCGCCTTAAAATATAGGCATGTATGGGGTAGCTGTCTAAAAATGAAGTAGTCATCTAAACTTGAGCAACAGATCATGGAAAGAAACAGCCCTGTTAAAAATATTATTTATGTCACCCTAAAATGAATGTCTAATGTGGGTCATATAAACACACCCCTCAGTGTACAGATCTCTTTTCATTAACTATAAATGCTGCATGGGAGACAGACATCTAAGCTCCCACTACAGACAGTGGATATTTGATCCATACAAACTAGAATGATTAATTTGAAGAAATTCAGGGATATACAGTAGAATGACACAAATTACTATTCTCCACAGCCTGTATTGACTAGATTTTTACAGACCATAGTGAAAGTTCAGACAGCTCGTGCGTGCATAAGTACTCACATTTATGAACACCTGAAAGTTAGGTGTGACAGATCTCACTTAGATGAGAGATGCCACAATGCAGTGCCTCTTCTAGAGTCTATGTGCCCTACCACCCACTCTCTCATTTAAGCAGAACACAGAAAAGAAACCTAATAACTGACACAGTAAGCACTTCAAAGGCCTGGCAATTTTGTTAACCAAGACTATTCAAAGATGCAGATGAAAAAAGCTCTAAAATCTCTGTGCAAACTACTTCGGCTTAGGAAACAATTCTTTAAAACAGCCAAAACCAGAACTGTCAATTTTTCCTTTCCTTCACAAAAAGAAAAAAAACAGAACCTAACACAGCATACAAGTAGAAACTAATTTTCATTTTAGCCAGCCAGCCTCTGAAAACATCAGGTATGTTTTCACAGCTAGAGACATCCCTGCAATTGATCTTTGGGAGCTGTGCTACAGCATGGGGCTTTGAGCCAAGTTTCATTATATCTGTTCTTGGCTGCATTTCAAGTCACTCAGCAACCTGTTTTCCCTTTTGCTCTTTCTTCCCCTCTTAATTTTGTTCTCAGGATCCACTGGGCTAACATTTTACAGTAATTCAACGTAACATGCAATGCAAGAAACTTGAATCTGTGAAACCAGTGCCCTCTCCCCTAACCTAACTGAAATGAGGTCAGAAGGGAGAACAGCCTAGAGAAATGTGGGTTTTATACTGTGACCCTTCATGTTTTCTCTTGTAGTGAACCCAAGTTCAAATGCCCTAATAAAGGAATTGTCATGCTGGGAGAAGGGAGAAAATCCAATGTCCAGTTTTCTCCACATCTACTAGTTCCTACAGTAAATTTTACACCAGGCAATTTCAGTACAACTGGCAATACTATTCTTGTTCCTATAAAAATCTCAACCTTTAGTAAAATATCAATTTATACAATTTATTTCAGTGTTGCCATCCAGCCTGGATTACTACAGGCATAACAGTTACAAATGTGTCCTTTTTATTCCATGGAGAGATGCCATTTAAACAAATACTTCTTAATTTTGAGCTATATTATGCTACTACGTTTTTAAGAAAAACAAACTAGCCTTCCCATTCCTATGGAACATAATGTTATGTGGTGGGTAGTTGTGATTACCAGCTGGTGACTTACTGGGAAGCACTGACTATACTGAGGCTGATGGGAATGTCAGATTCCTTTAACTGAAGGCAGACACATGGCACACACATGCCCTACTGGACTGCAATTTTTGAATTGGCAGAAATACCCACCCAGGAGACTGTGGAAGGTGGAAGGGCATGTGGTCTCAGGGACTTTTGTGGAAGAGGGGGGAGCAGAGGAGGACTGGAGCTCCAACTTTCCCAGAAGACAAAACATCCATGGGACTGCAAGTGAGCCTAAAGCTTTGTGGTGTTTGATCTGCTCTGCTGAAGGGAACTGGGCTTCTTCACACTGCTCAGAAACAAGCAGTGCTACACAGAACAGGCACTTGACTCTCAGCAGTTCCTCTTTCTCATGGAAACAAGCTCAAAAGCTGAATGTCTGCTGGGGACTGTGCACAAAAAAAGAAACGTGACAACATCTACTGCTTCTAATCTTCTTATATACCCCAAAATATCCAGGGCTTTCAGATGTTTACTCCTCATCTGCAGCCAATTTATTTTTCTAATTTCCATGGGGTTTTTTCTTTCTATTCTTTCCTGTGTAATAAAGGATAAATAGACCCACTGAAAGCAATTTTAATGTCCTCCATGTCTGCACAGATAGGAGGGAGACCAGTGGACTTAATGAGGTCATATCTACAGCATCTTCCACAGAAAGGACAAACATTCTCACATCATGATTATGTCAAGACAGGATTCTACAGACTCTATAAACTAAGATCTAGAGAGCTTTCCAGCAGCTTCAGTGAATATTTCTCACACAGGAAAAATCAGAAATTTTTACGCCACTAAGGATTTCATCAGGATGTCTTCCATCTGGAGTCTTCACTTCAAAATTATTATCTGATTAGCAAATTTTCTTGCAATGTTATTTTTATTCCCTCTCCATATTCTGTCTAAACGCACATCAGCTGCACTTTTAACCTACTTTTACAAGGGTAATTTGCATTGTAACATGAGTATTTGCTGCTATCTCTCAACTGCTTTCCACCCCCACACACCCCTAGCAGCAGATCATGCAACTACTTAACCTATCTTCAACACTTTAAATTGGTAAATATTGCCATTGATTTCAAAGGAATGACCAGCAAGCACAGAACTGCCCGATAGATTAGCCATGATAGGATCATGGCTTTCATAAGGTAAAACAAACATAACCTAAACAAACATTTAGCTCTTAACACATGAGCAAATACTCTAAAGATGAATATGTGCATTCACATCTGCAGGTGAATTTACGTCAGATATACACTGCCTTTTCTGTGTTTGCTTTCTAAGGAGTTATGTACTGGATTTCTACTGAAATCACTGTTTGTTGAAAAGCTGTTTTAAAGTTTGGCATGATGTTGGCTGTGCAAACTGAATCCTACCTTTATACCCCTAAACGTGTGAAGGGGATTAAAATACGTGTGTTTATAAAGACAAATGCACACAATGTGTAAACCAACTAATTCAAATTTTTACTAAGACTGCACATATTTTCATTTTAGATATGAGCTGGGTCATTAAAAAAGTAAAATGTTAGGATATTTAGAAACATCGATCGATTTAAATGAAAAAATCCAAGAGGCTGCTTTTTGGCACTCTGGATACAAAATCAGTAAATGTTTCTTAGGATTTACTGCACATGTAATATTTGCTCAGTCTGCCTAAATGTACTGGGCTCAATTCTCAAAGGAATTGTTTCCATTTGGTGCAGATGTAATTCCAATAGGAGTGAAATGGTCAATGAGGACTATTGCAAATACTGGCACTCCATTGCCCTTGCAGCACAAAACTCCATACAAGCTGTTAGAACAATGAGGACACTCATAAAGCCCTAATGGCCCCAACTAGGTTCACCTGGAAACCTTGTCCACACCCATGGGCCAAGCAGCTCTATTCAGCCTGGTCCTAACCACAGCCTCTGCCTTAGCTTCCTGCCTGGACCTCTCTCATGGCCATGATATCACCTATGATATAGACTCTTGGTTGGATCTGGTCAAAATCTCCAGGCTTGCCCTGCACCCCTGCTGGGGGTGGTGGGATGGGCCCTGGCTGGCAAGTTTCCCAGTACTGTCTGCTCTTTACAGCTCAAAAAGATTTATCCAAGTACTTGGCTTAACTCTGACAAAAATCCTGGCAAATAACCGATGCCTCATTCCTCTAGCTGTTTTACAAAATATTCAACAAAATTCCTTTACCCTCTGGAAAAAACCACTCTATTTAAAATTTTTTAAAAGTATCAGGACATAACAGAGATGACAAACAGGATAGAGGGAGGAAGGTCAGCTGTGAGCAAGCTGTGAGAGGAAGGTACAGGGCCAGTGAGAGTGAACAATGTTTCAAGGAGACAGGCAAGAGTGACAGAAGAACTATGAGAGAAAAAGGCATCCTGCAGTAAACTCACAGGCACATATATCCCAGATTGCTGCTGAACTAGACAAAGAGAGAAAGGACAAATAACCCACAGGGTACAAAAGCGAAGCAACATAAGCGTATTGTTCCTTCAGAATTGTTACATACCAAAAATCATTCTTTATGGGCTGCCATTATTTCAACTCATCATAAGTACCACTTTCCATTTTGTAACTGCTTTTACAGTTTATCCATTGTCTTAACACTCAACATATTCTGTTATAATTAAGAAAATATTTCCCACAGTTTTCTTTGTTTCTCTGAAACTTTTTATTGGACTTTTATTCCATGTGAAACTAAAATGAACAATGACTACTAACATCTACAGTCCATCACCAAAAAGTCTATCCAAGCTAAACTACTTTCTTCTATATTTAGTCTCGTTGTGTCCTGCCCTGGACCGACCTCTCAGTCCAAGAAAATCAATAACTGTTATTCATGCTGGGACAGAGCTAAGTAACAGCAGATACAATCTACTTTGATGGTGATGGCTTTTTGGTTGGGGAACCTATTTTCAGAAAGCAATTTAAAAAATAACAAAATGCTCTCCACTGTGATGAAATGATAAATATTCATGGCCCTAAAAAAGCAAAGAATGTTCACCTGTTCTGCAATACTGATCCTTTACATTTAAGAGTTCGAAAGACTGCTGATCTGTTAATGCATAAATGTGTGATGCAACAATGCAATTCCTTCAATGAATTTCTTAATCTGAAGAAATGCCAGAGTAGGTGTTCAATTAAACGCCTCACTGAAACTCATCATAAAAGTTACTGAACTTTGTTTTCATCCAACAGAAATGTAGGATACTCCATCATCCATACAGAAACATTGAAGTAAGCTCTAAGTGCATATTGAGTGGAATTGTATCCGCATACATCTCTTGGAACTGATGATTACAGGACTCCACATTCTTACACCAACACCAGTCTTCTCCTATCTAGCTTTCTGGTATGCCTCTAGAAACAACATAATGCATACAAGAGTTGCAGTTTATCTGAATATATTCTAGCTTGATTTAAAGAAATATTTAATTCCTGTTAAAACTGCGAACAGAAAAATTAGAGATGTTAGAGTGCATGCAAAATGGAATGAAAGGCCTGAACTTGACATTCAGAGCTAGTGACAAAATACTTAGACTGGTGCCAAAGCAGTACATGGTGGAATCAAAATCTGAGCTGGCTTGATATGCTCAGGGGTTTATATATACAGACAATTAAAAAGAAGCCCAAGCATGAAACCTTACTTAAAGATATGAGCTGTGTATTATATTTATTGAACTGAAAACGAAACCCTTGAAACTTCCTTTCATGTTATAGAAATGCTTAATTCATTTATGACAGAAAAAAAAATGAACTCAAAGCATCAGTGCTGTGACCTTATTATATTTTGCTCTGAATTCCACGTCTTAAGTCTGGGCAAGTTACAATTCAAACACAGTGCAATCAATTTTCAAGGAGAATCAATTTTCAGGGTCTCAGGGGACAGCAGCACGTTGCTTCAGTGGAATTCTCTGGCACTACCAGGAGCTCTCAGATGGTTCAGAAGGGATGAAGCTAAGTGAAAGATGCAGACCCACAGCCTTATTAATGGGAACACTATACTGTACAGCAGTGAAGTTAAAGAGAGTGAAAGAAAGGGGAAGAGAAAACCAAGGTAAGTAAAAGAGAAGATGTCCTATTGAATACAACTGAGCAGAAGAAATTAAATCAGACAATAGAAAAAAGGTAACTCACCTCTCCTCACGATTCTGTCCCACACAGACACGTCCTCCATGTCGGGGGGTTGGATTGCTGCAGGAACGCTGACGAACTTGAAAGCCTATTCCACAAGTGGTACTACAAGGTGACCAAGATGTCCATGGTGTCCAGCCTCCATTTCTGGTAGAATAAAAAGCTCAGGCTCTGTCATCTGTTATACATAGCGAATGGCTGATTAGGTGTGATTGACAGCAGAATCTGGCCTATTAATATTTCTGTAGAAGTCATTAATAGTGAATTGTGTTCCATTTCTTCAAGAACCAAAATAAAGGTACTCTGATCATTCCATATTCCATGCTTTGTAATCAGCAACTGCTAAAATTATCCCATCGCACAAGAAGTACAAAGCTATGAAGCTATTTAGTTGCTTTTGGTTGCTTTATTCTGGGTAAACTTCACATGCAAATTACTGTATCAAATTCTGAAGATAACTTTTAAATATATATTGTTTTTAGGGAGATTAAAATATCAAATTTTGCTACCCCTTCTGAAAGTAAAGTGATTAAAGACTGGAGGAAAAGGAGGCTCAGAGGACCCCAAATTGCTCTCTATAACTACCTGAAAGGAGGTTGTAATGAAGTGGGAGTTGGTCTCTTCTCCAGTGTAACAAGTGACAGAATGAAGGAAATGGCCTCATGCTGTGCCAGCGGAGATTTAGACTGGATATTAGGAAAAATTCCTTCACAAAAAGGGTTGTCAAGTATTGAAGTGGTGAAAGGGAAGAGGTGGAGTTACCATCCTTGGGAGTATTTAAAAGACATGTAGATGTGGTGCTTAGGGACATTGTTTAGTTGTGAACTTGGCAGTGATTATTAATGGTTGGACTCAATCTCGAGGGTCTTTTCCAGCCTAAATGATTCTATGATTCTAAAGGAAAAAGAGTATTAATTATCAAAATGCATTAGTTCTCAATTTCAACAGGATACTCTGATAAGACATCAATACCTCATTTGTAATATAACAAAAAAGCTAACAGAAATGACACACTCTATCTTGCTTTTCAGAACTTTTAGAAAGGACACTCCTGTTCCTCCCAAATATACCAGAGGAAAAAAAATAATTATTCTAATTAAGTTAAAAACTTTTAAACCATAAATGATAAAACCTGAAATTGAGTTGTGTACCTGGAACAGTTGGCAATCTCCATGGTTGGTCCTTCACACAGCCAACCTCCACATTGAGGAGCAGGACTGTCACACACACGTGTCCTGCAGACACAGGAGCCAACACTGGCACCGTCAGTGTGGGTGCAAGGTTTCCACTGTGACCATGTTCCAAAATGTCCATCCACTGTCAGATTCCTCATCTAGAAACAAACACAACAGAAAAGCTTGCCTGAGGCCTGACAGTTTCTTCATAAAACCTTGAACTGAACCTTCATGTTGCAGTGCATGAAGGTTCAGCCTTCAGCCATCAACAATAAAAGCCTCCTCTGGAGAGCTATAAATCCCAGACAACAAGCTCCCCTTTTAATTTCTGTAGCTGCATAATTCCCATGACTTCTGACTGATATGAGCCACTGGATGTCAACACTATAGCAATAACAGTAATGATAACTAACTGTTACCTTTCACATTCATGCTTGACTACAGGGAGTCAACAGGGACTATCGTTTCACTTTCTCCATTGTCTTCTGATGACTGTGTTCCCTACTTTCTAAAATTTTCCTGTGAAAATAGAACCTGGATACTGACTGTAAAACCCAAATCTAGATCAAAAGGAAGAGGCAGCAGAGGATAAGAAGAAATGAGGATGCTATGAGGATGGTGAAGCACTCGAACAGGTTTCCCAGAGAAGCTGTGGATGCTCCATCCCTGGAAATATTCAAGGCCAGGCTGGATGGGGCTTTGAGCAACCTGGTCTAGTGGAAGGTGTCCTTGCCCTTGGCAGGGGGGTTGGAACTAGATGATCTTTAAGTTCCCTTCCAATGAAAGCATTCTGTGATTCTATGACACTGTAATAGTCCAGGGTAACAAAACTGGATCAATCAAACTCAAATCTCCATGATGAGTGTCTCTTTTTGACAACAGTTTTTTGAAGAATATAGTACTATTTCATAAAAGTGAAATGTGGTTTTAAATATGACAGTCACTAAACATCAGATGTAATTATATGTAAAATCCTATAAACATCTCCAAAAAGCAGCACCTAACCTTACATGATGAGACAGTTTGTTCCTATAGAATTAAATTCTTAACATCGTTGGCTGGAAGGGTCACAGCATTCTTATTGTGACTGGAATGTTTCCACCAAGCAGTCATAACACATTTAATAAAAAATCTTTACTGTCCAGCTGAAACAAAATGAGCCAATGGAAACTGCAGCAGCCTCTGTGGCTTCTAGAATTTCTAAAGAAAATGGGCAGGTAGAACAGCTCTCCATAAAGACAGATTTTCATATTATCCTTTTAGCAAGGTGTTAATCTTAACAAATCTGTGATCCTAAATGGAATTGATGGCTACTTTTTCCCTTAAATGCTATGGGATTTGCCTTTTGATTGCCACATTTTAACTTTCAGTCAAGACAACAGTACCAACAAGTGCAGGCTAAATAGCATTTAAAGTGACTTTTAGTTAAAAATAGATATGTATCAGTTGTAGTCATGCATATTTCATCAAATGTGTATGAACATAACATTATAATATTTGCTTACATATTGAAATAGGAATTACAGTTGTAGATTGTCATAACTGATCTGAAATGGTGTCTCCCTTTGCTATTTTGAGTAGTTTCTTTTTAACAGTGGTAACAGAAGTATACATTTCACAAATAATTTGAAGATACAAGAGATTTGATTACAGCACAAGACATGCTTTCTCTAACACACTGGGTGTTGGCTGATTCATTACACTGTGGCAAACGTTCCATAATTTCACTATTAATTACTTTTCTCACAATTTTATTTTTCAGAGATATAGCTTGTCCATGGAACAGCTATCTGCATATTCAGTCAGCTATAACTGACATAACCACCATTCATCATTTCAAAATTCTTCTGACAGATGCTTATTGAAAATAACTTACTTGCCTTTGCTCATGCAGAATATACTCTGTTGGTTTTCATAAAACAACAGGAAATACTTTCTTCTTGTTAAGTGGCAAGTAAACCCATTCTCTCTTACACTTCTGGTTTAACAAATATACATAATCCATAAACTAACAATTATATGTCTCCAATCTAATTAATGTCAGAGGTGTGAAAATGCCTTTATGGCTTTCTGTTTCTGTGCTGCACCAAAACATCTTTATTGTTGCACTTACAATTATAAATTAAAGCTACAGTTGCCTATGGTTACCATAATTTATATTAAGTGGAAGAGAAAGTATACAGAAAACATAGCTGAAAGCTTGAGCTTAGAAAGATAAACTCATGGCATATTTCTCTGTCTTCTTTTTTTTTCCACTGCTCCTGCTAAGATCATCCCACTGTGGTCTCTGCTGTTCCCCAAGACTCACCTGCTCTGCCTCTCCGTGAACATCTCCCTTTCAGAAGTGATATCAAACAATTCCATCATATGACTACAGGAAAGCAAAATGTGGGGATGAGGGGCCTTTTTAGCCCTTGCCAGAATCCATGCCCATTAACCTTTCACAATCTGACACACCTCAAGGGCAAAGTCACAATCAATCAGACGGTATGATTGTATTATCCTGGCAAAATTACATTCTGCTTTCCCTCTCTAACACCCTGGTTTTGTCACCCTTTCCCTTCTGCAGATACCTCTAGACCTTTCTTTCTTTCTAATGTCCTCCAAATATCAACCTTTGTCTTGAGCCTCTCTGTACCCACCTTGTCTTCCTGGTTTGTACTCAGAGTAAAGGTCACATCTTCAGTAACTCAGTTCTTAACTCTGTCACAACATCTCTGGTTTGAGATTACTTTGTGTGGAATGCAGTGAATCTGGAGTACCTACTGAAGCTGTTAATGAATTCAGGTAAGATCCCATACTACACTCTTTCTCTGAGCACAATCATAAAAATAAACCCATTTCATGTTGCATACATATGTTATTAAAAAAAAAAAAAAGCCAAAACAAAACAAAAAAACCCAAAATACTTTTTAGAATAATATTTATTTTCCTTGTAAAAGCTCTTTGATAATGTCAATGTATTTTTAAGTGACAGATTGCAAGTCCCACTGGAAAATATTTCAGAAAAACAATTAACTTTCATTACCATCGAAAATATTGGATGAATAATAGGGATAACTGACCAACTGGAAGAAGCTTAAAGTAGATATATGTGCCGTAGCATTAATTACTATCTGTATTTATATACAGTTGCCGTAGTCATACCAACTGAAACAATAACCTAAAAATCAAATTGAAAATTAAAATCAAAGCAAGATAACCAAAAGAACCACATTTTTCACAAATGATTTTCAATGTTCAGAGTGATGGTAACACAGATGCTCAACTACCTCTCCTAGTCCCCTCCCTGCTCTACCATGACATGCCAATAAATATTCAGCCATATGAATAATTCCCTATGAAGTAATTTCTCAAAGGCAACTGATCACATTTTTTATTCTGAACTAGACTAGTGTATAAGCAGACCTCTCTGTTACCCAAGTTTAGAAGAAAGTGATCATGCATTAATCTAAAAAAGTTTCTATAATGTTAGAAAGATGAGTGTAATTTTACTAACAATTAAGATACTGGAACCAATCAGCACCAGAAGAGGGAGGGTAAATGATATCAAATAGCCCCTTTTGTTCTGCCTGCAACAGTATCTTAAATGCATCTAGTCCATATTAAGGATGTACACAGCCTACAAAATTAAATTCATTACATCTTGGCTTATATATCCTGTGAACACAGCACATAAAAATGCTATAAAAACAAATATTTGAAAGCCTCTCTAAGCAAAATTGTAATTAATTTCAGTTTGCCAGAATACAGTGTTATTTTAAAGGAAAGTTTCTATGAAATTTTCAAATTTGTTCAATAATGTGTTACTTGGTGTTTAGGAGCTTAAGGCAGTAATGGAGTAAAAGAACACTTTTCAATTTAGATAGATAATTGTAAAATCTTCCTTATATTAGGCAGTCTCAGTCTGCTGAACTACAATGTTTCTCTGAAGGTTCACTAAACCTTTGCATCTCTGATTGGCCGTATAAGTCTCACAGCTATTGATGAATTTCTGAGCAAGCCTTAGGTGCTCCCTTGCTTTGACTAGTCTGCCATATCCTAGGCAACTGTCATATAATAGATACTAAAGAATTGCTTTTCTAGCTGAACGAAACAGAATTGAATTATGCTTTCTAAATCATTCATCCTTCCCCCTCCACCCCATCTTGGCCTTGTGTTTTATATCCATGAAAGAAAATAAGTGCTAATACCACAATTGAAAGACAGCACAGCAGGCGGACTGCTCATGCAAATATCAACCAACGCATGCATTTCAGTAATCCTTCCACATAAAGCAACTAGGCCACCAGCAAAACCTCCACCCACAAGACCACATTTAGCCTGTGGAATTACCACATACTCCACATACTTGGAAATTAATATAATGTGCAGTGCATTTAGTTACTTGCCAATCAGGGAGGCAAGGACTGCACTAGTGACTGAATCCAGACTTTCTGTGAGACAATGACTATGTCTATATTAGCAAGTGGTGTGCACATACACTGCAAATCTCGAAAATAAAAGTTGATGTTGAAGACCTGACACATACACCATACGTATTTTGTGGGCTTTACTTCGGATTTGCTTTAGCCATAGCTGGAAGGCCTAATAGTAGTTGGAGCATTTTTGCTTTAATTTAATCTGAAAGTAACGTGGCTTATGTGCTTCAAGACTGCTTTGTGATGTGAACCAATAAATAGTATATGGGAAACATTGTAGCATTTGCCCCAAATTTGTGCCTGATTTCAGCTCAAATGCTAATGCAGATGAATTCAACACAAACCTTTTTTATTAGGCCTCTGTGTGAGAGCATGGATGCAAAGGATAGGACAAGATATAAACATTTCTTAAAAGTTTCAAAAATTGAAAAAAATGTTTAAAAATTGCTATTTAATGTCAAACACAGAACATAGGAGCAAGTTCTCAAGAACCTCAGAATCAGTGTAGTAATTTCTATCTACGAGGCTGGTGCAACACATGTGGAAATCACAAATCAAAGCTGGAAAAAATTGATATTTATTTTGCACACATCTAGTTCACTAAACAAAGCCCAGCTTAAGAGAGATTGATAACCACATGGAGACTAGAACATGAATGTCATATGAGCATAAATTCATAGATGTGTGTGCTCCAGTGATGAGAGCGGACAAGTTCAAGGAGTCCTTACTAGTAATGAAAGCAGAATTGAATTTGAAAAGTTGCCTCTTCCTGGGCAGAAGGACAAAGCAGCAAGACTCTCCAAAAAAAAGAGCTCAGTAGCACAAGGAAGATCCTTCTTAACCCCTTTTTGTGAGCTTTGGAGTGAGGGAAAGGAATGCATATTAAAACATCACCAGAACCACATTAAAATTGAGAGATGCCAATCAACTTTGTTGTCATCTTAATTATTATATGAAGTAAATTTGAAATATTTTTTAAAGAGAAGTGTCAAGCCACTGCAAATACTAAATTTATTATAATTATCACCTCTATCATTGATGTGGGCGAGACTTAACTCATACAATTCACCCTTACAAATTCATAGACTTTTAAAGAGGTTACTTGGCTTTAAAAGAAAAGATTATACCACTAATGATTAAATATTTCATAGTATATAATGGAGAAAAATATGTCAGTATCTCTAATCTTAGAAAACATTTGTTTTCAAGGTGGAGACACAGACATTACAGATAAAAACCAACCACCCTTCAAAATTATTCTAAATAATTTTATCAGTAGTTTGATACGAAATAGAAAAGCAACAAAATATTCTGCTAAAATCGGATAGGAAAGTGTAAGAAAAATGTTATTAAATACAGTTTTCTGAGCTTGAAAAATCTATGCCAGCTTGTTTTCATGAAATTTGCATGGAATAAAAGGTTTTAAGAGATAAATGAATGCATTTGGACTTACTGGACACACGGTAATGCTTTGCTCCCATTGACTCATACTCAGACTCTCTTCCAGTGTTGTGCATTTCTTCATCACCATGTCCCAGCCACAATAAGGGTCTTGGGATCCAATGCATGCACTGTAAATGAAAACCAATTAGATGACTTGGACACTTATCTTCATTTGTACTGACCAAAGATCTCTACATAACTGTGTAGCACCTCTTCATATTTCACAGGCAGAAAGTGATGTTGTGGTATGGCAGATGAAAGGACCAAACAGAAGATAAATTAACTTGAATGCCTACACAAAGCTAGGATTTGTTTTAAGTGCTTTATTTTCTTGCTGCATGCATGGTATGTTGTCAAGACTGATTACTGTACTTAATTACTAAAGAATTACAGAATTTCATAAAAAGGACATGTTGTCTACTTCAAACAAAGATTTCAGGAGTTATAGTTCTTAGTCTTTTCTATCAGTTTCAGAATTACTGATATCTTCTTTGGCAGAAATCAGAGGACAATGTCTACCCTTTGAAAATCAATTAGGAAACCTTCTGATCTATTTTTGCACTGGTGTAAAATCTGTGAAAGTAAACTCAAAGGAGCACTGGTGGCTGTCATCACACCTCTTACACATCTGCTCTTAATATTCCCTGTTAGTGGCACACGAGGAGCAAAAAAAAGGGTTAGAGAGAATGATGGTAGCCCAGTTTCATACAGACTCTGAAAGACACACCATACAAAACCAGAAGTTCATTTCTCTACTATATAGCAGGTTTGTCTTGCTACTGATAGGTCAAACATTAACAGTCCAGGCAATACATTTGCAGCTTCACAACTAAAGATGCATAAGAAAGGAGGTAGAAAGCCCCTTTATAGTGAAGCATAACATAATGTATTTTTTTGACCATGGGATGATCTACTCAACACCTGGTCTACTGACACCTGAAAGGATGCACCTTTCTCAGAGGGGAAAAGGAGTTTTGGAACAGGAGCTAGAGGGGCTTGTTGACAGAGCTTTGAACTAGCTTGGAAGGAGGAAGGGACAAAGCCAGGCTCACCAGTGATGAGTGATAGGATTGTGTGCCAAAATTTGAGGAAACCAATGCTCATGGGATCACTCAATCTGCCTCAAGAGGTGTTGGCTCAACGTACCACCCCTGAAATGTTTCTACACCAATGCACACAGCATGAGGAACAAAGGAGCTCGAAGCTTTGGCCCAGTCCCAGAGATTTGACATCACTGGCATAACCTGGTGGGATGAAACCTGTGACTGGAGTGCCCTATTGGACAGTTACAGGCTCTTCAGGAGGCACAGGCAGGGCAGAAGAGGCAGAGGGGTGGCATTGCATGTAATAGAAGTTTTAGAATGTATGGAGCTCACAGCTGGCAGTGGCACAGTTGAGAGCCTCTGGGTAAGAACAAGGGACAAACAAATAATGTGGGTTTCATCATGGGAGACTGCTATATAGACCTCCCAGCCAGATGATGATGCTGACAAATTATTCTTTGAGGAACTAAGAGACATCTCCACGTCAACTTCTTTGTCCTTATGGGGGACTTCAACTTGCCAGACATTAAGTGGGAGCATCACATAGCTGGTACAATCCTAGACAAAAAATTCCTAAAAACCTGAATGACAACTATATGGAACAGGTCCTAAGGGATCCAATTAGAAAAGATGCACTCTTTAACCTGCTGCTTGTCAACAGAGCAGATCTCAGGAGCAAAGTGGAGATTGGTGGACATCCTGACTGTAGTGACCATGAAGAGATTGAATTTAAAATCTCTGTTGACAGTAAGAAAAGTGCTAGCAAAACCTCAACTCTGGAAATGAGGAGAGCAGACCTTGGGCTGCTTAGGGAATTAGTAAGTAAGGTCCCCAGGGAAAATACTTTTGCAGGTGGTGGGGTCCATCAGTGCTGGTCACTTTTCAAACATCACCTCCTAAGGGCACAGGAGCAGGCAATTCCCAAATGTCGGAAGTCAAGCAGGTGAGGCAGAAAGCCGGCTTGGCTGAACGAGGATCTTGTCTTGGAAATAAGGCAAAAAAGGAAGGTGTATACCCAGATGAAGTAAGGTTAGGTGACATGAGAAGAATTCAGAGATGCTGCTTGCCTCTAGGAAGAAAAGTCGTGCGGCCAAAGATAACTGGAGTTGAATCTGGACAGAAACGTGGACAATAAAAAGAGCTTTTTTTTTCAAATGGCAATAGGTAGTAAAGAAATAAAATGTCATCAGCTCATTATAGGATGAGGATGATCACCTCACAAACATGGACAGAGACAAGGCAGAGGTGCTTAATGCTTTCTTTGCCTCTGTCTTCAACATGGATGACAGATCAAGGGGCATCTCTCCTATCAAGAGAAGCTGAGAGAGCTGGGACTGTTTGGCCAGGAGAAGAGAAGGCTCAGAGGGGATCTCATCAATATGTACAAAAGCCTGAAGAGAGAGTGCAAAGAAGAGGATCCAGGGTCTTTTCAGTGGCATCCAATGACAGGACCAGAGACAATGAGCAGAAACTGAAACACACATTTTTATGGTGAAGGTGACTGAGCACTGGCACAGGTTGCCCAGAGAGGTTCTGGAGTGTCTTTCCTTGGAGATACTTAGAAGACACCCAGACATAGACCTGGACAGCTGGCTCTGGGTGTCCCTGCTTGAGCAAGAGGTTGGACCAGATGACCGCCAGAGACCCCTGCCAACCTCAAATGTTCTGTGATTCTGTCCTCAGTAATTTAGGTGTTTTATTCCTACTTTTATTTATCTATGGCATTCCTCACGTAGTTCCACATTAACATCTGACCAAATGCAGACTTACTAATTCCCTAGTATGCTATTCCATAATACCATCACAGAAGATTCTTAGTGCTTATAAATTTCAAAGAAATTGTTTCTACAGCACACTTGGCAACATGGATTGCCAGTACTATGTAGGAGCATAGCTCTCATCTGCAAAATGGGCACAACATAAGAGATATAATAGTCAAAACTCCATGAGTACCCCTAATTGGGCTGCCAGTTCAAATATAAAGCTTTTGATTCAGGAGATTCAGTGTTCAGAAGTGAGTTCCCACTGATGGTTCTTGCAGCTGTGAGCACTTAGCATTTTTGTAACTCAGGCTGCACATGTTTCCATTTAATTGTCTAGAAAGTGAGGAGGAACATTAATGCAAATTGTGGAAAGTTTTAAGTGTCTTGGTCTTCCAGTGTTTGCAAGACATGATGTCCAGTGTTCTCTTTCAAAATATCTCTGATAAAACATGTGTTTTATGAGAAAAGAATACAAAAACAAATTAAAGGCTGACATAATGCAAAACTGGCAATATTAGAAGCGCTAATGCTGAAGTGAAAACTTCTGCCTCAAAGAAGTGCTCACTTTTCTAACTTCAAGATGTTCATATTTATAAATGCAATTATTATACTTTAGAAACTCTTTATTAAAAACAAAGATATTTTAAGGTCGGTATCCTTTCACTTAGAACTGTACTCCCTCTTTCATGCGAATAAGCTGATCCTTCTCCCACTCTGCTCTTAGACCCCATTCCCTCTTTTGGTTTTGTTTCCACTTTACCTTCCACTCAGGCAAATCAAAATGGCTTGCACTTTTCATTACATAAGTTATAAATAAAGCACTAAAACCACACAGTTGACTGTTCTTTTTACTTTCTGGTATCAAAAGAGGTCCTAGTTTCACAGAGGAAATAAAAGTTCTTGTACTGCTAGGACAAAACATGTTCAGCCACTCTGTGGACACTGAACATGGTCATTTCAGTAGCTGACCAGCTTTGGAGAGCACTGCAACAAGATAAAATGAGGTGAATCTTTTCAGAATTTAGTTAAGAAGGTCCACTGAAAAATGGATGTTTTGTCTGTTCATCCCAGTAGGCACCAACTCACATCTCTAAGTATTCATATGAGTTGTCCCAGCATCATTAAAACTGGCAATTTTGTGCAGGAGGGAAATTCAGGAATACAAGTGAATTGGTTCATTCAAAGACTCTTGATGCCACTTACCCTATCGAGTCAGCATTCTCCACAAAAACATTCAAAGGATTTTGGCTTCTACTGATTGATTCTAATTTTGCTTTATGTTGTCACTTCACATTTTTTACCAAACGTTAGTTAGGTAGTTGAGTGTCTCTCCTGTAAGGCATTCATTTGGCTGTGATGATTTAGTACTGCCTACTGACAGTGATGCAACACTTCAACAATAGATTTTGACTGACTAGTAACAGAACTGTAAGTCACCTCACTGTGAAGTAAGTCAGCAACAGCAGGTAATTTTCTCCAGCTATTTTATAATTATCACCAAGTAGGCCAGCAAAACTGCTCTACTTCAGTTACATTTGAGATGATTTATTGAGACAGAAAATGAAGCAGAATTGAATATAACTCAGAGCAAAATATATAAAAATCCCATACAGGTTTTGACTAAAAATAATTTGTTATGTGTGCACCAAGAGCAAAAATACCCTTAAGTTTAAAAGCTATACCCCGATACCCTTGATTTCAAAGAGATTTTAAAATCTCCTTTCAGGGGAAGAATATATTCCCACATGAATATACATTGCAAGTGCTAATCAGGTAACCTCTGGAAATGGAACATTTTATTCATACAATATAAATGCAAGAGGTGCATTTTCTAAGACTGTTCAATGAAACATTTTTTTGTCTTTACCTATACACAGCATTTTGGAGAACAGACTATCATGACCCTTTCAATAATTTCTACTGAAATATCCATGCCTACATAGTTCCAATTACCATCAACTGTGGTCTGACAGTTGGTACACCAGGAACTGAACTGGGGTCACCATCTTATTTCACAGAAGCCAGATTCATCACTGCAAATTTGAAGAGAAAACTGAAGATAAAAGCCTGACTCATGTTCCAAGTGCATGATTCTATCCATTTCTGAATGAATACATGAATCTAATACTAGACTCCTGTACAAATATACCTATCAGTGTTTTCATTACTACTAGTTTTTTAGCCGTATACACATATATGTGTGTGCAATGAAGAACAGGGATCTAAAGATACAGATAAATGATGCAGTAGAGCATAAATTTATAAAGAGACACAATTTATAAAGTTCTAGGAGCTCAAACTAAGATGCATGTCAAATACTCAGGATCCTGCTTAACCCTTGCCTGTACTGCTAAGAAAAATCAAATCCTTTAATCATCTCAGACACTATTTTGCTTCCTCTCACTTGAATTTCTGTAAGACAATCAAAATGTATTTAGGTATATTTCAATCTTGCAACGTCACTGAGAATACCAGCTTTAAACCTACAAGTTCCTCCCATCAAATCCAGAATCAGGAACTTATCACAGAATCACAGAATATGCCAATTTGGAAGGGACACACAAGAATCATGGAGTCCAACCCTTAGCCCTGCACAGGACCATCCCCAAGAGTCACACCATATGCCTGAGACTATCATTCAAACACTTCTTGAACTCTGTCAGCCTTGGTGCTGTGACCACTTTCATGGGGAGCCTGCTCCAGTGCCCAACCACCCTCTGGGTGAAGAACCTTTTCCTCATCTCTTATCTGAACCTTCCCTGACACAACCTCAGGCCATTCCTTTGGGTTCTGTCACTGGTCACCACAGAGAAGAGATGAGTATCTGCCCCTCTTCTTCCCTTCACAAGGAAGTTGTAGACTGCAATGGGGCCTCCCCTCAGTCTCCTCTTCTCCAGGCTGAACAGACCAAGTGACCTCAGCTGCTCCTCATACGGCTTCTCCTCAAGGCCCTTCACCATCTTCCAGAGTATGCACTCCATTCTCTTGACACTCTACCTTCAGATACATATATTGATAAAATCTCCTCTCAGTTTTCTCAAGGTTGAACAGGTCCAACTCCCTCAGCCTATCCTCAAAAGATAGATGTTCCAGTCCCCTACTCATCTTTTTTGCCCTTCACTGGATTCGCTCCAGGAGTTCCATGTCTCTCTTGTCCTTATGAGCCCAGAACTTGACACAGGACTCAAGATGTGGCCTCACCAGGGCTGAGTAGAGGGGCAGGATCACCTCCCTCAACTCGGGCTAGTAATGCTTTTCCTAATAGACCCCAAGATACCTTTGGTCTTCTTCGCTACAAGGGCACACTGCTGGCTCATGGACAGCTTGTTGTCCACCAGGACCCCCAGGTCCTTCTCTGCAGAGCTTTCCAGCAGGTTAGTCCCCAGCCTATGATGGTGCCTGGGGTTATTCTTCCCCAAATGAAGGATCCTGCATTTGCCTTTGTTGAATTTCAGGCAGTTCTCTGGCCATCTCTCCGACCTGTCAAAGTTGGTCTGAAGGGCTGCACAACACTGTGGGGTTTCAGACACTCCTCCAAGCTTTGTGTTATCAGTAAACTTACTGAGAAGGCATCTGTCCCTTCATCCAAATAACTGATGAATAAGTTAAACAATACTGGGACCAGTACTGACCCTTAGGTGAAAACATTGCCATTCAGCCATTTCTCCATCCACCTCACTGTCTACTCATCCAATTCCCACTTCTTGAACATGCCTGTGAGTTATTATGAGTAACTACTCTGAACTTAGAATTCCTGAATCTTTTGGTATTTTCTTAAAGCAAAGTAATTAATTACATCATGACATATGAAAAGCACATGCCTGACTAAAATTTATATTTCTTAGCTCACTTCTTTGTTCCAAATAATATCCTACTAATAAAATCTGAATTGCAAATATGTAGTCAAGTCTATTTCATTTTCTTACATCTTTGCAAACTGAAAGAAAAAGACATTTTTCTTGCCCTCATAAGGCTACTTCAATAAATAAATTCGGAGCAGGCTGTAAAATTCTCGTTTGACAAAAACGTCTGCTTACAATAAAATACATACATGCATAGATCACAGTTTAAAAAGTTGTGACTAAACTTTTCAGGTGAAGCAAAACGTAAATGAACAGTTTGTCTCTGACGCATTTTGTGTGCCAGATAGATAGACACTTTCTGCAAAAAGCTTCACCTTCACAGAGGCAGAAAGGGTCAAGATCAGTTCTGAAGAGCTTGAATTGATTCCCTCTGCAGTATGGGACTAATATTCTACTTCTTTTGAGTGTGAAAAACTTACAGCTGTGCTTATTTCATAGTTCTACTGTCTTTATGAGGGTTCTCATAAGTTCACACCAAATGAAGATAATTTTATAGTGTATCTAATACTCAAAAAAAAGACTTGTAATTTTTAATATATGCTTATAATCTAGTCTTGCAGCCTGGATTATGGTTTATTGCAGTCTTGGAAATTTATGAGGATTTTGATTTTGGAATATTACTCTGGAACCACTAATTCAGATCAGTTCTCATGTGATTCAGACATTCTAATGCAGCAGTGTATTTCTCAGATTTGAACTGGAATAAAGCCTGTGTATTTTGAAATCAGGAAATCCACCTGAATATCCCAAACCAACTATTTTGAAATTATTATTTCAAAACAGTAATTTCAATTCCATGTGTTGGTAAGGTCTTCTGGACACATGAGGACCTAGTAATGGTTTAGACCACATACTTGTTGTTAACTTGTATAGTATTAGTATACTATAGGAATAGTTATTTTACTATGTAATGTTGTAGAATGCTTATTACCAGAAAAAGAGGTTCCTACTGAGTGTGAGAGTACTTCTGAAGATGCAAAATCTGTAGCTAGGGCAAAATAAAGGAGCACAAAAGTGGTTAAAATACTTAATATAGTGTTCTTGCTGCAGCTTTAAGAATTAAATAAAATAGAACTAAATTTAGAGTTATTTTTTCTTCTGTTACTTATTTCAGTACTCTTCTTAGTACTGTCCTGCTAGTTATCTTTTCTGTATGTACAGTTTGCTTAACTAATGCCTAACAAAGACATCAAAATAGGAATAATGAAGCTCAGAGAACGAAAAGTTAGTTACGGTAGAATAGCTATGATAACATTACTTAGCAAGACAATCTTGTGGCCAAATAGTATGTTAAGCATATAATGTAAAAACCAATACTCAAAAATTTCCATGAGTTGTTTTTGTTTTATACCAGAGAAGGCACTATTTGTACAGCTTTTAGCAGATGTCACTATTTCTTTACTCAGACATAACATCATAGTAAGATTAGTTTTCAAGCCTTTCAAGTGTGTGAAACTTATATGCCATCAGAAATACCAATTCTTAACCCTTTCTTGGTAAGATTTTAAAGAATGATGGGCTGATACAACCTCTCATTGTCCTGTATTTCAGAACTAATGCACTGAAAACTCCAGTACAAAGTATGACATCAACAAATTTGCCTCAGAGGAATCACTGTCACCCAGGGTTGCTTTTGAAGGCCATATCTGCCAATAATAGGAAGCTAATTGGTTCTTTATTTCAGGGGAGAGAGTCTTTATCTCCCTGCTATAAATCTTATTCCTTATTTAAGATACATAGAGTTTTCAAAGTAAATAGAAAACAATGAAATTTTAGAGAGTTTAATAATGACCTTCTCATGGTAATCATTCTATTTGTCTCACATTATAGTTAATTAGCAGGTATACAAAAGTCAGTTGTGCTTCATGCTTAGCCTACTCAACTCTGAAGGGGTACAGAGAGCTGGAGAATTCATCATGACAATAGCTCCAGTGAATAATGTTGACGGACTTCCATAAAAATTTGATAAACACGTGTGAATTGCAATACTCAGGTGATAATAACCTGGTCAAACCTTAAAGATTTTTCCCAAGGAAAATTGCACTTAGGTAGTTGTTCTGCTGCTTTCTCCTGGAACCTAAAGATGACAGAGTTTTTTTGTGAACTGATTCTAAGTACTGACACACCCCAAATTACATTTCCCTAGCTGACTCCTGAAACCAGCAGGATTATGACAGGATGTTCAAAACTATTCAGACATTGGCAGAAGTGTGCAGGAAATACCGCCCACCTGCCCCCCACGAAAACTGTCATTCCAAATAATTAGAATGGGCAACTCATAAATGATGAAAATATCATGTCATAATTAAAAGTACTGAGAAACCCAAACAGACTCTGTCTGTAGTATGGTCTGCTATTACAGTAATGAAGTGCAGCAAACTGTACCTAAACCACAAAAAATCAAAAAATTAAAAAAAAAAAAATTAGCCTCCAAATGTAAAACAATATTTTCCAGGGCCTTTGTTAACAGTGTTTGTGTGAGCAGAGGAGTCATGAGCTCATGCAAACAGAACTGTTCTCAGTCAGAGGGAATGTCTGTCAGAGACAACAGCACGTTGCAGGGCTTCTCCACCAGAGAAAAGTTCTGGAGAAATAGATTTACCATATGCAGAGCATATTAGAGTGATAATTAAAGAGACATAAAATAAAAGCAATAACCACATGCTTTAGTGGCTAGTATGGGAAGATGAAACAAGGAATAATTAGACAATCTCAAGAAAATTATCTTGACATTGAAATATAAGCTTGTGGAACAGTCTGCTCAACAGAGGAACTGAAGTTGCATTTTCTGAAAGCTAAGCAATAAACCTAAACAAAGAGATTAGACAAGATTAAACATTGAGCACTCTGCCATTGACACAAAAAGACAGAGCAGGTGAGCCAGCACGTCTTTGGCCTTTTGGCTTTTTAAAGGCTGTTATTCATAAACAAGCATGCTCTATTTCTCAATAATTATGTGAAGCAGATATTAAAGACTCCACATGTCCTTGATCTGGGGAAGAGATTCTAGTAATTATTGGTCAAATTTCAGGCTATAGCCTTGGCACAGTTATACAGCCCTAAGTATGATAAAAATAAATAAATAAAATTAAAATAATCCCCCAAAAAAACCCACAATGCCCCAAGGCATCACCTTAGGTAAGGGTTACCCATTACTCTATTTACCCATTGCTACAGTACAGAAGGAATAGTGGGAAACAGAAGAATGTGCATATTAAAGCACCCAACAATGCAGTGAGCAAGTTTCAGATGTTTCATTGCCTAGAGAAATTTATAGCCCCAACTAACATACTCACACTCTCTTCACATGCAAAAAATACAAATCTAGCATAAGCCAGGAAAAATCTTGTCAAAACAGAAATAAGTTATAGGTGAGAGAAAGATTACATCTGCATTATCTGAATAATCTGAGTCCCTAATGATAGATGACAAGGAGATTTCTTATTTAATCTGAATCACACTTGTAAACCCTCTTCTTTCTGAGGAAACAGAGCTAGAACTACTGGTGAACTCCTTAACCAAGAAGAAGGCATGGATGGCAACCCTTTTGGTGCAATGAGTAATTACTACAAGAAAAATATCACGCAACTAGAAAAGATATGATTGAAAAAACCCATGAGGAATCATTTTATCTCCTTTTAAGTAAGTCACTCCAATGAAAGATGAGACTTCTTATAACTTTGAGCAGAGCAATAAATTATCATTTGAGCAAGATTTGAGTCATTTAACTACTGTTCTATGCAGGAAAATGGGAATGGCACCACTTTGTTTCGTTTTAAGAGAATTTTTTAAAATTAGCCAATTAGACCCCACTCCTCAAAGAGGGAGAGGAATGCCTAGCCTGTAGCCATACAGGGGGTCTATGATTTTAGACAGCAGTTGCACCCTGAGAGGGCAGAAGCATGTTTGGGCCCTGATGTGCCTTGGGAATTGTCCTGACAGAAGCACAGGTAACAGGGACCTGTGGGATCTCCATGCATGCACCAGCTAAGCAGGTGCTCTGGAAGTCTCATCTCTGGATTTTGGAGTTCATACATCACTACTAACAAAACGAGCCTCCAGCCTTGAAATGTCCAAAGTGAATTGCAGGCTTGGTGTAAATACAAGACACTAGTATTATTGAGCTCTCTGTGTTTATGGCTGTCATGGGTACACAGACCCTGGAGAAACACAGAGTCACAGCCTGATCTCCCTTTCTGAAATAAACACATCTGCTTAGGGCAACATGTTTACTGTCTTGTGCAAGCAGAATGGCTTAATCATATAATATTCAATAAAAGTGAGAAGCTTTTATTTATGTCATTAGGCTTTTTTCCTTCTTCAGATATAGACACATGTATACATATTCCCCTTCCAATATGCAAGTCATTAGTTAATGAAAAGGAGGAAAAAAAAACAAAAAGGGCTACATGTCCTGTTTCAACTCACTAAATCAAGGAAAGATGAAACTTGGTCCTAGGTAGGCTCCTAAACCAACTTGAAGCCCTATATAACTTTTCCTTAAAGTAAGCTGTGCAGAACCTCCAGTGGGGCTTTGAATGTCCTTCTATTGCAGAAGAAAATTATAAAATATGCTACGTAAGACAGCATAAACAAAAAAAAAGGGCTGGTAAAAACCTGTAAAGAGTAGAATACTTCCCTTCCATGGTCTGCTCATTTTCCAAGGCACAGCTTTTCCTTCAGTCTTATTCTCAAACTAGTAGCCTCCTGCATGGTATCATTCCTCAAAGTGAGCCAGGTCCCTTGGAAATGTCCTTCCATTGCCTCAGCTCTACACCTGTGTCCTGTGGTCACCTCCCTCCTGTGTGATCCTTCTGATAGCCAGAAATATCTCTACATGCAATTGTTCACTGCCTTTTATGGGAGGTATAATCTCTTTGCTTCACAAACAACATCTCTGTGATCCTCAGTGTATCAGCCAAGAAAGGCAACTGGCTGCCTTTCTCCTTCCTTTAATAGCCCAGCTTTCCAAAAGAATGTACGTTGAACAAGGTGAAGGCAAAACCAGCTAAAAATATAACGAGGTGCCTCAGTAACAGTTTTCAAAATCTCATCACACTTGCTCAGTCTGATGTAACACAAAAAAAATGTACTGAATTACCAGGACCTCACATATCAAATGGAAGATCCAACTAATTAAATGGAATTATCAATCTCTAATAACATGTTTTGCAACCTAGAGGTATTTTCAGATAGCTATAGAAATAGTCATGTGCTGAAGTTTAAATTCCTTAACTACCATAACACAGTATACAACCAAGTGATAATCTGTAAATTATCCTCCTTGTTTGATTGAACAACTGTCACCTACACAGACCTTTTACCTAGAAGCATATTTGCATTTATTTTTATTGATCCAACTTTACTTTTAAATAGCCACTTCTTACTTCTCAGTTCATCCAACACAGTTCTCTTTCTTAACCCACAGAAATATCGTTTTCTCAGTTATAATACAGTTTTTTATAATAATAAAAAACCCCCAAATCCTAACTTAAATTTGCCCATGTCTCAATCTTTAAATATATTAAAGCCACAGGTATATTGCACTTTACCAGATACAAGTTTTTGATATAAAACATTTCTTACTGTTTCACTTTACAGTTCAGAATTTGCATAATGACACTTAAATATCAGTATAATTCCTTGAGACTCTCATCTAGTCCTAACAAGCTAGCACAGGAAGTGGGAGACACTTCTGATAAACAGTGTACAGAGTAAGTAATTGCTGACAAGGACAATTAATTTGGATTCCTACAGTCATTTTTTCTTTCCCATTTTTCTGCAACCCCTTGCATGTACATTTCTCCAGTCAAATACAAACAGCAGATTCTTCATACCTGTATGTTTTGTAAAAGAGACATCTCTTCAGGGGGACCTTAATCACATGTTCCTGAAGGCCCACAAAAAGAACACTCTGGCTGTGCAAGATCTGAAGGCTCCTGATGGGCTCTCGCTGACTTTTCGGCAGGAGTTCAATTTCCTCGAGCAGGCAGCTGCTTGAAGTCTGGTTCACTGGGGCAAGTACCTTCTTAATAGTACCATAATCTGAAAAGGCAATAGGAAAATGACTTACTAAAAGCCACACTAGCACAAACTAGGGCGAGGATCTGGTTTCATTCTACAACTTTGAGACAGGCACAGATTGAATTGGTGACCGTGTTCTTTGTCCTGTGGTACGCAGAAAGGGTATGTATCTATCAACCTCCTCAAAAAATAATAGCATGCAACCTGGCTATACCAGGCTTCATTAAAATGGAAAATCATAGCCAGTGGTTTCAGTGCTTTCAAAAAAGTACTTTCAAAAGTCAGGTGACTTGCTCGTGTTTCCAGTTATTCTACAGTGTGTGCAACATTATGCACAGCCTCCAGCAAGATTTCCTACAGAACTTGCAAAAGTCCTACCCTCAGAAGTGTTGTCTGTTCAGCCAGTTTTGCACCACAGTTGCAAAGCAAAATAGAGAGAAAAGCAGGGAAAGAAATGAGTCTGGAACACGGCTCTAGGGCATGGTGGTTTTCAGACCTGTCATAATCTTGCAAGTGGATATTAACTTTATAATCAAACTAACTGTCTACTTTTGCCAAGACACAGCTAAGAAGGGTAGTAAACACAGACCATCTTAATGGATGTAACTTTATTGCCATGGACACAGGGAAAATTCCAGTTTCATCACAAATGTCAAGTCTGAATCTAACAGCCATTTAAGAATTCAAATGAATGGTATCTTTGCATCTTAACTGTAAGCAAGACATACTGGAATAGATCCAGACACCTGACAGCCTTTATTTAAGGATGGCCAAGTATATACAGGAGTAGGAACAGATAATGACATTGGCCGGAATGAGTAAATAATGTGCTTTGTTATCGTGTACTGCAAACACTTTTAAAGAGACATGCAAAACCAGCAACTGAACATTAGAAATCTAATCACTGTGATTGAAGAGAAAAAAATCTTCATTCATAGTTGAAATATTACTATGTAATGTGTAGGAGACTATCAAGAACTGAATGGAAAACCAGAGATGGAGTTGAAGAAAACATGCAAGGAGGCAGCAGAGTTTGTAATGAACAAAATTATAATGGGACAAGTGAAAGGATGATCTCTAAAACTGAAAAGTAAAGTTTAATATGTAATTGTTATAAAGCATAGCCAGCAGTGGAGAACACTGTAAGAGTGTGGTTGAAATCATTACAACATCTATGATGACAACTGCAAAGGAAAACAGAAAATGAAAAAAACAAAACAAACAGCAGATGCAACAAACTAATATAATTGCAATTTCCTGGATTTCCTAACAGAAATAAAAACACTCACAGAAGTTGCAGCAATTTCTTGCTATAGAGAAGAATAAATATTTATATGAGCTGTTATATTTACAAAATATTGCTGCATTCTTCAAGCAAACATATCTTTAACAAATCATCATGAGGCAGTATAGAAGTAAGTTCATTTCATTTCTTTGAAAGAAGGGAAACAATCTCTACCCATTCCTTTTTGAGAGGGAAACACTTTCAGTCTTTACTCTTACCATAAATTACAGTGAAAAAACCCCCTAATCTTCATTTTATTATAGCATAGTACCTCAGAGAATGGGTTGGTCTCCAGAAAGCAATTGAACCAGCACCAGAAGACAGAATCCAAACCTAAATTTTCAGAGCAGGAGCCTACAGTATCATCTTTCATTAATGTTGCAAAAACTCATTGCTGTCTTCTAAACTATAGAAGAAATTATATAGTTTCAAGCAAAAGAAACTTACAGTAGCCTCAAATATCTCCTCAGGCCAGTTGTATACCTATATTTAAGATTTTACCATTATTCCTTGCACTTTCTGAGCACAGTAAGGTGCTTTTGCAGATCTAACAATGTCCTTCCTTGCATATACCATGAAAAACTCAAGGAACAGCAAAACCTGTTGTAAATAAGTATGTAAATAGGCCAGTGTAAATAAGGCCTTGTTTTTCAATTTTCCCATAAAACATTCTTTAGAACAGTAAGATGTTTTAAACAGATGAAAGAATGTGGTCAATAAGGAGGAAAGGGGCAGTCAACAAAAGACACAGAATCTACAGCTACATTTAAGAGATGCTTGCAACTGAACATATAGGATAAGTTATAGGATATCACCTGTGCAAGAAATGTACTACTCTGTACATTATAATATGTGAAAAAAGCCTCACTGATAATCTTATCAGTCTGGCAGCATAATAATCAGGCGGTTTAACATGTGGAAATTTGGGAGAATACATTTTAAAATGTATCTGAAATAAATATAAATTACGCATATTTTCAAAGGGTCTAATTTGAAATAGACTTTGGAAAATTATATTATTTAGAAATTATCTTAATTACTACTTTAATTCTGCCCATTATACATTGGTTTTGCATATTATTTATTTTATACAAATTATTTTTCCACTTGGAAAATAAAAGCATTCAGACAGCATTAAGACTGTTGAAATTAAATAATGTTGAATATCTTGTAAATATTATCTATAGATGCATATAAACAGTTTACATTGATCATATAACACTTGCATTAAACACCACAGAAACAAAAAAAAAATTGGGCATTAGAGTCATCTTCAAGGCAGAGGTCTTTCAGAATAATAAATTGAAATGCCAAATATAAAACTGACTTTTATATACTTATAATAGTATAAAACATATAATAGTACAGAGCATATAGTAGTACAAAATCAAAGAAAGTGCAAGGCGATTGATAAACATTCTGCCATTCTGAAAATATGTATCATCAGTATTTGCTTTCCTCCACCACAGGAACTGGCAAAGGCCCTACCATGAAGCAGAATGTGCATTTGGCTAACAGCAGAAAATTATTTCAACGACAGAAAGTATTAGGTTGCATAAGAGCTTAAGTGCTCTCAACAGAAAAAAAAAAGACATGGGAACAGCTAATGCAGCAGCTGGTTGAGCCTACAAAGGGAAAGCCCAGCACTTAGGATTTAGCAATCTGTGTAACATCAAAAAAGATACATATGGTACGCAGAATATTATGGGATTTAAAACTTACTCTTTTTTGCCCTTCCTAAAAATAACTTCGAAATTAGTTAAATCATCAGTAGAAGATGGACAATTAAAACCTTTGCTATAATCTGTTTTCCCATATGGGGTGGGGTACAGTTTGATTTAAAGCAAGGGCATATTTAGAAGATAATATAACCAAGATCTGTAACTTAATTTATCTTTTACCTCCAGGTTTCTGAGATATCTATTTATACTTGAAATACAAGAATACAGCCTAAAGGACAAGAGAAAGACTGAGCTTTAGCCCCTCTTTGTTTTCTTTAAAAATTAAAAATATACTGTGGGCAAGCACAGTACTTCTACAATGATACAGAAAACAAAAAAAATGTGGTTTAATTTTAAAATTTCCACCTTTACTTAAAACTTTAGTTCAAATATTTTAATGGGGCTTAGATGCATATTCATTAATTCGTTAGGAAAAAAGTGAACTCCAAAATGAATATGGAGTTGTGATGCTTTATCAAGACATAAGATTTTAATTTTTTTAAATTTCTATATTTATTTTCAGAGCTGTTTTGCATGTTTGTCTCTCCATTTGAAAGCAAACCACTGTTTGAACAACACGGTCAGTGTAATAGTTATTTTATCTGCTTTTAGTATATTTTCATGACATAATAAAATATATACATGCAATTTGTTTACAAGTTTCAGACAATAATGGGAGTTAAAAATCTGTTCTTCTTTGCAGGCTTAAGAGAGAATAAAATGTGACAAGCTTATGAAGGATAACAATAAACCACTGTGATTGCCTTGCTATTAAAGAACATTATCCTCATGATGATAACAAGAGAATGGTGGATATTAAGAGAAATACAGATATAAAGCACATTTATTAGATCAAAAAGGCAATCATGTAAGTGTAAAACAAAAACTTCTATGAAATATTTTAACTGGAAATAGAAAAAAGAATTTTGTTGAATATCCTCAAGAAATATTGCAAATTGTTCTGCCCTGTTGACATGGCAACTTCATTTTAAACACCAAAATGGTTAAATGAGACTCTGATTACCTGCTGTGCCATCACTTACAGGAAACATAGAAGCTCAAGCTCTACCTTATTCAGGTACCTTAGTTTTCCTGACTCCATTGCAGGACACTTGGAGTAAAAAGTATGCAAGTGACATGGAAAACTCACAAATCACTGCTCATTGACATTTAATTAAATTTCAGTAAATTAAATTAAATGAAGCAACAGTAATTCATGTGACAAACTTGGTATTATAAAAAAACAGTATTAATATCACTGAAAACATGGAACAAAAATAAATACTAGTTGGTTTCTGTCACCTGCAGAACATATACACAAATGACCAAGAAGTGAACCCTAATCAAAGTTCCTAAACTACCTAGTTACTTTTTTATAGTTACAAGACTGAAAAAGAACTAAAAATCTTCATTATCTACCAAGTGAGTGATATTTTTAGCTCAATCACTACAGTACCAAAGAAATTGTTGGGTTTTTTTAAGTAGACCAAGAGATGTTAGATCTAAAATAAAAAGAGCAACATTCTGGGGCTTGAAAAATTTTGCAGTTCGTTCATGCGAGACCTCAGCACAAAATAGTGAATAGGTTTGGTCTTAAAAGTTTTTGGCCCCATGTGAAGTAAAAAACAGGTATAAAACCAGGTCTGTTCTAGGTGTACTCCAGAAAGAAAAAAATAGGGTGTGTGTTTTTTAAAAAATTCCAGATTTTAAATCAAATCATTCTTTCCCCATGCTCAGTGTCAAAGGGCTTTGTATTTCAGAGGTTGTTTATATACTTCTGCTATTACTAGAGAATAACAGTACTCTAAGGATCCTTGGCCATATATCAACACTGAATTTAACAGCTTAAAAGCTCTTAGGAAAGTCTGAGAAAAAACATGGTCACTATTGCTCTGGTGGTACATTTAGTAGACAGGGAAGTTAACAAAAATTAGCAGAGAAGATAAGACTTCAAATTTAAATTTCCTTCTTGTCAAACTGTACACAGTTCACAGCAATCTTAAAATTGGTCATTCTATTTTTCTTGGCTTTTAGAAAGAAAAAAGAAGTGCCAAATTGTGTAATGTTAATATGTTTAGTAAAAGCTACTTTTAAATGATATACAAACCATTATACCACACAGTGGTTCCAAAGCACAGAGTAGTTGCTTAACTATCACACTTAGAAAATAGGAAAGGTTTGACTCTTTCACTGACAAGAGCTTTGGAGGCAGTAAAAGAAAAATTTAGAAAAAATATATTAAATTATTCTTATCTTGGTAAGATCCCTAGTATTTATGCAATCAGGTGTGGTTTTGTTTTTCAATTCTTGGATGTAATGAATTTCTGAAAGACAGTGCATAAAAAGCAAACATACATAGTATTTCAGATTTACGTTCTTTATCTTTGGCTCTGAGTCCCTCTTATTCCCTCTTTCCTAGTGCACTTCAAGTAAATATTGATGTACTTCTTTACAGTATTGGATATTAATCTGAATTAAAGCTGAAATGAGTTATATTTTTGATAATGATTGTCAACAAAGGAGGTATGATGGTCTATTACTTTTCCCCAGGCTTCTATGCAGGAGAGAGAATTTACCTCATTTGCCAACTATTAAGAATCTGAAAGGTGCAGTTTTAGCCACAATCTATTTGCATACCTTCTAAAATTATTAGCAAGATTCTTAATGCCCTAGTGACTATTCCAAGAGAAATTGTTGTTGTATCTCTGCAACTAGAGGAGTTTCTCATGGCTGTATATCAAAATTTAATATGTATTAATTCTATGAAGGGAAAATTTATGGGCTATTCTTTCTACATAGGAATTAGAACTATTGATTGAAAGAAACTTCTGAATAAGAAAGTGCTGGTCTAGATACTAGTTATGAAAAAAATAAAGAGCTTTCTTCAAAGCCATGTGACTGGTAAGACAGAAAGCACATACAAATTAATGACATATACAGCCAAATAATTGTTGCAGAGTAAACTTCCTCTCTAAAAACCCAAACCAAACTAAACCTAAAACCTAAAAATTTCGTTTCCATTTTCAAATACAATAATTTTGGAATGTATCTATCAATGGAAATCAGGACAACCACAATGTCAATCCTCTCTTTACTGTTTTTCACAGAAAACCTTTAAAACATATAAAAATATTCTTTACAACACCTCTATCTCCTGCAGATTTAATTCCCATGTGTTATAATATCCCAAAAGCATCAAGGACATAGACAGTTTGCAATTGAATTAGCAAAGCCTTCTTCCAGTAACTACCATGCAAGGAGTTAAATATCCGCTTTAGTACAGAAAATACCTACCACTCCATAAAGTACAACAGACAATAAATGGATACAAATAACATTTCCACTAGTAGGGTTTCCTATGAATCAAAAAGGCACTAAAGTTTAGAAAATATGACAATTTGTGTGTCATTCCTCAGTGGCCATTTCATACCTCAAATTGGAATTTAAATCCAGCTCCAGTCAGACTCATTCAAAAATCTTTCAAATAGAGAATTCAAGTTCTAGAGGGAAATTCAGATCTACTTCAGACTAAAATGCAAAGTGACTAGCAGCTAAACCACAGCATGCTGTATGCCTTTTTTGAAAGATTATTTCTACAAAGTTGAAGCTGCAAACTCCTAAAACTGAAATATTTTTTCTCTCCTTTCCCCTTGGTCTTTCCTAGAAGATCAAGCAAAAACCTATACTAAATAACAAATACATGCTGTATTATGTGTCTCAGCCACCACATCAATTAGATCTGTTTCTTTTACAAAGAAAATCAAACTTGCTCAGCTTCTTAGAGTGGTGTTTGTATACTCTAGTGGAGATTTCTCACCCCTCCTAGATCTAAATCAGCTGTTTTTTCCTACCTGATGAAAAAAATACAACCCCAAAGTAATTTCAACAATCTCAAAATGTATGTATTTTTAATGAATCATGCTCGTCAGCACACCTTTATTCATTACTTCTATTTCCAATCTTCTAGGAGATTTTCAGCTTGCCAAAGACGTGAGTGGAGTGTCTTCTAACTATCTTTTATTTTCAATCTCATTTAATTAGTTTTCAATGATAAAAGTTTAATAAAGAAACTGTTCTTATGAAACATTTTGGAGACTTGTGAGATCTGGGTTTAATTGCCAGTTTTTTCTCTCCAGACTTCATGTGTGAAATTGGTATTCAGAACAGTAATACCATCTAACGTGAAAAAAATTTAAAACTTGAAACTTAACTTTTTATAAAACTGTTTCATGTAACTATAAAAATATCTTACCATAGATTCTTTGACAGGTACATTTCCCTACTGAAGATGTAAAACTTCTTTTGCTATGCTGTTTTCTTGAACACTGACTTGATTCTATGACAAATTCAAAGCCAGGGACAGACTCTATTCTCCCTCAATATACAGCTGAAAAGTCTCAGCTGCAGCCAAGAAAAATCATGAATGTGATTTTATGCCCTGCAAGCAACAGGTATCCTAAGGGAATTTCAGGAAACTTATTGCTTAATTAAAAAGGCATTTGAAAACTGTTTTAATAGTTGTTGCAGCAGGGAGCAAGGCATCATCTCCCTAGCTGAATTCTCTACCTACTTGGCTTGAGAGCTGCTGTGCTCCTGCATCTGCCTGTCAGACGAACTGTGCTCTCCACATACAGATTAAAAAGGTGTCAGTGAGTGGATCTGGGAAGGTTCCTCCCCATCCACAGCAGCCCTTCTCTTCTGGATCAAGCATTCAACAAGGAGATTCAAGAGATGACTTTGAATTCCGGAGACTCAGCTTTACATATCCCCCACGAATGCTGCTGTCATCCAGATGACTTCACCAACAGGCTGACTTGTCTCCGCTGTGTTTCTGTGTTAATTTCAGAGAATAATCCAAGACAAATGTGTAATATTTTCTCAACACATAACTCCTTGTCCATGTCCTCATACCAAGTCTCACCATTTATAACCCCTTCAGAAAGTAATATTAAAATGTGAACAACAATACTTTAGTTACTAGCAGTTGTTTGAGAACTGCTGTCTTAGGAGAATGGATATGGTTAAAACTACAGCCTAAAATCTTTAGATGAGGCTTTAATTTCTAAGGACTTGGAAAAGAGGTGATGGACAAGAATTTCAGTTTGGCTCCGGTATGACACACTCTTCCTCTTTTCCTTTCTTGGGGAGTTGTCAGGAAATCTCAAGTAGGCTATACAGACCAAGGCATGATTTGTAACATTGAGCAACCATTCACTGATTTTATCAAACAATAATCTAATTTTGAAATCTTACTTAAATTACTCAAGTTCTGTCTACAAACTTAGTAATAAAAAATAATTACAAAGATCATGACAGATGAAATCAGCATCCTCAAAGAAGGCCAATAAAACACCTTTTCTGTATTGCATCAGACTAAAATATCTTGGTATATAAAAGACACATTCTTTTAGCTTGGAAAAGGAATGAACTTCAACAATTCAAAATCAAATACAAAACAAATTGTATATACTTATCAGTGTTGATCATAGTTACTGCATTTGAATCAATCCGATCCTGCCAATATGCATGTTAAGCTGTGAGCATGTGCTATGAGGCTATCTTTACCAAGATTCCCATTAGATATTTTCAGAGTATTTACTCCCTGGGCACAGTGAGATGATAACCAAACAGAGCCAATATCAAGAGATACGTGTGAATAACATCTATTCCAAAGAATGCCCGTTTGGCATTATATTGCAACCACTTTTGTTGGCAACATCCAGCTTTTACTACACTAAAAATGACACATACACACACAAAACTTGAACCCCTGAGGCAAAGAAGATAGAAGTATTCATATGGTTCTAAATGGGAAACGTTACACTTGTCAAGAGATGTATGATTTCAATATCCTAGATTCTGAAAAGAGAAAGAAATAAAATAATAAGGTTGTTATTGGAGACTGCTTGCTACCATTGACAATGAAACAAACAAAAAAGTCTGTATTAATTTCACAGAAACTTCTTCACAGAAAGAGAAAACTTTCTGATGTTGGAGAGATCTTCTAAAATGTTTAATCAATATCTAGGACTAGACTTATTAGATAGTGAAGATGAGCACCTCTGAAGAAATGTGTAACCTCTAAATAAAGTAGTAGAGTAGGTAATAAACATAAATATCAATCGCAAGATGAAATGGTCTGTATGATTTAAGGCTTACTATCTGACACAGAGCAGAAGTGAAGAATGTCACACTAAGGAAAAAATTACTATCAAATACAGGACCTGGATCCCTGCCAGTCTTCTAAAGTTGAGATGTACTAACTCTGATTAGATCTGACCAGACAGGGAGTGCTTACTGCTCCTATTATTTTTTATTGCCTTCCTTCATACCACCAAAACAATAAATATCTTGTACTACTTAATGCATGCTATGAATATGATAGTGTTTTCCCTGAATAAAATTTTCAGTGCCTGTATCAAGGAAGCATTTAGATGCACACGTAGAGAAAACTCAGATAGTAACCCATAACAAACCTTGCCTGATTTCTAAACTGAGTCACATGTGATTATTTTCACTGGAAGTGTCAGAAAGCCAACTGACTTCTGTATGGATCCAGAAGCATCACAGATTTGGCTGGTGAAAATGTTTCAGGGACTATCTACTCAAACTCATTTGCAGTCTACACAGTACATGCCCCTATGCCTCAGGCCCTAAATGAGCCAAATCCAGTACATATGTCCAGTACAATTCCAGTACGCGCATGGAACTTCAGCAGCAACTTCAGCATAAACCATAGCTTTTGTTCAGAAATACAGAAGGACAAGATGATGATGATGGTTTTTTTTCTACTCAAGGTAAGTAAGAAAGTACTTGGACAAGAAACAGAAACAAAGTTGGGATTAGAGAAATGAACTCAAAATCTCTTACAAGAAGATGTTCGTCTCACTACTCTCACTATTCCATTAAAGTATCCATAGCCATAGCGTATAGTCATAGTATAAAGCCATAGTCTACAATGCATACAATCATATTATTTTATATGCTTAATATAATAGTCTATGAGCCAGGACATCTGACAATAACCAGAAAATCTCACAAAGCTTGTTAGTTAAAAATCACCTCATACTTTGTAGGCAAGCAATCTAACCACTATTCTGGTTGCAGTCATGCCTATTCCTTCTAAGGCATGCCCTTACAGAATGAAATTTCCAAGATTCATGGGATAAAAATGAAAATAAAAATAAATAAAAACTAGAAGAATGAATCTGTAGACCAGTGACTCTCTGCCCCAAATATTAGGACTCTTACCCTGTGACTTGATTACAGTAAAATGCATATGGAACCCAATCCATTTTTTGTGATTGCACCTGCAAGTTACAAGACTCTTCACATAAAGTCCACAGTGTCTGGAATAAAGCATCTTCACATTTTGATGACTTACAAGACACAAACCAAAGTAAATAAGGTACATCTTTATTAAGAAACTCTTTAGATTATTAAGATTTGCCATATCCTATGACCAGAGCTGGGTAAGCACAAGGGGAAAACATCTCAATGATTACTAGTGCCACTGCTTGTATATGCTCCATTATAAACTCCTAGATTTATTGAGGTTTACAGGAAAAGGGATGCAGAATGAAGAAGCTCATAAATATTAAAAAAAAACAGGAGTTCAGTATAATATCCCATTTAGCGACTGCTTTACTGACAGCTCACACTAAATATTGTACGTATCATAGAATCATACTTATGACCCATATTTGGGTTTTTAGGGTCAAAGTTGAGTTTCTTATGAGGTTTGGACTTTTATTTCTCCCCATTATTTAACTGTTCCACTTTCTTCTTTGGTTGGACAGGGTTTATTGAATCACTCCTGTGCATGTCGACCTTAAAAGAAAGGTTTTTTAGAAGTAAGAAGCCTTGCAGAATATGCTAAAGAAGTTCACAATGCTCAGCAATATGCCAAGTTACCTAATCCTTTCTGAAATGTTATGATGAAGTCACGTCCCTTCAGTGGGAAGGTTTCCTCCCCACATCTCTCAGGAAGAGACTTCATACTGTGTTCTTGTGCAAGGGTTACATAGTTGTTTCAAAGATCAAATTCCTCCCCAGTATAAAGCTAACTCCAACACTGTTTTTGGAAATTAGGACCAAGCCTGTTGACTGGCACTGCATGCTATCAGGGGTTTTGAGTGTAGGCATGGATGCTAATAAGTCTTAGCTTTGAAGACAGCAGGACAACACTGAGCACCATGTAAGATACCTCTTTTGCTCACAGCTTTGCATTTTGTGCATTAGAATTGTCTAATAACAAATGACATGGGGCTTATCAAGTCTAGTTTCTCTTCCAGGAGGAAGTGGTAGTTTCAAAACATATAGAAAGGAAAGATAGGCTATTTGGTCATTCCAAGTTTATAAAGTAGTCAAGAAGGATTTGAAAGCTCAGCACCACCATGGTAAAGAAGAGCTGGTCTTTCTTAAATGGAAGGTTGAGACTGTCTCCAGCTCTTTTAATCTTTTTTCCTCCCTGGCCCATGCATTAATCTCACTCCCATGAAAGCAGAGCCAGCTGCTCTTCAGCCAGTAGCTGCTTCTTGCAGCAATTGTGATTTCCAGTGGCAGCATAGAAGTGCACACACCATATGTTCTTTGGACATTTATTTATAGTCTTTATCTGACAGAGCTGGGCAATTATAAAGACATAATGATAATTTGTGAACAGAAAAAAAAGAGCTTCTCCTACTTAAATTTGTCCCACGAGAAAACAGAATACCACCTACTTGCAGCAGGCAATTCATGAACATGTTAAAGAAAATATGAACAAACTGTATGAGCAAATAGAGCAACAAACTAATCAAAATCATGACCTATTTATGGGTTGATTATAATAACAAAAAATGACTACAAATAAATACTGGGTAATTTGTGAACCAAATAAAGGGCTACAACTCTCACATATAAATTGCTGACAATTAATAATTTAACCAGCTCTAGTTAGAGCCATCTATTTATTAAGAAACCTCTCCAACTGGATCTGGCAGAATGATTTATCTTTATACACAGTGATAAAGCCAAGGGAAATCAGTACTACTGGACATTTTAAATGCCGGGTTTGATTCTATAGGGACCCATAGTATCATTTATAACTCTGTAGCCTGAACTTTAGACATAGCCTTCTCATTTAGTAACATTTTAAAACAGCTTTGCTCAGTACAGATGGCACAATACACAAGGCAACAACAAATCAACATCTCTGTGTTTAAATTACATAAAAATAACAGCAAAGGTTTACATTATCCTTCTTTGTCTTTACAGATAATTCAACATAGAAAATTATAACATAAATACTCTTGCAGAAATATATAGGAAGCCTTCGTAGTAAGGCTAGCATAAATCCAAGTGAACATTAGACTCTTGAAAAAAAACCCCATGCAATCTTTTATATATTTTTTTAAACTTTGAAGCAAAATGTTTCCTGAAAAATTTAATAATGTAACCAGAGTATTAATTCAGCTAGGGTTTTTCTTTATCAGGGGTAACTGTCACTGAAAAAGCAGAACAGAATAAGGTTATTAATTTTAAGGTTTCCTGCTTGTTTTTTTGAAATAAATGTTCATGATCATCATGTTGCTGGTGTCTTCCAACATGCACCAGTTTTTGACAGCAAAATAATTGATGAGTGTCCTTGCTTCAAGCTTCTTGAAATGACATTGCATAAAGCCAGAAGGATAACAAGTAGAAGGAAAATAGTTTTCAAACCACTGCAGGGGTGCTTTACAACTCCGTAAAAGCACACTTTACCTTTGTCAAGGAAAGGCATAAGAAACAAAGAAACTGTGTTTTCTGTAAGAACAGAAGAGAAATGGTTTCAAAAAGTGACAATTTTGTGACACAGTGTATACACCTCATTATCCATCTGTACTCTGATTCCCCTGTTTATGTTTTTGAACTAGAAAGAATTAATACACACAAATACCTACCACTTTCACACTTGACTTCTGACTCAAAATTACAGCTGCTAGGATCCTTTTTATTACTGCATTTCTGTTGTGGTTTCTTGACTAAGAAAGAGATTCTTAAAGACATGAAAATTCTATAGCTCCTTTCTACAAAAATTATGTACAGATTGCTTCCAATAACCTCAATGCACTTAAGATAACACAGCTAGAAATAGCACCAAACTGGAAAAAATGCATTCAATTTAAATTTTGTTGCTCACTTGACCAAGAGAGCATAAGAAATACATATAAGTACATATATTTGCTTATAACTTTCAGGTTGGTAACTTTGTACGTCTTTCATATATTCTGACAAAATGCACATTAAACTGTGAAAGCTGCACACTTTGATCAAAAATGTAGTCTGACAGGAAAATGACAAAATCTCATCTGAGATTTTTTAGTAACAACACACACACACAACTTTTTTTCTTGTTAAGACCTTGGGTTGCTCCCTAGCAAAAAGTGTGGTGTACTGATTACAAAAACAAAAAGGAAAAGATAGAACTGCAAAAAAAAAAAATCACAGAGGAATCAAATCATGGAGTACTTTGCATCATTTTACTCCCATCTACCAAGACAAACAGGAGAGGTACAAACTGTTTTGATAGCATTTCCATTCTGAGTTTAACGCAAACTTCCAAGTCTTTTCATGAGGCTAGGACTAGTTTCTAGATAATCTACAGTTTTGGGGTTTCATAAGAAAAATATTATATTTCTGGAGATTTACTACCTGTTTTAACCCTTCTAAAGGCAAATGCATGAAAAATCCAGTTGCATTTTCAAAACATATATTTTGAAATTTCTCATGAAACCTCCCTACTTCTTCATTACAATTGCTGTATGTGGTTTTTCAGAATTATTTTTATCATTATTGTTTGCATTGCTACCTGTAATTTTGACGTGTTAAGAGGGAGGAAAAACACTTTCTAGAAGCTCTTGGAAACCTGTTGTAATGTCCTCTGGTGACCTTTAAGCTTCAGATAAAAGCCGGCTTTATGGCATAAAAATTGTGGTTTACTTCACTGAACAATCCACTCTTTAGAGACATGCAATATAGTCAACAATAAATCTTTCTTCAGGTTTCATACTTTCTTTATAAGTCAGCCATACCCCAATTTCATCAGTGCTGTACTTAAAATCCCAATAATTAAGATCCACCACTGGGCATATACCATTTCTATTCAGGATACAGAGGGGACATACTCTGTCCAGTGGGACTGAAGAACAGAAAAAAACATGGGAGTTTTTTCACCAAGTCATTTTAAAGGATGGCCTTAAAACTTTCTTATCAGACAGTGTAAATTTCACTTCTTCTAAACTCCTAAGCTCATTATGTTTTCATAATGCCCTCCAACTAGACAGTATATTATTTTCTCATTCATTCTAGTAAATCAATACATTTTGCAACAGTTCTCTAAATAAGGACTCTTTTGCAGCATCCTGTTTTAAAAACACCTTTTGATATCAGCAAAATTTTTAACCATGGGCCACTTAAATTGAAAGGCAGAAATAAAATGGAGGAAAAAATGTGAGGTGGGGGAAAGGGGACAAGAGGGAGAGAAACAAAACTCTAACAAATATAGCACCATTTTTCTTGGATTTTTTTTTTTTTAAACAAAGACAGAAGCCTTTCATACTTAGAAAGTTGTCAGACTATTGAGTGTTTCTCTAGTTTGCTCTACTTTTCATGTACTGTTACAGATGATTTTTAGTTCAGAACAGCTGTGAATGCTTTCCTTGACTTTCCTTTCTGAATCACCGAAAATTGTTCTGAGGATTTCTCCTTGCCTAAAGCCAGCAGCACAAAATGTGCAAGAATTGATATATCCCTTCATTCTGTGTTAGAAGTCACTGTAGTGAAAGATTAGGATGTGTCTCCAAAGTATTAAAGTATATTTTTGATAGGAGCAATAGCTATTAAGTTCTAGCACATCAAAATCTCCTAGCAGAATGATGACTTGGCAAAGGTTTAGGAAATGAAGACTGTTGACAGAGCAGATTAATGCATTTGTTTGCTCACCCCCAGTCTTCCCTCAAATAATATTATATCTATTTAAGGTTTAATGAATTTGGATTTTACTTTTACACTCCCAGGGTTATTTTCCTCTCTAATATTTGTATTCTAATAACAGGGTGGATAAGTAACTGAACGTGAGGGGGTAAAGAGAGAACTTTCTCTTAACTATTGCCCATCTGTTTCAAAAAATGGGATTTTTGCTTTGAGTAACAAAGACAGCTGAGCATTCACTTGTATTCAGTCCAATCCATATGCCTACATTTCCACTGATTCAGCTTTGTGCATTTTAAAAGTCAAATTTTGTTATAATGAATTATAGCTAAAAAAGTTATGTGATAAACATCTCACACAGCATCGGTTGGATCCATCCTCCTTTACACCACTAAGTGCAAATTGCTTACTGACAGTACTTACACGAGAGTTGAGTGCAGCAGAAAACCTTTTGGCAGCAGAAAACACAGTGATATCTATTATCATAGTGTTGAATAAAAATTTAATTTAGCCCAACCAATTTGCACATTATACTGGCATACAATAAACACAGGATAATTTAGGTTGGAAGAGAGATCAGAAGGTCTCAATTCCAACCTTCTTCTCGAAAGACAGATAGCTATAACATAGACTGGGTTGCTGTGTGGTCTTTAAAACCTCCAAGAATGGAGGATGCATAAGCTCTCTGGGAAATCCAAGCTGTTGCTTTACTGTTCTAGAACTGAAAAAGTTTTTTCCTTATATTCAGTCTGAAATTCTCTGCTTGTTGTCTTCCTGTCATGACACTGTTCTCCTTGTATACTCCCTGTAGGTATTTGCAGGCTGTTAGTAGCATCCTGCTCCCCCCAAAGCCCATACTCCCATGCAGCTTCTCCTCCTAGGGCATGGTGCTCCAGCCTTCAACAGAAGAAGACCCTCCACTGAATTTGCTCCATGTTATCAATGTCCTTCTTGTATTGGGGGAGACCAAAACTGGGGGACAGCCTCCTCTGTTCCTGTTAATCCAGCCCAAGGTGCTATTGGCTGTCTCTGCAGTGACAGCATGTTCTTGGCATGCGTTCAGCTGCCTACCAAAGTCTCCAGGTCCTCTCATAGAGCTGTTTCCTAGACAGTCAGTCCCCAGTCATAATCAGTGCACAAAGTTGGTCTTTCCCAGATTTGGGACTTCATATTTGCACCTAGTGCATTTCATTAGGTTCTTGCTAGCCCATTCCTTCAGCATGTCGAAGTTCTTTGGATGGCACCACTGTCCTCCAGTGTAACTCTTGGTACCCTACGCTGGTGTTACCTGCACACTGCAATCTTTTGCCTCCGCCAGGTCATTGATTTAAAAATGTTTAATAGGACAGGATTTGGCTCCTCATCTCTTCTATTTATCCCATACATGCTTGACCACCCTTTCAGTGAAGAAACTTTTCCTAGTATCCAATACAAACCTCTTCTGGCTGGAGGCCGTTTCTTCTTGTCCTACCACTGTTTACTTGGAAGAAGAGACGGACCGCCACCTGGCAACCTCCTGTCAGGCAGTGGTAAAGAGCAATAAGGTCTCCCCTGAGCGTCCTTTTCTTCAGGCTAAAAACAACCCCACCTCCCTCAGCCACTCCTCATAGGACTTGTGCTCCAGGCCCTTCATCAGCTTTGTTGCCCTACTCTCCACAGGCTTCAGCACCTCAGTGTCATTCTTGTAGTGAGGGGCCCAAAACTGAATATAGGTTTCAAGGTGCAGCCTCACCAGTGCCAAGTACAGAGGTAAGATTACACCCTGGTCCTGCTGGCCACACTATTTCTGATACAGGCCAGAATGCCATTGGCCTTCTTGGCCACTTGGGAACACTGTTCAGCTGGCTGTTGACCAGCATCCCCAGGTCCTTTTCTGCTCAACAGTTTTTGTTCCTTTGGCTTTTTTTGAAGATGGAGCATTGTGGTAAAAAATAACTCCAAATGTAATTTACCACCATTTTTAATAATGCAAATAAATTAAATCAGGAAAGACACAATAACAACGATGTTTCTCAGGCTGGTAGTAACTGTCATCCCACTCTTTCACCTCTCCCAAACATAAACTGGCTTTATGGTCTTAGGATCTTGGGTTAGATGACATTGTATATGGGAGTAAAGCTGGGCAAAACTCTTAAATATGGCCTGTTTCCAAAGTTATTGTTTATTTTCAAAGTTAAGGAAGCTGCCTTTTAGCTTCTGTTGTTTACAGAAGCAGTGGTTTTTTTCTCAATAATCTTTTACTATATGCAGTTTAGGATGAAAACTCTACGCTAACTGCTCCACAGCTTCGACACAAGGGCTCTGGAGAACTAAGATGCTTCACAATTACAAAATAATGAAAATAAGATTATGATCTGCACCCCAAAGAAGGCAAAATACTGCCTTCATCCTCAAATTATAACATTTTAAATAAATTACACTATGTAATATAGTGTATTTTCAGATTTTTAAACTACCCTTATGTACTGTAAGTGTGGTGTTTGAATATAAACCTGTGTGGTAATTTCAAAATCTAGCAAAAAGTAATTCTTAAATAAAAATTAATATTAATATTTCTTGGAAAATAATGCTTAGTATTTAGACTCAGTTGGAAGGGAGTGGGGTAGAAGGAATGTTAACAAAATCCACTGTGACTCAGTGAAATAGAATTGATTACGTCAAGAAAACTTCAAGAATAGAATGAGGGTTTTATCATATGATTTCTCATACTTATGAAATATACACTGTCCAACTACAGGAAAGCACATGCTGAAGTCAGACTAAAGATCCAGCTAAGTATCCCACTTCCATGAATGACTAAAACCAGAGGTACACAGAAGAGTAAAATTGAAAGGCAATAATACATCATAAGGTGTATAAGAACAATATCTTTTTTAGCAGCATAAAAAGTACACAGATGCATAAAAAGAACAGAATCTCTCCTGAAACAATTTATTAGTGAACAATGAAGTGTAAAGTTTTAGATCCTCACTTACTGAATCAAATGTAAAAGGTAAAACACTAAAGGAAACTGAAAAATGAAGACAATCAGAATTATGAAAAAATACATTATTCTTTGTGCTGCCTTTTTAATAAAATATCCCACAATGCAGTGCTAGTCAGTCTCTCTCTATAAAACCAATTCAGCACATGTTTCCATAATTCAGTTTCTGTCAGGAGATCTCTACAATACAAACATCATTTAGTATTGGCATGATTTCATTTCAAATGCTATGATTTATCACCCAGCAGGCTGTTTTGACTAGAACTGGTCAAATCCAAGCATAGATTCAACCTATCAGAAGCTTTGAAGGAGCACAATGAGATAAACTATGAACATTAACAAACCATTATTTTGATGAGCTATTGCCTAATAATGTGTATAGGACTAAGTATTTAAGAACTACCTTAAATTTTATGACATGAGTCTGTAAACTTGTTAGTTAAAGATAGTATTTCAGTCTCAGCTGGAGACACCTTTGTTCTGCAAAAAAATTCTCCAACACATTAGCTATTTTTAAGAAGCTTGAAATTTTGAAGCAAGAAGGCAATAGTTCTAATCAAGGCAACTTTAGGTGGAGGATTCTTTTTCTTTCACTCCTAAGTTTGCATATAGATAGACAAATAATAAAGCTGGGTGTAAATTTGCATAAACGAATGTCTTAAAAATGAGACAAAAGGAAAGATAATAAAAGACATGTGAGAAGAAAAGTCAGAAATAGCAATAGCAGTTGCTGTATTTGCTAAAGTTACTTCTATATCAGAGGATCCTAAACCATCTTATCTTGGGCCCTTAACTTTGTACCTTTAACTACATGAACAGAATAAAAGACAGAAACTTGTGAGGTGTCATTTGCAGAATTCTCAACTGTTCATTCCCTCAAGAGCATGTGGGCTTCACACCTTCAAAGGAGAATAGGAAACTGATACCAAAATTTGAGTTCACAATATAATGCAAAATACATTGTAAACAGCTAAATTCTTCTATCCAAAAAAAGTGTAAGATAAACAGGTGGTTGATGTCAAAGAGGAAAAGCTGATTTTCAAGGTGCTCTACACATATTTCATAGCTAATTCACAGAACATTAAATCTCAAAGACATCATAAACTTTTGCAGTTATTATAGCAACGCAGAGTTCATACCTGTGGCGAGATAGATGATATGGAAAAGCATGTCCTTGCCCTGCACAACATCCACGACCACATGGGAAAATCGGCTGTTGTCTTCCATGAAGTAAGGAATTGGAATAACTGGTTGGATAACTTCATGCATTAAGAAGAATTTTTGAGCATCTTGAAGATTTCTCTCAGTCAGATTTGCATACAAACCCTGGTCCATGGTGCCACACTGTAAACAGAGAAAGCTAACGTTACTGTATGTGGCAACAAAAACAATAGATTTACTCCCTGATTTACAGCACAAGAAAATAAAAAACAAGGGTAAATCTTGAAGTGTGGAATTTGACCTTTAGGTCCTATTTTGGTTCTAATCAGACTGCCCAGCAACTGAGGAAGTTCAGCTTTCCTGAGGCAGTACTATAAAGGCTTCCTAACCACAACCAATATGGAAGGGCGCTAGACAGTCCAGCACAAGTGGACTACAGTAATATTTTGCTATATCCTATGGTCACAGGGCATGAAGGAGGAAAACTACCATCCGACAAACCAAACAGTTTTCTGACTAGTTTTCTTTATAATTTTCACAGAGGTAGTGCTAAAGATAACAAATTTTCAAAGGAAATTCCATGTCCTACAACAGCCAGGGTCTATCAGAAATATGAGGTGAAAGTACCGCAGTCAGTTCTAGGAGTTTATTAAGACTCTGTCTTAAGTAGCAAAAATGGACAGTGTAGAGCTCTATTAATTTTATCCATTGCAAAGACATTTTTTCTTTGAAATTGAACACATTTTTAATCTGAAAACTGTACATGTGAAAACTGCACATCTGAAAACTGCACATCTGAAAACTGCTTTTCTGTTCCTTACAGAAAAGCATTCACTAACTTCATGGACAAATTTCAATCACAAATAAACTAAGCAAAATAAGTGGTAGTTAATTTTAGCATATTTGTGTTCAACTGAGGACACAAAAGAGAAAGCTGCTTAATGCATGTGAATATGTAAACATCCACATGTTTACTCAAGCATATTTGGCATCAGAGAAGTAAAGCAGTACTTCACAATATTTATCAAATAGTTGGGTGATGTGAAAGACATACCCAAGTCATAATTTTCATTCTATTTTACTATATCATAAATTATGCCAAGAATTACAGCACGAGCAAAATAACAGTGTTCAAAACCCTACCAGTTATTTTTTCATTATTGCCATGTCTTCAGTCTGAAATTATGTCATCGTTCCAAATCCACAAATGTCAAAAAAAAGTCAAGAAAGTAATTTCATATGAGAAATTAGATGATGAGGAAAGACAAATAAGTAACTTGCAGGAAACAATCACTTGCTCTGTATGTCCGACCAATGAAAAAAATAAACCATGCCAGAGAAGAATTCATCTGAATCTATCAAGCAGGAAAGATTCCAGATGAACACTCATAGTACACTGAAATTCAAATGATCCTTGGTCTTATGATAGACATTGTCCTGTCTAAAGAGAAAAGCAGTGATCTCTGAAGAAAAACAACGTTCCTCAAAAGTGGGACTCTGATAGTATCTTATTCTGGAAATATTTCATTAATATAATCCAGCCTTGGAAATACAATGTCTGATGTAACTGTAACTACAGAGTAGTAGTCTTCCTTCACATCACATACTTCTCTTTGTTATTACTGAACAGGTGAGTACTCTGAGATAAATCTACTTCTGGGGCTACACAAACAGGACATCTGATACTTTATCATAAGGACTCCATAAAAGAAAAGTTCTTCTTTCTGGGAAGGAAACCAGTGACTAAGTTAATGAATATATTCCATCTACGTGAAGTGTACATTAAAGCACCACACCATCACCACTGCAGTTACACAGCCAGAAATCTAATCTTCCTAAACACTTTTATTGTTTTAGGTTCTTTTAAGGTCTTAGGCTAGTGCAAGACAGGGTCTTATTAACCATAAAGCCTTTTGAGAAAACCTCATGTAAACAATCGTCCCTCTCCCATGTATCCATACCTGAAAGTTAGGGTTGGGATTGGGATACGGAAGCCAAGCAGATCGGGAGTTTTCCTGGTATTTGAAGGGTCCATTAAAGGCCTGAGTTATGGCACTCAGATTGAAAACACAAACTGCTGAGGCTGCTATGCTGTTCCTGCAAAAGAAACATAAATATTAACCTAAATAACAACATTAAGTCAACTTGCTGAAAAATAAATAAAAAAGGCAATAACTCTTCAATCCCTCAGGTAATTAACCAAGTAGATAAGATTAGCCGGCCAGGAGATGATATCTCAAGTTAATGGTAGATGATGAGCTGATTTAGCACAGATATTGCATTTAAAATATGTGCTGGCCTTATCAAGTAGCTTGTGTGGGAGAAACTTAGAACTTCCTACCTTTTGCTGCTGCTCTGATACCACAAGGCTATACTTCCACACATAATCACATACACTAGGGACACCTCTTTTCTAGTTACAAAGTTCAGGATGATATTACTCTTAGGGCTCATTAATGTTTCTTCTTTACAACAGATGTGAAACGAGGTAAGGATTTATTCAATGCATGGTATGTCTCTAGACCCTATGGAATCCCAGACAGCTTCACAAAAATCCTGTCTTCTAAAACATGTTGTACAGCAATAAGTATGCAAGTTCAGAAACTCATCAAGAGAAAACAACTTGGACTGCATACAAGATATCTTATTAAACAAATAAACACAAATAAATGGAAGCCAGACAAAACATAAAATTTCCTGTGTTTGCTTTGAAAGTGTGATATATATGCCAATAAAGTAATTCTGCATAGTGTAAAGAATATAATCTAATGATTATGAAAGCTCATAATATGAGAACCAGCATTGTTCTCTTCCACATTTTGAAATAAATGAATAGATAATGAAGGTGGCAGTTGCACAGATTTCCATTGCACATAAAACTGGTGACGATTGATCCACACAACTTTTTTATTTTTTTTAAGTATATTTTTCTTTTTATTTACACTTAGCCTGTACTTTACAGAAGGCTTAAGAAAGCATACTATAGAAACTCCAAAATGATGGGAAAAAAAACCCCAAGCAAATAACAACACCTGGAGGCTCAAATCTACCAGCAACTGAAAAAAAAGTTAGGATATATGGATTAAATACCAGGACAAAAGAGCAATTTGCTTTCTTATTCTTGTCATTCTTATTTTGAAGAAACCCCAAAACTTGAAGCTTCCCACTAACAATATCTGCAGAGTCAATTATCATTGGATTTGATAATCCCTTGCCTATATAAACTATCACTAAATGCAGCTCAGTAATATTATTATATATTAACCATAATAACATCATCTTGAATTTCTTGAAGTCCTTAAAGAACATTAGACTCATGCTTGTAGATTTTTCAGATAGTTTGAAAGAAACAAGATCAGCTTCATTATGAAGCAGTGGCTATAGTGGACTTAATCATCAACCACATATAGAAGGTGCAGGTTTGACTGTTACTCAGTCTTTATTGACAGAAATGTTTCAATTTTTCCCTTCACAAGTATATTCAAGTATATTAAAAAAAGAATTAGAGTACAATAAAGTCATTGCAATTCTAAAGGTACTGAGATTAAAGAATGCTGAATGTGGTTAAGTAATATCTGATGCTGTTACACAAAGAGAAAGGAATATATTGTTCCCCATCATGGGAAAACCTGGCATATCTCCACCATCAGTTGCAGTGCTGAATGGTGGATCAGACGGGTTCTGCAGATTATCTGTGAACAGGGAGTCAGCATGGGGAAGTAATCCTAACTCTACAACATTTCAACAATGTCCAAAAATTTACTTACAACATTCAATGTCAGGAACAAATATAATTTAAATGGAGCTATCAAAAATCCCACCCTCAAACAGTTGTAACTAATTCCTCTTTGAACAGTCCAGGACAATCAGAATGACGGGCCACCAGGGAAGAAGGAAGTAGCAGCAAGATTTCAAATACTGTCTACTTTCATGTGGCAAAGGTAGTCTTAACATTAGCAAGTCCATTTTCAGAAGAGCCAGGAGCATTGTTTCCTTCCATGGCCAAAGCCCTGTGGATTTTCTGCAGCAGAATTCCTCTGATCAAGCTTTTCATGACTGAAACATGTCAAGGCTATTTAGACTTCTCATGAAAGATCACTTTGAACAGTGTATGTGTATGCCACTTGAGAAATACCCATCTTTTTCTATTTGAACTAGCTAGTAAACAGATCAATGTAATTAAAATTACTGATCAAAACAACACCAAATTTTCTTATCCTCTGTAATCTCAAAGTCTCTACTATTCTCTTTATAAAAGTGGTGTTTAAATTCACTACGTTACTCCATTGCAGGAACAGGTTGAGCTCATCATCTGATGTCACAAGTTAGGAATTGTCACAGCCAGATGCAAGCAGCCCATCACTAGTCTTGTTCACAGCCTGAGGTGCTGGCCCAGGGGTGAGCCTGAATCTGGAAGATGCCTAAATGTGTTGATAAAGGACAGTACAAAAAGCCCAAATTCATGCTCACTGTCTAGAATATGTAGGGGTAATAATTTGTTGACATTAATTTGTGACTGGTTCCACCTGATTAATGGATATTTATAAAAGGCAGGTATCCCACTGTTTAAGGGGCCCAACCTGTGTTTTAGGTGCCCAAGGAACTTCTAAAATTCTAGAAAAAACTGATTTACACAGCAAGACACTTCAAGAAAGTAACAGAATCAGAACCCAAAATCAGAAACTTTGCTCCAGTGGTTTGAATACTGGGTTGCACTGCTATAACACAGAGGCTGCTCTCACTGAGAAACAGATGAACTCCAGCTAATACCTTAAAGTAACAAAAAGGAAATTTCTGAGACAAATGCCTCTTTTTTTCTTAAGAGCTAAGCAGCTCTTGGTATCAAGCTCAGAGTCCAGGAAACTCTATTTTGACCCAATGTTTTAACATTTAACAAATTTTAAGACCCAACTGTATTTTTTTTTTCAATTTTACCTTTTCGATAAAACTGGTTCAGTTAAAATTAGATTAAATTCTTGTTTTGACCCTTAAACTCAATAAAGTATATGTTAGGACTAATTAAAATACATGAGAGCACCTCTTGTCCTGTTTTGGATAAGGTGTGTTCTTCCTGACATGGTCAAATTCCATCATGTCAAATTCATGATCGTGTTACGCTACAATTATATGATATTTATTTCATATATTATTTCATAAGTACATCATGCAATAGTATGCAAAACAAAAATTAATGCCTTTCTAAGAATAAATGAATATGATGACAGAATACTCTTAAACACAACTGGCTCCCTGCTGTAAGGAAACATGAAGAATTCCTCCTTCTCTCATTTCTTCAGCAATTCATGTGGGAAACATTTGGAACTGCCACTTGTTCATAAGAGGACAGTGGTTTGGGCAAAACAAGTCTGAATTTATGATGTTTACTCAGCATATGCAGAAGAGAGTAGCTCAGAGGTTTAAGATTTTGCTGTCACAAACAGCAAAAAAATAAAATATATAATTCATTTTACTTACACATTAGTGGTAAAAATTCCATAGATCAAGTCCAATTCTGGAAGGAAGAAAGTGCTCTGAAGTTCATTATAGTAAAATGGAATTTCTCCAGGGCGAGAGCAGTTCAGACGAGCTTTCATGAAGGTAGTCCAGGTATCCTCCAGCACAAATTTGCCACCAATATCATTTTTGCACACCCGAGCAGCACGAGAGAATACTGTTTTCCCACAGTCATGTTCCACTGCATTCTCACGGAAGAAGAAGTAAGTAAAGTTTCCAATGTCATAAGATGACACAAAATTTGGCTCTGAAAATAACAGAAGGAAAGCTCATTTATCTTGACTTATATAACTCTCTCTCTCTCTCTCTCTATATATATATATATATATAACTTATATGACTCAATATAACTTATACTGACGTGTTGGATTTATCTTCAAGTATTAGATTTAGAAAAACACATTTTTAATTATCCTTTAGAGAACTGGCACAATGACATCTGAACAGGACAATTCATGTCCAGCCATGATTATAAACTACATGATCATGGTGTGCTGGGTTTGGCTGGTAGAGTTAATTTTTTTTCATGGTAGCTAGCATGGCACTATGTTTTGGATTTGTGCTGCACACCATGTTGATAATTCGGGGATGTTTCTGTTATTGTTCAGCAGCACCTACACAGAGCCAAGGCCTTTTCTGTTTCTTACACCACTCCAACAGCACAAAAAGCCTGCTGAGTTGCCAGCTGGGGTTAAACCACGACATGTGGCCTGACAGACTCTCTGCTCTACGGGTCTATAGAACACGACTCTCTGGGCAACCTTGGTCCAACCTTGCTACCATCAAAAATGTCACTGAATTCCTCTTCTCTACCTATGGGCATAGTGTATTTTTACAATGTAACTGTTTTATCTATTTCTGCTTTACCACCATGCCATTACTCCAAAATAGGGAGAATAATGGGTGCTGATTGTGAGTGAAAATGTACTCAGAGGCTGCAATGAAAAGAGAACTACACAAAAACATTTGATGGAAAGATAACTGCATTTCAACCCTATCTTGCTTAAAGCTTTTGATAGTATTACAGTATTTTTATTACTTTCTTAACAAAAAAAAAAAAAAAAGAAAAAAAAGAAAACTGATTCAAAAACCTGATGGTGATGAAGGAGAAATCAGAGAATATGTAAAAAAATAATCTGGAAAAAAACAGATGGTAATATTTCTTAAAAGAAGAAGTAAAAAAAAAAGGAAGCAGTAGATACCAAAGACAATAAACATGTGGTCCATTTCCTGTAAGGTTTACTAGAACTGAGGAAACTGAGGAAAGTCTATGACCTTAAGACAAGTTGGCAAACTGATGAGTTATTAAAGGAAAGCCAAATTTGATACACAGATTTGTCAAGAAGAGCCGCCTTTGTGTAAGGAACCATATATAAGGAACTTGGATACCCCCAAGAAACAAGCAAACTTTATATTCTCATTCCCAAATTGTATTCTAAAGTGGGAAAACAAATAACACTGTTTTAAAAACATCTATTGTGAGGAAACACTCCAAAGAAACTTAACAGGTGAATATTTCTTGACAGCACTATTGTATAGGAAAAAGCTGCTGCAATTAGAGCTAAGCATTTTACAGGAATAGCTCAAATCTGTCAAAACTTTTGAGGGGCGCTAGAAAGGGAAGCAAGCTGGCCTTTCCACACAACAGTCCAAACTCTGTCAGAAAACTCTTCTCCAAAGACAGCACAACGCCCAGTTCCTGTGGCCTCTTGTGCTGCTTCCCTTTCTACCTGCTGTGCTGAGAGTCTCCAAGGCAGGTTTTTTGGCAGCAGTGATTATCAGCTGCCTAGGATGTTTGAAGCTGAGCAGATACAATAGTGCTCCCACTTCTCCCTGTAACTTTCATTTATTATTATATCAAGTGCCTCCTTGAGATTAGTCTGCAACATACCACATTTTTCCCACACTCTGATCTGCCCAGGTGTTTTTCTGGAAGATAGCAACCAAACAATTCTGAGTATCCTGAGCTTTCATAAGTTACATAGTACCAATGTCTTTGTGTCTTTAAAAAAAAAAAAAAAAAGGCAAAATAGTTTGACAGGACTTGTGATAGCATTAAAAATAAAACTGGATTGACAATATACAAAGAACTAAACTATTAGTAAAGTTATCCCTATTAGAATCTCATACCTTCATTCCACATCTGTGTCAAACTCTCATTACAATAGGGATTTTGCTTAAAGGGCTTCAAAAACCTTTAAAGTATATGTAATCTAGAATATGCAGTTTAGTAGAAATAATTCTTAGTTGCTCATGAGCTCTCATTCTCTAATCATAAAGTGTAATATTGTAACACACAAACTGAACACTCAAACTGTAGAAAGCTGAAAAAAAATGACATTTTTTAACTTTGTTAATTGGTTTTTTCTCTAAAAGCATGAAATTTTCTGAATAGGTTACTAGGTAGAAAGAGATATAAGATATAATTACAAGTACTAAGACTAAGATGACAAAAATATGTGGCTAAAAAACCAAAAATTGTATACTCTCACATTCTAGTCAGGTTAGACAGTTTTGACAGGCATCAAATACTAAACATATCTTAAGAGGTACTTGAATGCAAAGGTTTTTTTCACGTTATAAATCTCAATTATGTGCCATTCATTCTCAATACACATCAAATATTTGAAACTTTGTGGAACAAACTTGTATTTACTTAACTAAAATATACTAGAAAAAAAAATCATTTTAGAAACACCAAGCTAACAAAAGAAAACCAAAACCCCAAAAGATAAAAAATACCACTTTCCCTCATTATCCAACTTTAGTTCTTCAATTATATCTATACAGCACAAACACCTACTAATTATTTCTCTTATCTGTAATGTACTTTCTTTCCTCATTCTGCACAATACCCTTTCAAATTGGTCTTACAGTCATAGAAGAAACTACTGTCTGTGGAGGAAAGAAAAAGCATTCACTAGTCTCAGTGTAACTTGGGCTACCTGTCCACATACTAAGACTGTGTCTTATTTAAAGCAATATCAACTAAAAGTAGGAACTAAGAAAAACAATAGTCTTAAAATAGTATTAAAAAAGTAAACATTTCCAACCATATATTTGACTTTTTGTAGCCAATAACCCTGCTTGGTCTTTCGGATTATCTCAGAAGTATCTTGACTGATGTAAAAAGATTCTACTTACTGTGCAAATACTCAAAATCAATTAGATCCTCCCACAAAAACATTTTGTTACAAATATTAGACAAGGAGGCCCTTTCTTGCAATCAGGCCTGAAGATACTTCTCACTGGAGGCCCACTGACATAAAAAGGTCTCTACATTGGCACAATAGAATCTCACAGCAGAGTAAAAAAAAAAACCACTATGGGAAGCACTCAGTGTGGAGAATGATGAATAACAAAAAAAAGCAACTTCAAAAACTGTAAGAATAAAAATAATGTGACATGCTTTAGAATGTTTTTGGGGTTCCTGTAAGCCCATCTTTCAAAAGACAGCATTTTAAAGTTGCACTGATAATCATAATACATGTATAAAAAATACCTGGTACTCATATTTCATGGGTTCAAAACTGAGAAACAATATATACATCTGCAAACACCTATGCATATACTTTATTGATTACAAACTGATGAAAATGTGACCTGCTGTTGAAATTCATGAAAACTGCTTTTATTTGCATGAAATGTAATAATAGTTACCTCAGGGAATTCAGCGGATATGGAAGGTTTATCAGGTCAGACTTTATTTATTTCATTCCCTCTTTGGGAAAAAGGAACAGGATCACTTCAAAATTTCAAAGGAAAAAAGAACTTCCCATCTAGGAAAAATCAGTTCTTACATGTCCAAATATTGTTCTGTGAACTGCTGTTTGCTGACAAGGAGGCCTTCCTATAAAAGTTTCTAATGCAGCAAATGAAGTGACTCTCTTGTTTCCTGCTGATTTTGCAAATAGTTCTGGAAGGGTAAACACACCTCATTTCTGAATTATTAGATCACCACAACAAGTGCAAGGATTCTGGTATGTGACAGGATACAGCTAGTATGAGAATGTCAACCTGTAATAATGTCACGAGTGTTGTATATGACCTTTATAGGTTTTTATATGCTCAATTTATGGATGTGTCAGGCTGACTAGACTTTTCCAAATTAAATGAAACCAGTGGAATCAGGAAAGCAAGAAAATAAGTTTGTCAGTGTGACCCAACAAAGATCACCAGTGTACAGCATGAAGCAGTGCTTCACAGAGACAAGCCCATGCACTGAAAGCACTGGGTGGCTAGTTAGTGCTGCCTCTGGGCAAACAGACTAGTGTGGCATTTCATAAATCTGCTTACTCAGCACAAACTTCCTTCATAAAGCAGCATGAATGACCTGCAAGGATATTTCCCCATAGACTCTGCTAAGTTATGACTTAGAAAAAGATAACTCAACTGCAGGAAGTCAAGATAGTGCTTCCATCTAAAATAATCTGACTGTTTTTCTGAAATGTGGAGACAAACCTAGATTTTCTGGGGAGCACAGTCTTTGTTCCTAATGGGAAGGCTTTACTAGGATAAGACAATGATTCCCTTTAGATTATTTTTCCTTTCCCCTCGCCCAGGGAACTTGGAAACCAGACACCAAATCCATACTCACTGCCAGAGCAGTCAAAAGTTGATGCTGTCTGACTGTGCCAACTGCTCCCATAGGGAATGGCTGCAGCTTTGCCATGCAGCACGTCCTGATGCTGCATTGCAGACAATGATATTCTTATGGCATGAGAGTAATGGTGCACTGCACTGGGAAGCAGTGTAAGGACAGACTGGGGGATTTAGGAATGCAATTTACTGGATTAGGATGGGATTCTCTGAAAGGCAGAAGAAGCCAAATGGTACAGCTCCATCTGTACCATTAATGGTACAGATAATGGTATATAAAGTAAACTTCTCCCTGAGTCACATCCAGGTTTTCACTGGGAAAACAGTAGCTGGAGGGATCCAAGCAAGTCTGGGAAGCGAGCCAACAATTAAGCAATACAGATGTCTAAAGGTGTCATACATAAGCTTATTTCCTGGACTTTTTTTATTCAGTGGTGTAGAAGCACTCTGAGTGGGTAAAAGGATGAGAGGAACTGTACAGGAACTTCTGTGTACAGAAATCGGAAACAGAAACGTAAAATTGCTCCATGAGAGCATCTGAGGTAGTCCTGGCCTATTCTCGCTGTCTGAGCTTTGAAGCAAAGAAGTTTGCTGGTGTTTTTTTTAATCCATATAACCCCTCAACCTCTGAAGCACACTAATATGACTTAATTTACATGGTTAGTGGATGTTACTGTTTCCAGAGTGAACCAAATGACATGGAATGAACTGTCTTACTTTATGGAAGTAACAGCAATTAACCTTAAGGATTACAAGGTCCAAAGCCTACTCTAAGCAGGAAAGAGCTGTGATTTCCAAGACCGTCCCTCTGAGATGTGACCACTCACTTCTGAAGTGCAAGGCATTCAGAGACCCAGTCAAAATTAACCCCAAAAACATGAAAATAAAGATAAAATTAGAAGTTTGTCAGATTAGACAAAGATTTTACATATCTATATCTCTATATATATTTGTCTCCAAAATAAGACACACCTCCGTAGACATATGAATGCATAATGTGTTCAACATCTTAGAAGTCTAGATACTGGTCTAACGTTGAACAACATCTATCTGGAACTTGTTCACTGACCTCAAGAGATCAATGAATCACACCACACTGTTGACCTCTAAAGACCTATTTCTTCCAAATATTTGTTTTCAGCCAAATGCTTAATTGCTTTAAATTCTAGGAAGATGCATTTCAGGTTATTTTTGAATAAACTTCAGCTTTCAGCTAGAAATGCTCTCCAAAAGGGAAGCTTAAACTAATCAAAAGAAATTAAAATCCAAATATGCCAGTCTATTTTATTTTCTCTCACTTTATTGACATAGTTAATGAAGTAGAGTTGCTATTTGCATTTTGCCATCCCTGTATATTCATTAAGTGTATTAATTTAGTGTAGCCTCTTGCAGCTGTTGAAAAACAGTATAGACCTTGCATTAGGCTGATCAAGTCATCACTGTTCATAAATGTTTTAGGACAAATTTTAATCATAGATTAAAATTTTCCTACAGCATTATATATCTCAAAAGTAATATATAATGTGTGGTCAACATATCTATATCCTTCCTCAGTAGCTGAACTGTAAAATGTTAAGTCCTGTATAAAACTGGTGGAAATTATTTTATTAATAGCTATTTTTCCTCTGTGTTTCATAACTATTTGGGATGCATGCTTAAAATGCTAACCTGTCATAGAAGCTGGCTATCAGTCTATTTGGACTATTTCCTCTGCAATGCCTTAGCTCTTCACGATTTCTTTTACATTCTTTTTCCTTTTGCTAAATTGAAAATTTTATGGATATAGAAGAGCAAGGACAGCAAAATACACTAAAACTGTGTATACCAGACATTTTTTCCAATCTTCTCTTACACTGTCAATAGATTTTATAATACAATTCAGTACAATCATAAAAGTGGATGCACTCATTACGTTTTTACTGATGTACTCTAATAAATTGTGAAATGCAATTATTTCCTTTCTGAAAAATAGTTTTCAAATATGGTATTACAAAATGCCTTGTTTTATTTCTTGTTGTTTATTTCAAATAAATGTCCTTCATTTTCAGGGTACATGGCACAATTTATTATATCATTTTACTGATGCAAATTTGCCAGTGACAAACTTAGTCATAGAAGGCATTCTCCACTCTGACCTAATACTTACTCAAGTCCTTGAGAATCCCACCTGGAGTTCCGTGGATTTTGTGTCACCTGTATTCACTGGTAGACATCTTGCATAGCAATATATTGGGGGTGCAAGGGCCGAGGATAAAAAAGGATAGGATTAGATTAATTCACTCAGAACCTCTAGACATTTGGGCTATAGGGATACATCAAAATATCCAGAAGTTTGGATGCTTATTTAAAATTGAATCCAGAATTCCACATTCATCAGAATCTAGTATTCTTTAAGGAAATTTTGCCAAACAGCAGATATGGAAAGAAAACCCAATTACAATAGCTTACCCATTTCTATCCAAACATCATTTGGAATACCAATTTTTTTTTTTTTCTGCTCTAGTTTTGCAGAAAGAGAAGCAGTCAGAGGGCTTTCCCTGGAGACCTGGTTCTCTTTTCCTTTTTTTTTTTTTCTGTAAATCACAACAAAAAGGAAACCAGGCTTCAGTTTCATAATCAACCTCTTTCCCCTTCACCTTAAGGCTTGGTATGTCTGCTTAGTGAAATTCCGTCTCTGCCTCCAATATTTCTGTCACAGGATTACACAGAATCACAAAATGGGTCAGGTTGGAAGGGACCACAACGAGTCATCTGGTCCAACCTCCTGACTCAAGCAGGATCACCCTAGAGAACATGGCATAGGATTGCATCCAGATAGCTTTTGAATATCTCCAGTGAGGGAGACTCCACAGGCTCTACAGGCAATCTGTTCCAGTGCATGGCCACTTGCATAGTAAAGAAGTTCTTCCTCATATTCAAGTGTAATTTTCTGTCCTCCTCCTTTCCTTGATAAATGCTGCTTTTCATGTGTTCGTGCTCCCTGAAATCTGAAATTTTCCATCTTCCCCTGGTTGAGATGTATTTCAGTCCTAAGTTCTTTCATTCTCTCTGGCTCACTGTTTATTGTAGTTTTGTGCATTAATGAGGCTCATGATCCTGTTGTGCCTCTCTGCAGTTGGGAACAGATTATCTGCTTGCAGAAGTGCTTCCTTCCTCCTTCAGCTTCTCCAATTGGAACCTGACATAAGCAGGCTTGATGAGATATAAAAGAACAGGCTCTGTTCTCAGTAGCCTCCCAGTATATTTAATAATGGAAGGTGGACCTTGCTATTTTACCTAGGGTAGATAAAAATCAAAAGTATCCCAACTTCATGGATAGTGCTTCTTGTTTCTACCATTTCAAACAGGGAGTGATATGCTACGAAAGTGTTTTGTAAAAGGAAGGCAGGGGAGACATCTCCATTTCACACCAACTTACTGTTCTCCTACTCTGCCATTACCATCCAGGAAAAGATGCATAACTTTGGAAAAAAAACCCCACAGTTGAACTGCTCAATTTTCTTCCTCTGGCAGCAGCTAAGAATCTTAGCTAAGAACTAAGAAGCCTGAGTACTTTCCCTCCTATTTTAGGATACTGGCAAAAATGATGATACACACAAGAGAACAGAACTAACCTCATGAGTGGCACGACCAAAGAAAATTTATCTTCATGAAAATAAGCAACAACTGGTAGAATATGCTTTGCAGGTTTTCAATCATGTCTCTTATCTGAAAGACTACATTGCCATTCAAGCACACACCGGTTTTGAGTTACATGAAATATTACATAATAAAGAAAAGCTTGCACTAGGTAATTACAAGGCTTTTCATTAAAAGCCAGAAAAACTAAAAGATAACCCTGAATTATTATAGCCATTTCCATTAATCCTTAAAAACAAAATTGAAAGGATTAATTTTTATTCTTAGATCATAAATTCTCTTCACACATCCTAAGAGCAGCAAAAGTTATAATAAAAGTCTGCTGACAAACTATAACAGGATTGGATTTAGAGTTGTATTAAACCCCACTAACCAAACCACCTTTGTAAAAATTTTACTCGTATTTTTGAGGACTAAAAGTATCTGCTCTGGATTAATAAGTATTTGTTAAGCAAAATGTTTTTAAAAAGTGATCTCAGAAGAACTACTTTAATAAGAGTATCTAATAAGCAAATGCATAGGACAGCAAGAGGAAAAATAGTAATTTTATGTCTACCAGTAGAGCAAAAGAATCCAAATATTCCTCTCCTTTTCTCAGCTGGAAAGGCTTCTAATTTCTATGAAATTTTATTTATTTTATTTTATTTTATTTTATTTTATTTTATTTTATTTTATTTTATTTTATTTTATTTATTCTATTTATTCTATTCTATTCTGTTTTAATCTTATATAGGTGTATAATATAATAAAATCTGGTGTAATCTTATATAGGATTACATTTTAATCATCTATGGTCTGCTCACCGATGAAGTTTTTTGTCATTTAGAACACAGTTTATATTTTTTATGTTCCAATAGCACTTATCATTGTACGTCTCAGATAAAGAAAACAGCTACAATGTATTTCAAGATAGTTGGGGATCAAAGCAATTGTAAGCAAAGGCATTTGGCAAATTATGAAACAGAATGTCCTAGTGTTTCTCCATGTGATGAAACAGAAAGGAATTGAAAAGGATTTCCCTTTTTTTTTTTTTTTTAATCTCTTTTGCCCTTTTATTGGCTAAGAGAAGCAAACAAACACTATAGACTAAGGCAAACTTTCACACTGAGGCATCGGATCAAACATTTACTGATTTGAAGAGGCATATTGAAAGGAGAAAAACCTTTACTGACTGTAAATGTTGGACTAGAGAAAAGGTTTCTAAGTTTAAACACTGAAGGTTTTTCCTCTCCGGTGTGGACCCGCTGCAACTGTGGACTAATAATATAACTATTATGTTTACCTCTGTCCTCTAGAGCACACTATGATGAATTCTGCTCCTGCTGCACTTTGCAGATCAACTCTAAAGCAAAGTCTAATTAGAAGCACTGTAACAGTCAACTCTGGATATTTAAACACTATGTTATACTGAAAGCTTAAAGAGACTGAAATAAGCAGCATGCCAGCTTAATGAAAGATTTAATCTATTTGTTATCACTTAATAATGTCCAAAGCAGACTGCTAAGGAATACTATTCCCTTTATGAAATCCTACAAATGTAATTTTAAAACATTCTAGCAACATGCTGCCCTTTCCTGACCCGAGCAGTTGGCTGAAGCTCAAGGTCTTGCTGATTGCTTTGGTCAGGAGAAGAAATCAGTGGAAGAGATGTCTGCTTTAGGCATAATCCTCAATATGTGCTCTATTACCTCTAATTGTTTCTCTCAAGCACAGAAGTCCTTGAACAGGGATTCAGATAAAGGATAGTAGGCAGCAGAACAGGACACCTTACAGAGTAAATTACTGGTGAGCAGTCTTTCTACATTTTTTATTTGTTTGTGCATATATATACATATATATATTCATGTGAGTAACTTGAAGCATTACTTTTGTCTCTACATGGGGAAAGAGAAGGACAAAACGTGACATCATGGGAGGTAAATGTGGGTTCACATTTTCAGGCTCACTATCTGCAGCCAGCTGGACTGTTGGATAGGGATAGGGCTGGTTTGCAGCAGTTAACTTTTCTGAGTGATCATGTTCTCTTTAAGTAGAGTGACAGAATTAGAGACAGGATTGGGAAGAGGATAATGCAGGCCTGTCTCTTCACTGTCAGCTGATAAACTCTTTGTGAGTAACCCAGACCCTAGAACTGTTGAACTAAGGTGAATGCTGAGGTCATATCACAACAGTAGTCTGGTGCTTCAATGGCATCTCCTCATAGAGACAGAACTTCTTCATGGTTATGACTGTAGCCAAAACCCTGCTCATTGCATTTGGGCCAGCTGCATTTAATGTTGTCTACAGGAGCACCAGGAAGACAGAAATAGCATCAATAAACAGAACATTAATTTCTTTTTACAGAAGTGGAGGAAAGTTCTGAGGTAAAAACAATTGTAACTGGTGATCATATTCAGAGGTAATTAAAAACTGAATAGATTACTACTGTAAATGTTAAAAGAGGGTAAGTTCAATAACTACCACCAGATGCTTCTTTCCTCCATCAATTAAAAAGACATGACTGTGCTCACTCTAAGGTTTTCCGAAATAGGAAAACTTTAATGAATTGTGCAGATATCTGTAACATTTGGAGAACAGTTTTTCCTGCCATGGAAATTTTAAAAACAGACAACATTCTTTTGAGTCAAATTTTGAAAAAGGTTACCTCGTAGATGAGCAAACAGTATATCCAGAGACCCCCTAAGATGGCTCCACATAACTAGCTCACTCAAAAATAGGATTTCTGTGTTGGCAGTGTCAGTGTACTGTACATCTACCTTTTTGGATCAGTGCTTCCTCAAAATCTTTCTGCTGCACATTAACTTTCCCTTTTCCCTTCAGTTTCAGTCTCACAGCATTCTTGTAGCTTTATTTTGGACATATTCTGAATAATTAATATCTTCAAGCTATCAAATCCTTCATCACCTCAGATAATTGAGAGTCGAGTGCCTCAAGAAAATGATAACACAGAAATGAAAGTTCACTGATTCTCCATAATCTGCTAAGGTTGAGCAACTGATCAGAATGATGAACATATGAATGTAACATATGCTGAAAATAACTACTAACTTACCTATTCAGCTGTTGTGGATTGCTTCCAGACCTATCAAGCCCCTAGTAGAAGGCAGTACGTGATAATAAATGCATGGCTCTGGCTGAACTAGAATGAATGGGGAACTAAGGCCACAACACAAATGTATTTTATTTGTGATATCTGATTCCAGAAGGTGAAATCACAACATGGCAACATGGTATCTCATCCCAACTACATCAGCTCCATTTTTCCCTCCCACACTGTGTGTCATGGTTCTTGTGACTACAGACCTTCTGATAATTAAGATTAGGATCAAGGTTTCTCATGTGATGAAGATTCAGAGCTTTTCATGTCAAGATCTTTTACCACAAATTACAGTGAACACCACCAGCAGACCATCATATAGGCTTATGCTTTGGCCTGACTGATAGAATTGAAAATCCCTGAATTCACTGCAGTAGCCATTAAAATCAACAATGTCTTTACTGCATAGCAGTAACACACGGAGCAAGATAATCAGCTGTGTTTTAGAGTACTGCCATCACCCTCAGAGATGATTTGAATTGGTCCAATGTGATTTGCAGGACAGAAAATATGAGAAAAAACACGGCACTTCTGAGGAAAACATGGATGTAAAAGAAAAGCTTATTTTAAATTGGAAGCCTTCACAAACACGTGTGTGCACATGCACACCTAAAGCAAGGCTGAATTACAACTGTGAGCTACTGCTGCTGGACAGATATTAACTAGGGAGTTTCCATTCCAGGTGACACCTTACTTTTCTTCCAGGATTATCTGTGTTACTTTCTCATTGAAAGCAGCAAAATTTTCACTTTTGATCCAAGCCCTGAAAAACTAATATAGATTCTTGGCACTGAATCAGATACAACCAGGCAAATTGACATAAAAGCAAAAGAATCCCCAACTCCTAGCTACCCCAGAAAACATTCCCCCTATAGGTAAATGGGCTGTTTCCAATCTTTTATTGGATTTACTTGAACTGGCTCCAATAACAAAACTCATCTTTTTCTTTCTCCCCAAAGATAAAAGACAGTTTCCTGCTAACTTAATGATAAACAGTTTTGAGGCAGAAGAATGAGCTCTAATGGAGAATGTATAAGTGCAGCTGAAGCTTTTAATAGAAAAAATGTGAATACAGTGAATCTGATTAATTAGAGAAGTCTGGAGGGAATTTTACTGTGACTTCTGGCATAAAACATATCCAGTTAAACTGAAAATTCATGTGAAGAACTTTTCCCCTTTGACAAAAGCACACAGGTGTGGCACAGCAATTAGTTCCAATACCAAGGCTGTGTGGACAAAAGGTGTCTGAACTGAAACAGTTCATTTTTCCTCTCATTTCTTTTGCACTGCTATAATTCTGTTATGTTCCACAAAGTCTAGGGTTATTTTGTTGTTAATTAACATTCAAAAATCGTCTGACCTTCAGAGAAGGTTACAAATTTCTCCAAGCTACCTCTGATGGCTTCTTTGTACAAGTAAAATGTACCAATCATATAAGCACAATTCAGCATTCACATTATATGAGAACTGAAATATTCAAAATAAAGTCTGTCACTTGCAGCTGACCAAATGTTCTGAAGCTAGAAGATTTATATTTGTATTTAATTTCAAACATGAGAATAATCCCATCATAACATGAAATGCACTGTAGGAATAGTGTGTCACATAGCATGCATTATAAAAATATGTATTTTTTTTATTGAAACAAGCATGGGCAAATTCTAACATACATAACATACATTATATCATACATAATTTCACATTTTATGTAAATAATAATTTGCATTTTAGAAGGATCTGCTTCTTTTTTTGTAACATACAAAATGGCAAGTGGGTCTGTCATATCGCAGGAATACCTATCTGTTTACAGCTTCTCCCAGCTGGAAATTCTCATTAAGTGATTAATATCCATGACACAGAATTGATTGCTAAACACAATTTTATGATGTGTTTTGCAGACAATTCCCTATCCTTTGGCTATAATAAGTGTCAAAAATGTCAGTCTGCCACCTAAGCAGCTTGGAAGACAAACTTTTTCTGCTTGTCAAAGCTGGGACCTGCAGGGAAAGCCAATAGAATTCAGTCCACTCTGTTTATTTTATGCCTCAAGTTTTTGAAGGGCTCAACAAAAGGATGCTCAAGGCAAGCTATTGCTCAAAGCTGACTCAGCTTTGCCATGTAAGCACAGCACAAATGCAGCTCATCTCTATGACTGCAAACATGCCATATATTTAAGTGCACTTCCACACACTCCAGCTATATTAACTAAATTGCATAATACTTACACTTGTAAAATAATAAAAAATATGCAAAAAAAATTTAAAATGAGATAAACAATACTTTAAAAACATTCAGATTATCAGGATGCAATCCCAAAACCATGAATAGGAAGAACATGGGTTAAAAAACCCTGAGTTTCACATTCCATCAGGACTCACCATTCAGCCACTTGGAGTTGTACTGGGCAGTGCGGAGAGGAGGAAGGGCCCCCAGACTTCGATAAATAGCAGGATCTCTTCCTGGAAAATCCATGGCTGTAGCAGCATATAATTCCCCACTGGAAGTGAGAAGAGCAGTGGAGTTGTGCTGGGGACTGTAAGGACAACGAGCCATGCCACTGATTTGGTCATGTATCTCTGTCAAGTTACTTAACTGTAAAAGAATTAGAAAAAGGGATTAAAATTACCTGAAAATTATAATTTCAGCCAAGCTGCATCAATCTGAGCAAAATCCTACCACAAACACCAGTCATCTGCTTTGGTATTGTACAACAGTGATGAGCCAGCCTTTACATCAACCTGAAATTTTCTTATATAGAAAGTTTTATTGCCATGTTGTCTGGTTTACTTTTGCTACTTTGGTATGTAACACATGTACGACAATCATTAGTCACCATAGCTGATTTCTTTGTCTGTACAAAGACTGTTACTATGAAAAACACACCTGATTGTCAGAATCCACTAAGGTATTCACTGTAGCAAATAACTAGACAATTAAAAAAAAAATCTATTTTTTGTTGGTGTATTTCAGGAAAGAATCTCACATGAAAAGTGAGATTAAGAAAAGGAGCTATCCAATATAGCAGAACCATCTCTGATTTCATAGCCCAAATACTTTCAGCCATAAACCACAGTATGATGTTAATGTGTTATTTGAAAGAAAAGGTACAATGGATTTAAATATAATAAATGTGCATAGGAGTTTTTAGTGATACAGTTATTCTTTGTATTGAAATGTTTCTCTCCTCCTGAAATAAAGAGGCACCTACTCCAACCAGTGACATTTTGATATTTATTATGACTATTATTCATCCTACAATTAGGCATTTTTTGAAAACAGAATGACAGATCTTCCTAAACAAGATTGCTGATTCTCAACAGTCAGGAGTTATATATGCTCTCATTTCTCCAGAACTACACATACACAGTATGCAGCTACACGACTACATTTTATAACTAAACCAGTTGACGTTAACCAAACTTGGCATAGTGGTAGAAGTCTTAGAAATAACTAAAGTTCATGAAAATTGCGCTGTAGGAGGAACTAAGCTGCTCGTAGCTGTGCTCTTCTCACAGCTGAGGAAAAGACTGCAAAAAGAGATCATTGGTTAGCTCTCCTCTTTGGCCTGCTACTAGCTAAATCAGCCTTTTACAAATCAGCTCACCCATCAACATGCAAATTGTCAGTTCTCAACCACAGCATGCTCTGCCTTTTAATCTGCTGGCCCAGAACAGGGATTTCAGCTTGTGGGACAAAACATTTAACTCATACCGTTCGATTGGTGCAGATTGGAGTGAAAGCATTGGTTCCACAGGTGAAGAGATGCTTGCCTCCCACAAGAAGCACTCGAATATAGTTCTGACATTCCTCCTGCGATGCAGAAAAAGCATACTCAGTGATACTTCAAACTATAGAGGAGACTAATTACAATTTGCTTTCCATGGTTATGTGTCCACACAGAAGAACTTTTAGTGAACAAGGCTTAAGCACACCCAGTGTGTTAGCAAATATGATATGCAGAGATTTCTTAACTAAAACACATGCATCCATCAACCCCTCCAAAAACTTCTTAATAGGATAACAATTAAACCTCTTCAGCATTGAAGATTTCTTACCACTGATTTCATAATTTACACAATCTGTTTTATTAGAAGCATCTACTTTCCTGTTAATTCAAAGTTTCTCAAAAATTTCATAACCACAATACAAAGATGCTCACCCCTGAGGAATAATTTTACATCCTTTTTACCCCACTAGGATGTGTGAAGGCTTTATGATGTTCGTGCCTCTCATTTCAAAAGCTGGAAATCAACATCAAATTCTACTGTTTATCCAGACAGAAAGCCTTCTCCTGCAATATTAAAAGTCTCCCAGAACTGTATATAGGAAAGACTGAAATACCTCTCTTGCAAAAATCGATGTCCCTATCTGATCAACAATATGTCTGGAGAATATAAAGTTTCCTGGAAACTTACATTTGAATACTCTCTAGAATTCATCACAAGATAGTCTCATATAAAGCATGAAAAAACCTTGTGAAATTACAGCCATGCAATTCCAGCAGATATTAAGTGAAATCATGTAATTAAACCCATACAATAGTAATGGTGCAGAAGTCCCATTATCTGGCCTACAGTTATATTAAATGTATTGCTTGTTTATCTTGAAAATAGACTCTCATCCTGGAAGAAAACAAATATAATCCTGAATAAATTGAACAGGCACAAAGTAGACTGAAAAAGAAGATGAAGAAAATATTTTAAGGATTTAAGGATAACTCTCAGGATTTATCTTCTATACCCTTCCTCATAAAGTTAAAAAGAAACTAAAAAAAATCTGTAAAATCTTGGGAAAAAACCCCATCTCTTTGAAAAAATACATCTCAAACCCACATTTACTGAGTAAAATAGTTTAAAGATCTTCAAGAAAACTCTCAGAATTTATCTTCTATAACTTTCCTCATAAAATTAAAGTAAAAAATCCTATAAAATCCCAGGAAAAAACCCTACCTCTTCGAAAAAATTAATCTCAAACTTGCATTTAAACTAGTCTCTCATGAAAATTATGAAAATGTTGCTTTTAAATGCTTCTCTTTGAGCCTTTAAAGGTAAGGGCCAAACATCTTAGAAGTAAAATTTGATTCCTACTGGGCAAAAAATACAAAGTTTTTATACTGAACTTTATAAAACTGTCATTTTAATATTCTTTAAACCACAAAGAAGCAAATGTGCAACAGCAAAACACTGTTGGGCAGTGCAACAAGCCTTTTATAAAGAAATAATTTCACATCTTGGCAGTATGGGCATTTTCCATGTTTTGAGTTGCATTAACACCATCGACAAAAGAAAGAAAAAGAAACAAAAAAAAACCCCAAACAGACAAACAAACAAACAACACAAACCCCCCAAGAAAAACATACAACTCCCCCCCCCCCCCAAAAAAAAAAAAACAGAAAAAAACCCAACTCTTAAAAGCAATTCCTTTTTTTTTTTTTTTTGGTGGGAAGGGTGCTCGGGAAGGGTGCTCAGGAAGGTTCATAGAAGGTTTGACAGCAGTTGATTCTTTGGTCTGTTTCCATTCTGCCCTTTGCAGCAAGCCATGGAATGTAAGTGTAGGAAAAATAAGTGGGTTCTGACATTACAACGCATCCAACCTCTCCTCTTCATATTCCAGAGCTCCCTGAAATAGTGTCATTTCCAAATTACTTGCATGCTGATCACCCACTCTTTTTGTTCAAAAATAATGTTAATTTTTTAAACTCCGACATTCTTGGGAATCACAAGATTCTTCTCTTTAATGTTCCCAAGCCCTGTGCCAACTTGACAATAATCCATACTGCAACATGGCAAATAAGACATCTCATTTCAAATTTTTGTTAGGCACACAGTGCAACAAAATGGAAACTGAAAGAATAGTTTTTAAGTGTGTATTTTCTTCATATGAAAAAAAAGTTCACACTAATAGAAAACAAATTTAAAAAAAGTTTGTCATTAACAAAACAATCACCACCCAAAAACATACAGAAAAATTACTTCATTGTTAAGTCATTTGAATTGTTCAGAGATACTTTCCTAGGTCTGGAGTCAAGCTTGGTGGTACTAGTACACTTTTGACACATTCAGAATTGAGATGTGGACTGTAAAAGTGGCAGTGGTGAATGCAAAGGACTTCAAGAGCGAAGTATTTTTTAGTTCAGAGGGCAGTATTAGGTTTAATAGCCATCTTTTATGTAGTTTTATTCTCCAGTTCATCTGGTCATATACTTTCCTGTTTTCCTATAAAATATATCTGAAATAAAGAAATTAATTTAGGAATTACTTTCTACTTCTACATCAGCATATCTGAAACAAAATACAACTATTAGAAACAATTCAGCAGCCAAGCAGGCTAGGCTGTTACTTAAGTTTAAGACCACCTTGACAGTTCAAGGAGAATCTGGCTGCAGCATGGTTATCCTCTTGCAGCAATGTTAACATTTTAAACACAACTGTGGCTTAATTTTAAACACTTTTATTAACAGATCAGATATAACACACAACCATTAGAATCTTAAATAAGCAAGGGATAGGACTTAATTTCATTTATCATTATTTTTAATCTCTTTGGTTTATTGCATTTTTAACATGTGCATTTATATTTTTCCTTTCTAACATTCCCTACCACAAGTGTCAATATGAATGGGCAAATTTATTCTCTTAACCATGTGCGGTGTTTTAGACTTCTAAATGCTAATGCATGCTGGCCACAAGGACATAATTTTGTCTGACTCACTCTTGGAGCCACTTGTTATTTTAAGCAACAACTTAAATTGGTGGATAAATGTCTGAAGTCTGAGTAACAAACATCAGCCTTCAAAAGTCAAGTGTGCATTACACTGTCAAATGTGACAGATGTCCCTATACATTTTCCCCTTCAGCTCTTTTCCCTTGTTGGCTTCTAAAGCATAAACTTCAGAACAACAAGTACTGATAACAGCTACAGGCAAAAATTCCATGCAGCTTCTTTCTCAAGAACAACAAAAAAAAAGAGCTGTGCTTCACTGACCATTATTTCAAAACTGATAGAGTTGCTTCAGGGTTCAAAGCCAGCTCCTGATTTCAGGGCAGTGACTCCATCAGTAAGCTGACTTTTAGTTTTGCCACCTGAACTCATTGCCCCCATGCTGCTCTGTGGTCAGCAGAGCTTCAAAAGAAATCAGAATCTGAATGAATAATCTACCCATGGCCATCCTTGCAATTCTCATCTCTCCTTCACTACAGTCTGAGCTGGCCTTACTTATTTTGTCTCCAGTCTTTCCTGTCCATTTCCTACAGTCACACGTGTCTCTCCTGAAATCTGAATTAGCCCTGAGAAATGTTATAGAAATGCAACCCCCAGCAACTCTCCAATTTGGGCTCAATCTATTTATAAAACAGCAGTCAAACAAGCAGGTTTTCTAATAACAGTAACTGGATTTGTGTCTGCCAGGAGATTCTCTGTGAAGAGGGACAATTCCCTGTGGCACTGGAGTGAATTCCTCCTGGTCTGATAATTCCCAGTTTTTCCAAGGGAAGGCTTCTGTGGTTTGACTAGGAGGAGAAGCAGGCCACATATCAGCTGCTTTCCTCATCTGCATGCATAAGTCCTCCTTCTACAAAGAGTATAGTGACCTTGCTTTAGTCTTGGAAATGAGGCAATAAAAGACAACATCATTAGGCTATCCTTTCTCTGGTCATAAATTTATCCTTTGATTTTAACCTCAAGCACATCAGTAAAAACAAAAGAGGCATGAAAAGTTCAAAAAGACAGTTGTTGTTCCAACTGGGTAAGTTGCCTCAGTCAGTATCTCTGCATTCTCCAGCAACTCCCACGTGAAGCTTTCAGGCCATAAAGTCTGCACACCAAAAAAAACCAAAACGCACAAAAAAACCCAAAAACCAAACCTTGTGGAAACAACACCTATTTACTTCCAGGATTACTTTTGAATGTAAAGAAGAATCAGGATTGTACTCCTCTTCTAGATTGTGAATGAGGAACATGGCTATGGGTACAAAGGAAATCTTTATCAAAAAAATAACAATGCTAAGAAACAATCCCAGAGGGCATTATTAGAATAGCATGGATACTATCTTACAGTGACAGCCTAACTTCTGATCACCAGGTTCTACAAAAGGGTGTGATGAATGTGAATGAAACTCCGCATAAATAAAAAACTACATTAAGGTCCATTCTTAAATGTGTTTAACCAGTGTTGAGTATTTCTCCTAGCAAAAGTATTTAATAGCAGCATATGCTTTGCACTGTTGAAGCAAACGTGTGGTAACATTGTTGTCAACATATTATTCAAAAGTACACTGCTATAGCCTCGAATTTACGATTACTTTCATCCATCACTGCACTGTGACTTTCAGACAAGTTGAATGTTATTCTCACAGCTTTAAACTTGGAAAATCATTGTAAATCAAAGCCATAAATGTTTAGTTACACATTGCATTCCTACCAGAATAGGTTCTACTGTATAAGGCCCTTGATCAGCACAATCTGTCATATTCTGTTGTCACTTGAGCATATTCCCTTACTTCCAAGTATTGCCATCTGAGAGCTAAGGATAAAGGCTTGAGGGATATATTACATGTAGAAGCATAAATTTTCTAGAGAGAAATAACAACTTAAAAAATTAAACATTTGCTTAAAATATGAGGTCCCAAAAGTTTTTTCTTTTCTATACCTCATGGTATAACATGGCCCTGCTTCTGAAGTGAGGCCATTCTTCCTCTTTAATCTCAAATTTAGAGTGTACAAATTTAGAGTGTACAGCAGTGTACAACTGTACACTGCAATTTTTTTTTCCAGCACTCAGTAAAAAAAGAGCCGGATTAGATTAATAACTATGATTAAATAACTATGCAGAAGAGACTCATCCTCTACTAGATGGCAGAGCTTTAGGAATATGTTTTTGAAGCTTGGAGTTTTCTGAGTTTTGCACAACAATGATGTATGCTGACATGTTCTGCTGAGTAAAAGCAGGTGTGCTCTTTTGCAGTTATCACTCTTGATGTGTTTTCCCTTTATGTTTTAACTGAATTAACTTCAATCATTAAACAGTATAATAATTACAAACATAGACTGCTCACAATTCTAACTGCTTTTATAATTAATTTGACAATTAGCTTCAGGTTGGGAGAGCCACAGAAAAACACAGCATTGATAGAGGTTTCATCTTAGCATTACAATTACCTGTGCTGAATAAAAGCAATTGCAGTAGACCAGATAAAGAATTGGCTCTGAATACTAAAAATATAACATGTCCCATGTCTAGAGAGGTTAGTGAATTTAATATAATTTTCTTTACAGTACCTGTAAGAAAGGAAATATAAAACTTCATAAAATTGCACCTAATACACAAGAATATAAATTGAAGATTATACAAAGTAATTACACAGTTATGTGGGATTTACAGTACTGAAAATGAAGTGAGAGTGCAGTCCACTGCACATGATGTGTCATTGTTTAGCCTGTGGAGTCAGAACAGTAAATTGTTGGAGCATAAAGCTAGTGATCATTTCAGAAAAGAATCACATGACTATATCTCTAACCTCACAATCCCTATATTCTTTTTTAATCCTTTGCTTATACATCAGTGTCAAACTCCTTTTCTTCAACGCTTTTCAGAAAAAGAGACTAAAAATGCATAGGGTAGTGATTTATACACTGAATTACACCTGCTATTACATATAAATTTTATTAAAGCAGAACAGCTATCTCATGCTTACCTTTGATTTGCCTTTACTGTAACAGGCTCTTTTAGTAGCTTCATCACATTGCCACTCCACTGCCTGCAACCAACAGGAATTAATTAGAAATTAGTTAGAAATGTGCTGGGAACACAGAAATATAAACCTCAGAGCTACCTAAGCCCATTCTTGTGATATGTGTTTCAGGCATACTGATAATTAGCTGTGGCTGATTCTATCAATATATGCCTTATAAGCTTTTCCTTCTTGGAAATGTAGTTTTCCTGATGAGGGTTTTTCAGTGTTTTAACCCAAAAGGAAGCTGGCCAACCTCATGGGTCACTGTACTGATCACTACAGCAGAAATAACCAGTTACACTTCATGCTATTTAGCCACTTTTCTGTGAGTTTTTTAAGGTAAGCAGATAGGAACACATAGAAAGGCTGAATCTCTCCCCCCAGCACAGGTAGGTTGCATCACCGCACCATCTGAGGTCAGCCCTGCTGAGAAACCTTGCACCCTGGGAAAGTGTGCCCTATTGCAGTTTTTGAAGTATTTATCTCAAGCATCAAATGGAGATTTTGGTCTCTAAAGGTATGACTGCAGCACTAACCAGAAACACTAAAACTTTATTCAGAGAAAGAAGCAGTGGGCAGAGGCATACAAGACAACAGCGAAACAGAGCACTGCGAAGCAGAAGCAATTTATCCTCATTTTTTGAGCTGTCTCGCTGCTTCAACAGATTTATGTCAGGACTGTAATGCCTAGTCTGCATTACTACAGTTTCACTGCATGAGTTAATTCCAATTATTTCTGTATTTAACATTCAAGACCTATGACTTATGAACTTTATTGTTCAGTGGAGCAGGTTGTATGCCTGGTGTTTATGTACCAATACATGTACATATTTGAATGCCTGTATATGCTGTGTAGTCAAAGCACATTTTAAATCAGTCTGCATTCTTTCACCTCAACAGTGCACATCTGTATGTTCTTTAGATAAAAATGCCACAAAACACTTCACATTTTATCAAGAAGAACTGATATTTCTGAAGTAACCATTGCTGCTTAATTACTGAAATCACAGCCTTTTCATTTTTATGTACGAGGAAATAATGAAAGACCACTTATTCAGATTTAATACAGGAAATATTTTGTATCTGTCTTTTAATGGAGAGTATATTAATAGCAAGCAGACTCTATAATTAACAAAAGGGTTAAATTAAGGGGGCAAATGCCTTCAAAGCATTTGTGTTTCAACAAGCCCTAGAATGAGCTTTTTTCATTTCAGGGGAAAAAAAAAGACATATGAAAACTAATGCTATTACTTCTCTTCCTCCATCCCAAACCTTCTTATTTACAGTATTTGTTTATGCAGTGTTAAATGACTACAGCATATTGGGAAATATATTGAAAACTTCTGAAAGAATCCACTTGTGAATGATCCTAGCATTTATAACAAGCTGTATCTGCTGGCATGAAAGAAATGTCATATGGAGTTAGACAAAAAAGCAGCAATGACCTAACTCTTTTGACTTTGTAATGCAAAAAGCAATTCATGTCCATAACAGAGATGACAGTACAAAAGACTCCTCTTAGATGAGCAAATAAGGTCCTAATCCATTAGGACACACTGAATCTATATGTTACATGGCATTGAATCTATATTTTATATGGCACTAGATACAGGTATCTAATACTGAATATATTATCTCTAAACAACGTAAAAAATTTTAAAAACCTGGAGAAATGCAAGGATTAATTGCCAGCAGGAGGTCAGAGTAGAAAGACTTAGTGAAATATGGGTGCTTAAAAGGAAGGTTTAAGGAAAGTTCTTGCCAAAACTGAACTGAGAAGAATACACCAAGCACGAACAGCAGGAAAAAGGTTGGATTAAATGTAAGTTGTTTATCAATTAATCAATTTTCAGTGACAAAATACCCAGCTTTTAATTGGCTCTAAGTCCAAAGTAAAAGAGTTATTTGAAGGAGAAGAATATGAAATGTAAAATTACACCATGTCACAAATCAAATTATTCAAGTACATTTCTCAGGCACTGAAAATTTTAGAAATGAAAATCAATAGACTTTGGAAATTCAGGAATATTCAGAAGCCACAAGTGAGGGTTCTTCTGGTTTTGAAATCTGAAAAAAGCATATAACACATCTCTGCAAGCAGGTCACAGATGGAGAATCTGGGAACACCAAGCGCACGATAGTGCAAAGCTTTATTAACTCTGACCACAGTGAGAGAACATTGGGACAGCATCTCCCCCTCACTCTCCTGTTCTCTGCCAGGCAATCACAGAGACCCAGCATACATACATTTCATAAAAAAATAAAGATGTGAAGAAAAACAAACATTTCAATGTTAGCAAAGCCTGGCATCTATCCCTGGAGAGATGGACTCTTTAAGGAGCTTGCTAACTGCCACCCTTCTAAGAAGGAATCAAACATTAAACCATGACAATAGAGAGGTGCAGGTCTCTTGGTAGAGCCTGTAGGAGGGGCACACCCAGTATAACCTTAGCTCAGAAGTGGAGAGTTGGAAACAATCACAGACTGTTAGCTTTTAGTTAAATACTCTTTTAGTTAGGATAAACATCTTGGCTGGACCTCTCAAGTTCTAACCACTTAATACTATTAATAGCATAAACCGAAAATCAACTTTATTCTCTTCCTTTGACATCCACACAACACATAGATTTAAATAAAGATAGTAAATATTAAAACATTATGTAACATTTCCTGATATCATAGTTAATAGCACACATAAGAACCCAAATGCTTGTAATCTAACCACATGACAAATGTTGGGAAAACCCTATTAATGACAACATATGCTAAAAAGGAATAATAGTGTCTGGACAAGAAATAAGTACAGACACACTGCTGACAAAGCTAAGTTCCATCTTTGAAATCAAGTGTACTTACAGTCCTATAGCCCTGGATTCCACTGCTAGAGGAGATAATAATAGAGCAGATTGCAAATGAAATATAGCACAAAGGCAGCTGAAGAGAACTGAGTACTTTAAACTCTTGTACTTTGGTCCCTAAGGCTTCTACACAGTCCAGCAATGCAGATAAACATTTCTATATAAAGAGTTTTTTTCTTCTAAACCCCCAGAAAATTTGGGGCAGTTTTCCACAAAATGGAAATGTAGATATTCAACACAGTCTATTGGTTATATACAGGTGGAAGACAGGTAAAAAACTCCTCAAGCTAAGTTCCATTTCAATGTGGAAAAAAGGAGGAGAAAAATGTGTCCTGAATCTTCGACACATAAAGACAAAATAAAATGTCCCAACAGAATAATAACAATGTGGGTTTTGCCAGCAGAAGATTAAGACTTTGAAGTTTTCATTCCGAAAGACTGGATGGACACATGGATTGCATTATTTTACAAAGCAAATGAAATACCATGTTTATGGATGTTACTGTTACCCACTGCTACCATTAAACTGGCATATTCTCCTGCTTAATACTGATTGCTGACATTTCCATGAAGTTCAGATGAGTAGCACAGATATGACACGCATATCACGTTGGGTATTTGATTCACTGTGAAGGTCTACACAGCTGATGTTCATCCTATTAGGATATTTTCTTTTCTACATTTCTTAATAAGAAGCTCCAATTTTCACATGCAAAATACAACCTGCAGCATTCCGTGTACTACTTTTAATTAATATTATAATTCTACTTGAGCTGGGAACAAAATTTATTGAACCAAAATACAGACACTAAAGTTTGTTTGCTTTGGGGAAAGAGGAAACAGGGATTTGAAAGTCAGTGTCACGGAGAAAATAAGGGTAGGTAACACACAGCTGCTGCTACACATCTCCACTAAGAGCATAGGTTAAAGAGTAGGCTTTAAGTTGGCACATCAGTCTGTTTCTGATAGTAAGGTGACAGTATTTATAGTGGCATGGCTCTTATAAATCCTGCAATATATTCTTTCAAACACCTCTATAAATGTCATGCTTAGTTTGCTCCTAATTTCGCAGTCTTCAGTTCAAATGCATTCTAGTATATATAAATAAACCTTAATTATGTCATGTAGTGAGATTTTTAGCACTGTGAAAGCCAGTGTGCCAACTTTAAAGACACAGCTTGAACTTAACCCAGTGTACTCTGATGAGGATGTCACATTCACTTTGGAACACATATTGTTTTCTTCAATTAAAATAAATACATGAACCACAAAGCTCCACATAGATTTGACATAAAATCAGACTGAACAAAACCAAGGCTTTGGTGCTTACTTAACTCTAAGCTTGCATTCAAGTTTCAAAGTCATTGTGGGCAGCTTTTCTTAAAAGCTCAATTGCAAATAACCGTATCAGTGTTTTAAACATTACATTGTAAAGAAACTTCAGAAATTTCAGATGGAATCTCTCCTGGCATTTTCAAGGGGTAGTAGGAGGAGAGAAATTCCAGCCAGAGAAGAAAGAAATTCCAACTCAAGATATACAATGAAACTGTTATCTTCAAAATGAAGAAAAATATACAACTAGCGCTTGTATATAAGTTAAAAATTACAGTATTAAAATTCCTAATATTCTTTGGAACAACAAATATCTTTCAATAAATTAGCTGGATGAGCAGTGAGTCTCTCTTAAAAGTTGAACTATTATATTTCAGCAGGCAAACTAAGTATCTGAAAATAAATTATCTCCAATGAAAACTGAAAGACAATCTCCAATCTAAACTGATTTATCCAAATACATTTGAAGAACACTAAAAGAGAAACACGGGAAGTGTAGAAACAGTAAATAATGTTCACAGAAGTAACTGCCAAGGTTTCTCTTACATGCCCAACATGCAGAAACAAATGAAGTCCCCAGGCAAGACACCTGGAGGTCCTTTCCAACCTAAACTATTATACCATTTTCCAGAAAAATTACAAAATACATCGAGGGGGGAAAAATCAAAGCCCTAAGTAATTTACTTTAATATAGCCCCTTTCTGTAATTCTAACTTTAATTAGTAAATGTAGACAGGAAATTGGAAATTTGAACACAGTCAAGAAAGGTCTGGTCAATAAGAATGATTTAAGTTAGAGATGTATTAATTTTACTGACAGGTCAAGAAAAAAAATCTGACTTTCAGCTACAGTGGGAGCTGCACACATAACTGAGTAAAATTATATCTCCTAGAAGAACTGTGCTCCCATAGCTACACAGATAGTCAAAAGATACTTGGAGTTGACATATATATATTATTATATTCTATAGATCTAATATATAGAATTATATATATATAATTCTATATTATATATTTCTGTAGAAACAGCAAGTATTACTTAATTTCATAGAGAAAGAAGTTAATTAGACAAGAACCAAGAAATGAACAGAACAATATTCCAGACAGATGGTCCAGCACTTCTTAGGCAGATGGCTCTGCTAATGAGATACTGGCAAAAATAACATTAAAGAAGACGGTTCAATTACACTATGCCAAAAACTAACAACTACATGATATTTCCTTTTTTCTTTTTTTTCATTATCTGCTTGCTTTCATCTCTTATATCATGTATTTAAACAATACTCTGGGGAGTTGGGGTATAATGGCAACAACCATAATAATATATGTCAACAAACATGAGTAATATTGCCTTACTGCTCACATCAGCCCAGCAATGGAATGGCTTCAAAATGTTTTGACTTGTTTGGCAAGGGTGTCTTGCAGCCTGCCTAATTAGCTCTCAATGAACATGTATGCTGGATTCCAAAAGCTGAATTTAAAGAGGCCATAAAAAAAGTGTCAGGATCATAAACCCAAAGAAAGAATGTAGCCACACAGAAGTATACCAGCAAGATATTAGCAGCAAATTAGCAGCCACAGAGTTAGTGGTGGTTTTGATGGTTACCAGAAATTTTAAGGCATGCTTTGGTATAATGACATCCTTGCTTCCAGCAAATACATCAAGCCACTTGTGGAAGATTTATACTTCTTTCTATTTCACAGGAACCATTGTCCTTGCTTTCCAGAGAGTCATGACCCCTCATCTTGTAGCCATTATTGCTGGAGCTGCCTATCTTGCCAATAGGTTCCTGACAAGTAACTTCAGAGAGTGATCACCCTCTGAGTGAAAAACTAGAGGAAAGTATTAAAAAGGACCTTCCCTTTAACACAGCTTTCCCCCAAAAAAGAGAAAAGCTGGATTCCGGGGGTTTAAGGCATCCTGCTTAGGCTTTCACTTAAAGTGATAGGCCAGCAGCTTATACAAGAAGTCCAACACCATATGGACAACTTTACTAATTGGCTACAGTCACTGCAGTATTTTGCCACCAAATTTCTTGCCACATGAAACAGCCTGGAAATAACATCATGTGTGTTTTCATTTGTTCAGAACCAGCTTTTACTGTTCATCCACAGTAAAAAATTACAGTTTCTTATAAAGTAAGCACTGTGAAATATAAGGAAATAAACATAAAACTATGCTTGCATTTTCCAGGGTTTGGAATTCAGTTAGAACTGAGATCCCCTGATAGATATATAATTTTGTACTTAAACCAAGTAATATATGAAGCTTTATATGACTTCAAGGAGCTGATGTCAACTTAATTTTATTCCAAAAATACTAGCCTGAAGTATATAAAAAAGTGAGTACATACCCTAATAATTTTTCAAGAAGCAGCCTAAGTCTTAATAAGCTGATTTTATTGACTATGCAAATAAACAATTGTTGAAAATTGTCAGAGTTAATGTGATAAATTTAGAAGAATATTAGAGAAGAATTTAGAGTCACTAAGACTTTCACAAACCCTCTAAGTTGGGCTACTCCCCTGACTTTAACGACAGCCCAAGGCTGAACTTTCACAAATGCCACCTACCCATCCAACTGTGCATTCCCCTCTTGGTTTTCTGCAAAGATTTCTAAATGTCACAAAATATCCATTTGGTTTACCTTTAACAGGGACAGATTTGTAAAGGAAAATGAAGTTCCAAATCTAAAAATTAGCAACTCAAAACTTGAGCATATTTGAAACTAGGGTTTTCATTCCTGCTCCCAGGGAGTTATTCAAAAAACTGAAACCGTTGCACTGTGACTTTCAAAGTTTTTATTGTTCCAATCTGGCATTTTGAGGCTTTTACAGTTTTTATGGACATTTAAATATTGAATGCAGGATTGTGCTGAAGGGGGGAAACAACAAAATGTTCTTGCAGTACCAAACTTGGCAGCCATTCAGCAGGTAGGAATGAGATTTCACAATACATTTTTAATGCACATTCTGAAATTATACTACATATAGTAAATTTTATGTATTGAATAAATTACATATGAATCCTTTAAGATTTAGCATCTGTGCTAGCACATTGAGTTTTGAAGTGTTTCCTGATTTTTGGCAAATAAGATTGATTTTAGTAGACTCCAAGACATTTTGAAAGCAACATTTTTTTTTACAAATAGTGTTTTAAACTTTTAGATTCTGATAGGTCAGGATTCTCTTCATTCCAGTTAAGGGAATTTCAATATAATTTCATACTTCTCAAACCCCTAGGTTTAAGAACAGAGTAAGTGGTAAAAAGAATCCCATTGCACTGAAGTACCACAAAATGTTGTTTTGGACCTTGAGCATAGGCAAGCAGAAGTGGGGTTTATTTCCTGTACACTTGTTCATTGCTACTAAGAAACATAGAAATTGGAAGGAAGAGACAGGATTAGAGTGTGGGCCATCCTGCCTACTGCTAACTTGTTGCTCATGGCAGCTGCGCTGGTGTGGGATGCCCAGCAAACAGCCCTCCTTAACTTTCAGCCACAGACAGTCAAGGAGACTTCAGAAGAGTTTGTGCAAATCGAAAACCTTCTTGAAATAATTTCTGAGAGACACAGCCAATATACTATATCTTGCCTCTGGGATGTCAAAGATAGCTGTATTACAGCTTCCAGGTAAGAGTTAAAAATACTCAGATGAACCTGAGTGATATGATGGAGGCTGAAATTTGTAACACCTTCTAAGTCAGATTGAAAAACTGAGAGTACAAAAAAAAGTCCTATTTCTATATGTCTGCATATTATTTTGTACATAACTTTTCATTAGGTACAGAAGAACAATTTTATCACAATTTCCATTTGTCTTTTTTACTCATTTATTTAAATAGTTTTGTAATTAGACTTTAGGGATGGCAGGCTTGATTCTGTTAATAGTAATACCCCTCTGCAGCTCTAGAGAGAATACTACATTACTACTTTACAATAACTGTTACTTACAATATTAAAAATATCCTTCAAAATTAACCTAAAAATGGTATCTCACAAGACAGCAAAAAGACAAAAATTGCTGAGGAACTTTAACATATATATTTTTTTCCATTAATTATGTAACCAAGTCAAGGTAAAAAGATTTTAGACACATGAAAACAGAGAGAAAGCAGAAAGCTAATAAAAAGGAAATATAAGAACCACTATTTCATGCAGTTTGCCCAGTGAAGAGGTAATGGAAAAATATGTTTCAACATCAAGGAGAAACAAATAAGGAATTTTCTACATCCATCTAGATAAATTAATTGCTCAGAAAAGTGACTGAGAAAATCAAGATTGAGCTTTTTTCTTTCCACTTACGGATAAAACATAGATATACAAGCCATTTAAAAAGTGGATAAGGCAAAATGAAACACAGTAAGAAGAAACGTCACAACATTTCCAAAGAGCTGGGAACAAAGTTGATGACAACACAACCGACAGTTTGCTCAGAAAAAAAGGTAATTTCAATTTTGGTTATGTTTACCTTAAATAATTTGCTTAAGTTTGACAAATGATAAAATAATCTGAGAAACAAAATAGCAAGAATATGGAGAAGAATAAAACGTAAAAAGACACATAAGTGAGTGTCATCAACAAATAGATAATATCATGAGCTGTGAAGTAAGACAAAAAAAAGAACAGCAGGCTGAAAAAAATTCTCACTAAACACAAAGTGCAAAAGATGCTTATTAAAATCAGAAATCTTGAAGCTATAGCTACTAGGAAAATCGCCGGAGTATAGATGTGCTATTAAATTACACAGAAATCAAGGGTGAGAAAAGTGAGCAGGAGTCTCAGGAGAGTATTTGCTCCAAGTATGAAAATGTCTTTAATGGAACGTTATGTACTCTAATCGCCATGGAAGGAGCAGCAGGAACAAGGAGGCCCATAACCCAACTTCAAATCACCACTTCATTGTGAAAATTTGAGATAACAGCGAGGCTATGAAAAAGGTCAAATGTTACTTCTTTTTCTCATTTTGATACAAGTGAAAGGTCTGGAGCAATGTCAATGATTCATGGAACTTTGCACCTCTAGGTTACATGTTGAACATCATTCAGATTATTAATTAGTGGAGGTCAGTGACATCTGGCAACCTAGTATTAGCAACATTAAATGGGTGGGTAATTTCTATCCAATTTCTATAAGAAACACTCAGGCACAAATTGGCCATTTTTGCAGAGACAATAGAACTGCTTAGAGGGAAAACATACCCCTGTTACATATGAAGGTGTTTAACTCGTTCTACATTGACAAGGAAACCTGGGAAAGCAGTCACTGAAATAATCATCATCATCATATCTTAACAATTTGCCTCCAACTTCTCCCTCATATTTTCCACCCTGCCAAACTCATATTTTAGCAGACATAGACTTGTGGGAAGCTCTACTCAACTGTCAGATTCAGAGACCTTCAAGTGTTGAGAAAATCATCTCTTAAATTTCAGTGACATGCAGAAACTTCAGTAAATATCTCACAAAGGGAGCCCAACCAAAGAAATTTATTTCTGAACCAGCTGTGTAATGTTTTTCCTCCTCCTGTTGCCTCTTTTCCATTTTTCTTGATTTGATTGCTACATTGGAAGAACAATATTGTACTTCGGTATTTTCCTCCCACTGTAGCTGAAAGCTCAGTGGAAGTAACTATAAAAACATGATAAATCAAGCCCATTCAACTGGTTGCCCAGTGCAACTGTTAATAAGGCACTTCTATGCAGCCTTGGGGCTCTTATTTCTTCTGCAGATATCACCCTTTCAAATTACACCTCATTAGCAATTTGTCCCCTGATGGGAATGTTATAGCTCTTAGCTTTTTAACAGCGGTTTATACTGGGTGCTAGTTTATAATTATAAACAGAAAGTAACAAAACCTATTTCATTACTGGAAATTATTTCTTTAAAAATTCTCCTCTGCTTTTTCTGCTAAAATGAGTCCTTTGAAGTCACTGTTCCAAATCCCAGAGCTTTTACTATAGCAAAGCACTCCAAAATCAAAGCAAGTTTTGTCTAAGAACAGAAGAAAGGCGAGAAATTGTAAACATTTTCAAAATCCACTACAGAACAGGGACAGCTTCTGCACAGTAGTTCATAATAGGAAACCCCCTTAGCATATGTCTGAAGTACTGAAGAACATGAGAATTAGTCCACTCATTTCAGCTTTTACTGTGAATAGTGAAATGGATTTGAAACTCAGCTCAGGCTATTCTGAGCAACGCTACAAAACAGCAAAGCTGAAAAGCTCCAATACTGAAAAATAATTTCCTATTTTAAGTGCAAAATATATAAAAAAAAAAATTTCTGTGTTCTTGAGGGAAAAAAAAAAGGATAATCTTTATCCTTGTTAATAAAAACAACACCAAACAAAACTTCATAGAAAAAACACCACTGGATTTTTATCTGCCTTAACCTGCTGGGAGGAATATGTTTTATTTCAAAACAATTCAATGCCACAAATATTTGCTTAGCATTTCTCCAAAACAGTCAGTGTGATGCTCTGTTAAGAATCTCTAGGTATTAATAACAGCCAAATTAAAATTCATAAAGTTCAAGAAATAAGGACCATGAGGAAAAAGGTACTTTGAGACTGTAATAGCAACATTCTGAATAGCCTGTCAGTCTCCTTGCAGATTCTGTAATCTCTTCTTGCAGTGGAGGTCTTTTATCCATGGAAAACACCTACCGAAATTTTTCGATGCCTACTGAAATTATCCAGTTCTTTCACCCAAATTATGGGTAATTCAAGCTCTCACAGAGACCCCAAGCAAAGCTTGCATCTATAGATATGTCTCTTTCACTCTGAAAGCAGAATGACTTCATACAAGTTAAAAAGAATTGGGAGAAAAAAGCAAACTTAAAGAACAAAAAGATTTAAAGAAGGAGAAGGAACTCACATACTTAAAATAAATATGCAATGCAAGCAAGACTGTTGCCTCCTTGGGGAGGATATATCTAAACTCAGACAAAACCAAATCAAATTTTCCTGCAATGATTCTTCCTGAAGCACACTTCAGCCCTGAATTTTCTACTGTTTCACAACACAGAGTCTTATACTACCTGGGATCTTCAAGGACAGACTAATGCTTTACCTGAAGTTACCTGCAAGACTAGGATATGAGTCTATATTAAAGGAAAGAGATAAATAGCCACATTTTAGTTTTGCAATAGACAAACTCTCCTACATAAAAAAGAAGCAAGCACATCCGTGAATCTTGCTTGCCCTATATGGCAAAGAAAAACCTGAGTAGAGACATCTTTTTGGCCTCCATGTTAACTGTGACTGAGAACCTACATAACAATTTCGTCAACCAGAACAGAAATTTCACATCAGCAACATAAGACAACTCCTGTCCAGTAGCAGATCTTTTCAAGGACACTACAAACACAACTTTTCAGATGGATTAAAAAAATGGACAGTTTTTTTGGGGAAAAAATGTTCTCACAGCCACTTTAGGTCTTTAAAGTATTTATTCTGATGTATACTTTCCTGTACCTTCTTGTACATCTTTTTGGTTTTAATCGCTCTTCCAAAAATGTATTCCTGTTCCTATTTTTACAGAACAATAGACTAATAGACCTTTACTAAAATTATCTGCTTCAAACTCTTCTTGCTACTTCACACCTTTCTGAAACCTTCACCATTTAGCTAGAGAGAGAAATATGAGCAAAATAAGTTTTTTTGTACAAATGAGAGTACAGGAAAATAAACTTTTTTAATTGTTCTATTTGTAAAACTTTTCTGTCCCTTTCTTCCACACACACTATCACAATGTAATTGGGATGAAAACAAGATAACATAGTAGGCAGCTTTTTGAGAAATTCTATTCTGTGCATGACTGGAAAAAACTTCTAATTTTACAACGTTATTAGGGTAGCAGAACAGAATTAAAATTTTTAATGTACGTGAGTTGGATCTTACTTTTTTTTGCTCATTTTTCTGGAACAATTAAAAAACATCTCAATAACTTTATCGTGATGGCAGATATCCTCAGGCAAGAAAATTCAATTGTTCAAAGTAAATTCTTCTGTACACTAAAAAAAAAAGAAAAAATGCCCTTGGCAAGAACATCATGCATGCCCTAAAAGAAAAATTGCTCGTGCTAGTACTAGTAACTTCAGTAACTATAAAGCCAATTGTAGCAATATTGAAGCACACGAGTAAGTAATACAAGAAAAAAGGGGTGCCCCCAAATGAGATGGGTATATGCTTCATTTTGGAGCACTGACTGCCCCCTTTACAGCTGGAACTAAGTGCTAGAGCAAGGGGACACTCGAAGCACCGCTGTATTAACAGAATATTAAAGAACTTAAACTAAAAGTAATGCAAAATAAAAGCTATCATACCAATAAACAAAAATAGGAAGAGCAAGAGGAAGACATAAGGTTTTCTTTGCTAGTCTTCATGTACTCTTCACAGACCCAAATCCACTAACAAACTGCTGCGTTGGATTAGTGGCAGTTAGAAATTTATTCTTAACTCCTCAATCCAATTCCTTCCTTCTACACATACCTACAAAGTCCTCTATCGTGAATTAACACAATAAATTTGCTAACTAAATTAGCACATTTTACCTTGTCAGTCCACTAACCCATCAAAGGTCTCCTAATGCTCACAGGAGCAACTTCTAACATACAGGAGTCATAACATCAATAAATAAAAATTTGTCTCAATAAATGGAGTAATGCATCTGCAATGTTTTTAATCTCAATCTAAATTAAATACAAAATCATGTTTGATGCTGTGCTAGCTGAAAGTTATTCTCTAACATACATTATTTATCTAGTATAGATGTAGCTTGTCATGTCTTACTGCCAAAAGAACGTTAGTTTTCCAAATGTGATAAGCCAAGCAGGAATCTCAATCATTTGGCTGTTCTTATTTTAATGAAAAGAGATTGGTATCTCAAAAATCCTGGGGGGATAATACAGATGTGATGGAAGGCAGATTTGGTAACAGCATTCTGACTTGGTAACAGACTGAACATACTTAAAATGCATGCTTCCAAATCCCTCCCACTGTCGCCACCACAATAACATCTTTTATCAAAGTTTTGTCTATTTTAGGAGGTCAGTTCTCCACAAATGCTAATCTGTTCTGATTGAATTCCAAACTGCAACATGCACTTGTATAAATCAAAACAACAGAACAAAACAAAAATGTCAACAGGTTGGCTACTTTCTGCACACAAGATGCAAATGTATTTTGCTGCACAGGGAGTAGAGAATTAATATCTTTCATATCTTAGCAAAGCAAGGCAAGGCAATTTTAATTTATCTTCCCACATTACATGCTTCATGCACGCTCCTCAGCCTAAACACCACAAATGGAAACAGGACTGGATGAAGCGAGGGCACTAGCTAATATTACCGGCAGTCACAAGAGTAAATAAGCTGTGTCTCTTAAAGGGCAAAATATCTCATTATCACACATGTGACCTAGCAAGCAGGCAGAACAAGCATCCTTAGGTCTCTTCTGAGAAAATTACATGCTGCAGTTGGATTCATTCTAAATGCCTACAAAGGGACAGTGGAAGCACTGAACTGTTGAAGAGTTAGGTAAAGATATTTAGGAATGTAATCTGTTGAGATGACCTTCAGGGAAACTCCAGAACAGGACTGTGCCCAAGAAAGGTCACTCAGTGATGTGGTAGCAGGTGAGTGAGTAGAAGGAGAGGAAAACGAGCCTGTCAGCAAGAGTAAACTTTTAGACACAAAACAAGGTTTTCACGAAGCAACTTAACATGAGGCCAAAGAGAGAAGAAGAACTCTTAACTTCTTTTCTAAGTAGCATGCAGGAATAGCAGTGTAATAGCAACCAACATGTACTTAAGATTTAGCATCAGTGCAAAAGCAATTGAATACACAAATCCACTACAGAATGTTCTGCTTCTTAATAGGGAGCTTCAGGATGAAGCAGATTGATAAAAAGGAGCTAACTGAGGCAGCTGCAAGTTAAAAGTTTTGCAGGCAGCATTCAAGAATACCAAGCTGGAGACACATGACAAATTAATACTACCTATCAAAAAAAGAAAAAAAAAAAAGACATGAGGGAAAGGGTAACAGTTAGCTTGACATAGATTAACAACAGTACAGAAGTAGTTAACAAAAGGAAGTAAGCATCTTTCAAAAACTAAAGCAATGTCAAAATGAAAAAAACAAAGAGCTTGAAGAATAATTTGCAAAAGCCATTAATATTATGAATAAATCCTTCTTCAAACACATTAAAAGCACGAATCTTGACAGTTCAAAGAAGGACTAAATGATCAAAGAAGTTATTAAGAAGATAAAACCACACCAGGAAAAAACATATTTCTCCTCCTGACCAAGGTAATCATGGCAGAGCTCAAGGAAGTTCTCATCCCAGAATGGGTGGGGCTGCTCATGAAAACTCTAATCTCAAACCATAGTGCTGTTACAAGGGGCTATAGAATACAGATAAAATTAAAAGCAATACATTTTCAGGATGGTTATTTATGCATGAATTTTAAAAGTAATCCAGAGATGAAAGCTCTGAACTATTCAGCGGTGTATAACCTTACAACTGCTTTGGTATCTGAGGTCTGAAAGATAGAAAATTTATCATTTATTTTTAAAATGGGCTCCAGCTAGATCCAAGAAACTGGCAGCATTGGTATCTGTATCAAGCAAATTATAAAAAATTACATAATAAGTAATAAATATAGCAAACAAAGATGCAAGCCCTGTTATGTGAATTCAACCACCCTGGCTTCTGGGTATAAGCCATCCAGGAGATTTCTGAAATACATTGATGGCAATTCCTTGATAAAGGTGAGTGTCAGCCCAAGCATGGCAGATGATCTTATGGCCTTGTTTTTATGAAAGCAGGCATGTGAAAAGTGAGGTCTGCCCTGGCTGCAGTGATCAGAGTGGAGTTGACAATTTTGAGAAAAGTAAGTAAAAAAAGAGTAGAACTACAGTCATGGACTTCAGAATAGCAGGTATCAGTTTGCTTAGGGATCTTCTTGGCTTTGTCCCATGTGAGATTGCTCTGAAAGGCATAGGGCATCAGGATAGCTGGTTGATGCTCGGGAATCCTAAGACTGGTCCATTCCAACATCTGAGCAGGCACAGCAGAAGGCCAGCACATGTGAACATGTGGAGATGCTGGATGGAGATGAAACACAAAAAAGGAATATACAGAGGGTGGAAGAAGGTATAAGTTCTCCATGAAAAAATCCAGAGGCATTGCCTGAATATGTAGGCATGCAGGTAGGAAAGACAAAGCTCAACAGAAACCAGGATGGAAAGTGAATAGCATCAGAAAAACATGCGTAAGTACCTGTGGCTCAGTGGGTAGGGAAGATAATGAAAAGTCAGACATACACACACAAAAAAAAAAACCAAACAAAAACCAAACAAACAAAAAAGAACAAAAACAACAACAACAAAAAACACTGAGGTACTTAGTGCCTTCTTTGCCTCAGTTTTCACTACTAAGCCCTGCCCACAGGTCTGTCAGGTCCTTGAGCCTTCTAGCATAGTTTGTGAAGCAAAGCATTACTAATACAAAGGAAGATCAGAGTTAGGAGACATCTAAACGAACTGAATAAAATGAAACTAACTATATAAGTCCATGGGACCAGATTAGAAGCATCTAAGTGTACTGAGGGATTTGACTGAAGCCATTACAAAGCCATTCTTTATCAAATTCGCAGGGAAACAACCAGCATGAATCTGACAAGGGAAAGTCACTTCTTACCAACCTGATTGCCTTCTTTGGTGAGAGCAGAGGCCACTATTTTATCTTACCTTTAGCAATATCTTTGCCACTGTCTCCTGTAGTATCCTTATATCTCAGCTATTGAGTTATTGACTGGATTAATAGATGATAACACAAATGAAAAGCTGTTTGAATCATGAGGCTTAAAGGGTTGCGTTCAGTAGCACAGAATCCAACTCATAATCAGTTGGCAGTCAGTTGAAGACTGATACTTGAGCCAATACTATTTAATGTGCTTATTAATAACCCAGACAATGGGACAGAGTGCAGTCTCAGTGGGTTCATAAATTACAGAAAAATTAGAGAAAATGGGAGACCAAAATGCTGGAGAGCCCAAAATGCTCTGTTTTTTCAGAGGTACCTCCACAGACTGGAGAAATATCCTGACAGGAGCCTCATTAAGCATAATAAAGGCCAAGTTCTGCATCACAAATGGAATAACCTCAAAAAAAAATTGTCTAGAAAAATAGATATGGATATGGACAAAGTATGATTAAAGTATACCCAGAAGATACATTGATACATTCTGTTTGGATTTGCAACAGGCATTGGACAAGTTCTCTTACCAAAGGATCTTAAAGAACCTCTTCGGGAAAATCACGGCATGAGGGAACGTTCTTCAATGGATAAAGAAGAGGTTAAAAAGTAGATGAGTAGAGATATGGTCAATTTTCAGAGGGGAGGAGGTCAGCAGGTGAGATACACAGTAATCTATGGAAGAATTCATAAATGCTAAACATATCCTGAGGTGATACAGAAAAGAGGATGAACAGTGAAGTGACAATACTTGCTAAAGACACAAAAATATTGAGATTAGCAAAGAACTGATGGCATAGAGTTCTAGGACATCCTTACAAATCTGAATGGCTAGCTATCTGTGTTGAATTTAATTTGCAGTTTTAATAAATGAAGTGTTGCAGACCAGGAAAAAGCACCTTAACTAGTGAAATTCTTTAATTTCATGTGTTCAGTGATGAGCTCTGAACTGAAAATTACTATTCAAAAATAAGATCTTGAATTACAATGACAAAAAAAGTAATTAACAATAAATTATGAGAAGTACAAAAGACTAGAGAACATAATTGTACTATGGAACAAATCCACTTACCCCCTTTTTCTGAATAGTTTGTGCATTTCTGTCCTAACCCATAATTTGAAATGTCAAAGTAAAACTAGGAAAGATTCACAGAAAAGTGACAAAAAACTTCCAGCTTTTTGTATTTTCTCTACTGAGTAGGATTAAATAGACTGATTCTTCAACCTAGAAATAAATCAGGCATCTGAAAAGAGAGGTTATAGACAGTTATACAGTCATGAGAAAGGTGCACAGGGAATATTGTTCACTTATTTTTAACAGTGAATTAAAAGTGTATTCACCATTCTTTGAATAGTAAAAAATATTTAAGTATATAAAACCCAAAAGTCCTTCATTCACATGATGAGCTGCAGAACTCTCTTCTATAGGACAACAAAAACACAAAAAGTGAGTTAAATATCACAGGGTGAAAGTTGATATAAAAATGTCCTTCAGGTAAGTGAGCTCTAGATTAAATCTGCCCTGCTCTCAGTACATTATTCTATTTTGTGCTACAAAACCAAACCAAATCGAACACAGAATATTGTTTAATTATTATTAAAATTTCTGCCACTGCTTAGTGTGATTTCTGTTCCTGTGGTTACCGCATTTTGCATGTCCATTGTGACAGCTGAAGAGCTGACTGCATAAAAACCCAAGACAGTACCTTCATCTCAGAAAGCTCCTGGGTTCAAATAGCTGAGAAAGTTTTCAAGAAACTATCATTACAAGTTTTGGCTTTTCCCAGGCACCAGTGACTTACAATTTGTTCCTTTCTATGCAGATAATGACTTAGAGCCCATAATCATGTTACCTGAATCTGAATATGGGTTTCTACCTATGTACCCCTCTATTTGATTTTTTCTTTCTACAGAAATTTCCCTTGTGCAAAATTTTGCATATTCTGCACATTTCCTTTTTCAAATTGCTTTCTCTGGTTCAAAGCAGAGGGACAAACATTTAGAGGTTGTTCTGTGTCCCGTCTGATAAATGAAAGCCCTGTTTTCTTTTTGCCTGGCTACCCTCTGTGTCCGTGCTGGTGCCAGTGCAATTAACACATTCTTGCTATCTTCACTGGCCTTTTTTAGTTTGCCACTCCTGCTCAGAGAAGGCAGAGAAATGTAATACACATTCACTGCTGACATTTAGATCTGGTTGGAGCAGGCTGTTGTTTGCAACCGGAGGAGAGAAAATGCCAAGGATGAGATACGCTGGATGCTTTCCCACAAAGACAGTGAGACAACACATCACAGGAAGAAGAGATTGGACTTTCCCCTGGGTTTTGGGGGCTAGGGATTCCTGAAGTCTGGTCTTTCTAGCAAATTATGAGGTAAAGGCAGAACTGAGTACCTTGGCCTATTCCATGTAATTTTTCACCAGTTCCCCATGCCAATTCAGCAGCAAGACCACATTTGTCCCAGTCTCCCTTTTGCTGCTGAGGTGCTTGTAGAATATTTTGCTGCTCTTAACATCCCTTCCCAGATTCAACTCAAGATCGACCTAGGCTTTCCTAAGCCTATGCCTGCAAGATCAGATAACTACCTTATACTTCTGCTGGGTCATCTACCCCATCTTTCATCTTCTGTAGAATTTGTCTTCAAGTCTTCTGAGTTCAATTAGGAGCTCCTTGCTCATCCATGTGTTTCCTTGCACATCCATTTCTACTTGCCATACATATTTTTGGTTGATCTGTAGTAAAAATCCAACTACACTACTTTTTCCAAAACCAAACCAAAACCAAACCAAACAAACAGAAAAACCCCAAACATGTACCCCCATCTATTTCAAATTAGTAACAAAGTCTTTGGGTTTTGGTATTCACTTTCTGGTGCTCGAGTACGTTGGCATTGCATTGATTGCATTGCTAGCCACCTGCCTCCACTTACACGGCACCACCCAGGAATCACATCACCGTGTCATTTCTGTTTAAGCCTTTGCTGTGCCTTGTCCTTGTTGTGTATAATAAACAGGTTCACTGTTTCAAAGAACTAGCTATGCACCTGCCAGGCAAAAGCACCATGTTTGAAATAGATGCCAAAGTCAGAGCTTTTAATTTCTCTAAACGAATAATGAAAGTAACATCCCACATTTCAAAGCACACACCAAATAAAAAAGGAAAGGATTTGTTTCCGGGGTACATTTTGAAAATCAAAACCTAATGAAATTGTGATGTCAGCAAATCCAAACCCTGAAGGTAAAGGGAATCAATACCTAAAAAGTCTCCCAGAGAAATAGCAGTTAGCATTTGAAAGTCCAAATGGAATTATAAATTCAACTCTTCAATAGTTACAGAGCTTTTTTATTTAGCTAATGTATTTGAGCTGTAAGGTGATAGATACGGCCACACAAAAGGAGAAAAGGGCTCCTGATGGTTTCCTGGAAAAACCCCTGTACCTGGGGAGAAATGCCCAGAAACTGATAAAAGAATTAAATGAGGAAAGGAGTGATATGGAGACAACATGTCCTTTTCTTGAAACCATCCTGCCTGCCAGGAACTCAGGAAGTAGACCTTTGGGCCTCTGTCATCTATCACCCCAAAATTAATTTATTGGCTATAGCCACTCAAACTGTATGAAGAAAAAAAAAAGGCATAAAAAGAGATTGAACCCAAGCAAAAACTGGGGAGAAGTACCATCAACTATGCGGAGGTAACCGACAGGCTACCTTTTCTCCCTCCACTCTCAGGATGTCTTGGGGTGAGTGATCATTTTATACATATATATATGTACATATATATATATGTATATACTAATTTTACTTTTGCATCATAATTATTTCTAAATTGCTTTTGCTTTAGTGTGTGCTTAAGTTTTTGATTTACTTATTCTAAGTTTTCTTACTTATTTGTAAGTTGCTTTTGCTTTAGAGTTTGTAAGTTGATTTAAGTTGCTTTAAACAAAGACACTTATAAAGCACATGTTCTAGAGTTTTTGCTTAGGTTTTGTGGTATCAATATTCCTTGTAAGTGACTTTGCCTTAGAGCATTAGCTTATGCCCAGCCTTATTGTTGATGCTACATGGTTTCAGTATAATTTTTGCAGTTAAACTTTTTCACTGATAAAATGAACCCTTTGTCACAAATTTATATTAATAAACATGTTATTACGTGAAGTGTTAGAGTCAATCTGTTTTTAGGCATTGATAGTTTCATTGATGATGAAATAACTTGTAGGAGAAACTGGTTAAGGGGTTTCCCTTTTGCTATTAAGTATTGTCTCTAAATAACTGGTATCAAATGTCCTGTTCATTTCAGTGAATCTTTTAAGCAAAGTGTCTCATCTAAGAAGATGCTAACAGACTGTTTTGGACATTAAGAGCCTTTCATCTCCTGTGGGGGACACTGGTAGTGAAAAAAAAAAAATTAAGACAGGTTGGACAGAAAGTTCTTTTCTGTTTCTTTTCACATGACATGAGCCAATCTAGCTGCAGTTGTGCCTACCTGAAAGCTTACACCTGAAAGCTTACACCTATCTAAGTTTATCAATGTTTGTCTGAAGTCTATAAAATACCTCACTTCCACTCTTCCTGTCCTGATCAAAGCATTTCTAATTGCCAGCACAACACCACAACAACCAACAGGTCAGAGCTGTAAAAACAATGGATATTTCAATTTCTCTGCCAAAGCAAATACAAAATTTTTCTTGTTTATTCTTCTAAACAATTCAATATCAACTGAATGTCTAATTTAATCCAAAATATTTGGACTATTCCCTGTTTGAGTTTCTAAAGCTGTTTTCCCTTTCAGTATAAACCAAAGGCTATTTGAAATCAAATTAGTCTGGAGGAAAAATTCAAAATGCTTCATTCAAGAATGTTAAAATATGCTTGATTCTCCTACTTTGGCTACTGGAGCTCACTAAGATTGGACAGAACTGACCTTTTTGTCATCATCAAAATTCTCATCTAGCATCAAAAATCATCAGGTAGCAGTCTTCACCTAGTTCGGAACCTTTTTATCACCTTTTAACTATTACTCTGCACCTTCCAATAGTCTCCTATCTACCCTGAAGGTCCTGTGACCATCATGTCTGAGTTTAAGATGATCTCCACAATATTCAGAAAGTTTCTCTTTATCTATATAGCCTGTAGGTCCATGACAAAAGAAGTGAAAAATAGAGAATGAGCAAGGAGAAAAACCATAGACCAATTTGAGAATAAAAATAAGGGGAATGTTTACCGGAAAACATCCCTTAACAATCTCCAATCAGGCAGAGAATGATTTATCCTTTTCATGGCTAACCCCTGGATTGGAAATCCTTCTGAAAATATTGAAGATCTGCTTGTCTAAAAACAGACAGACAAGTGGGAAATTAGAGACTGCTCAGAGTCAGCAAGTACCATCAGGCAAGAAAGGAGACATACAGATTAAGAGATCCCTCAGAAATCCAGCTAGTCTACAAGTGGAAATTAGCTGGAGAAAAAGGAATAAACAAATAATTACAGAGAAAAACTGAGGTTACAATAAGAATTGATTCACGATTAAATGCCTTTTTACTGTTTTTAGCTTTAACTCTGCCTTGTATGTTTAGGAACAGAGTTAAACAAGCTTTTCTTTTGGAGATGCTGTTTCTGAATAGACTCAGCCATCTTGTTAGTCTTCCATTCATAATAAAGTTTACATAATCCCAAACAGAGGTAGGATTTCTCTTTGGTCCCAAAGGCCAACATTAATGTCTGACCACTGTGATTCCACTGTCACCAAGGGAAAGCCAAGGAGAGAGACCCTGAAGGAGACTTAAAGAGATATAAAGCAGAATTTTGTTCTGTGGTTATTAGACTGGTTGCAACAATCAGTCTAATACTGGTTTTATAACACAAGCAGGTCTTTCCCATTTTCTTCCTTTAACAGTGTTACCCCAAATTACATTATGTGACATTGTTATTAACGTCGGTGTAAAATGAGACAACTAAAATTACATGAAATTGGATGAATGACTACTTGCTGAAATAAGTATCAAAAAAACCCCAGTACGTTGCAAAGTGTTTCAGTTGGAAAAGCTACACTTGATGAGTTTTTCCCACATGAATAAGTATAAATGTAAATAAAGAATCCTATCTTTGTTATTCTGCTCATCAGTAGCTCTGCACATCTAATATAATGATGCATTGTTGAAATGCTCTGTCTGAGTCTCACATGAGTACTGTTTTTACTGAAATATTTTCAGGCTTCCAGCTGAGTTGCTCAAAAAGCAGTCGCACTTCTGATATATAGCCAAGTTATTAAAATTTAGTTTAGTCACAAACTATATAACATGGCATTTTAGTTTTGAGTTTGTTTGGTTTTTTGTGTTTTTTGTCTTTTTTTGATGGTGCCTTTTTGGATCAGCCAAGTTACTTTTTGCTTTCCATTTGAGACCTTGTCTAACTGAAAGCCAGGATGCAGATTGAAAGAGAGAAACATGCTGCCATGATCAAGCCAGTGTTTCTCATAAGGATCACTCTGGACTGAGTTTATTACCAGAAAGAAGTCTGCCAGGTAGGCCCTTGAAATAAAAGTAGTAGGGCACAGAACAAAGACACACATAGCTTCAAGTTCTGCCAATAAAATCGACAGAGGAGCTTGCCAAGGACCAGATGCAACTGGTTTATTTTTAAGCATAAAACTATTTTCCTAGGTGTCTATCCAGCTTCTGTGCTAGCCATTCTACATAAAATATTGAGGCTTGGTGTAAATTCAAACATAAACCAGTACCTTATCTTACGGTTAGTGTAGGGAAATACAATTTGAACAACCTGAAAGACACTGCTTAAATATTGCAGCGTGGGGAGCAGATGGGAATCAATCCAAAGAGTGTAGGAAAGGGGATGGAAATTACATACCTATTTTGAAAATAAAAGTGATACAGTGTAAAATAAATGGAAATAAGTGTAAATGGAGTGCCTTTCCTCATTCATCTTTCTTTAACACATTCAAAGACATGATTTAAGTCATTGTTCCTCAGTTATATATTTATAAAATCCCTTACTACCAATATGTTTTTCATTAGCATAATAGGTACATGGTATTTTGAGAATCTACAAATTCATGGAGCACATAGGAGCTTCATCATCAACTCACATGATGAAAAGTGCCATCCATGGAACATTACTGAACAGTGAGATTTAGGACAGTTGCATAACAGCCCTGTGTCAATATCAGTACTTCACTGCAAAACTACCCAGCATCATCAACTTATTAAGAGAATCTTTTCCTCTACTGTGCCCAGGAGCAATATTTGGAGTTGGGTTTGCTTTATGATTATTTTTTATTTCCTTATTCCTCTTCTATATTCTTGAGAGATCAAGATACCTCTAAGTGATTAAATTCTGAAACTTCGAAGGGTAGTTTAACAACTTCAGTTGGGAGGAAGACATGGATAAAACAGATTTATAAACTGTCAGAATGGATTTTCAATTGTAGTAACTCTGTTTGAAAAGAAACTAGCTATTTTAATACAATTTTTCAGTCCAGCTGCATTCAGAGATGTGAATTATACAAAATGGCAGAGACAAAAATGCTTTCAAGGAGATAACATTTAAGAGCAAAAGTGATAGTAGGGGGTTGGAATCTTATAAGTAAAGAAAAACAATGCTATTTATTCTCCCTCAAGCTCTAAACTGTTGTAGCTTTTGACCTTTCAGGCTGTGCTGTAATCTCCAGCAACAGCACTTGAAAAGAGCAGTTGAAAGGCAGGGGAGTTCTGCCATAGTACTACTTTCCAAGCTGATGGCCCCATCTCTACTAGTTGCAGCTCAGATATTCAGATTTTTAAACCCACAATACTTTTTAAATTTAATTTTAAAAGAGTACATGTTCTTAAGAGAGTGTAGATTCTTTGAGGGGTTTTGTTTGATTGATTTTCTTATCATTTTGTACATTCAAAACTATTGCATTTTTACCTACTACTCATAAATCAATCACAGCTCATTCCCCTTCCTTTTTGGATAAACAGAAAAAAAACCAAGAAAACAACAAAAAAACAACCAACAACAAAATGACAAAAAGGATGAGTTCATGTCTAGTAATAAGCTTTCATTTGAAGAGTGGATTCTGCTCTCCATTCCCAGTTCTGCCCTCGGATGAGAGTGCTGTGGTTCCATAATCCCTTTAGGGAGTCCTTTCAGTGCTCCCCTTAAACTCAAACTCATCTGGGTCATGCTGAATTTTTCCTTACAGACTAGAAAGGTGAGAGTGATGAGTGGGAGAGGAAGGCAGTGTTCAGCCACAAACGGAGCAAGAGAGTATAGGTAGGATGCTGACATGTTCGATTAGACCAGATCACATTGCCAGTCTGAGAAGCTTGGCCACTTGAGGATGTGGAAGTGTAACACTACCATCACTCTCAACGCCCATAAGGAGTTTTATTTCTTAATTCTTTTGAAAAATATTTGGTGATCCTTTAAAGAAAGTTACTAGACCTGAAGAAAATATGAGGCTCAGACACTCAAAATTAGGAAACTGCTGTTTGGATGGATGCAGCCTCAACTTGCAGATAAGACGGATGGAAATAAAGAAAAACCACCTCAATTAATCCCTTTTTCTGCCAGTCTCCACAGCAGATCTATCCCTCAGAGAGAAGACTCTGTATTTAAGTATTTAAACTGATTTTAAAGTAAATGTATCATGTCCCACAACTCCTACTTCACATAACAGAGAATAATTAAGAACTAATAATTAAGAATAATTAAGAACTCATTTTGAATGCTACCTCTTCACTGTATAACAACAGATTTATTCTAAGAATCTGAAAATGCCAAATGGTAAGGCAAAAATATCCAACATAAGATTGTTCTTTATATGCCCCTCTGGCAGCAGAGTAGCCAGACTTTTTGATCCCACAGACATAAAGCCTCTTTTGACCCAAATGTGACTTTTGCCCAAGTCAGGATTACATGCTCAAACCTGCAGTATGTCATGAAAGACTGAAGTTTGTGAAAAAGATCAGTATACTTTTTTATCCTCAACCTTTCATACGTGGCAAGTTATTTTAATGAACAGTGGAAAGGAGTGGCAGTGGCATGTGGCAGCTCCTAAAATGCTATCCAGCTGTTGAATAAAAAGTTTAACATTTGAGTACTATCATCACCATTCCTCTAATCTTTACTATCCACACTGTCAGGGTATTATAGTTTTCAAACGGGAGAAGAGAGAATTTGTCTCTGAACTTTAATACCTAGAGAACCATAAATTCCTCATTTATTGAACTTAAAAAGGCATATGGGACATAATAATTTGTGATTCAAACATTCGGAATTTAAACTTGAAACCAAGCTGTCTGAACACTTTATCATAAAGACCTTGTTATAAGAGGTGCAGCTGATAATGCAGCTTGATGTACTTGTATGTCATCATTCCATTAAATAAATGGTCTAGAACCTGAGCAAAAAGATTTCATAAGCAACCTTGAAACAGTAATGAGTGCCCCCTCCAGCTGTCCTGCACACAAGGAAAGTTGAGCAAGTGAGAAGGACAGACATATAGCAAACAGAGTATCAAATAAATCTATAGATGTCTATGGAAAGTTTGCTTCTATTAGCATACACTGCAGGACTCATATTAATTTTACAATTCTTCTCAATGTTTGGACTTAGTGCTCTGTGAAATCTTCTCACTAACTGTTTCAACTTCTCCATACTGTCAAAAACTGGAAAGATCTTACTGTAATGTAAGAAGAGAAACATTCAGTCCAGGTATATGTAGACACTGGATATCCTTAAGCCAATGAAAGAAGGTTTCTTGAATGAAATTTTCTTTAACATTAGAAATCTTGAATATTTGAACATAATAAGCCTTGAACCATACAGAGAAGAATGCTAGAAATAGATAAATATTGCTTATGTTGATTTGTTGTTTACATGTAAATCTGTTGAGAAGCCCCCAAGACTGCATTTATCATTTAATGTGGCTCTTTTAGAAAAACAGGTTTTAAATGTCAAGTTTGTGTTTTGAATTACTAAATTAGAATTTAAGTCGAGGCATTTCTATTTTGCAGAAGTTTTGTACTTTTCCCCTCTAATTCTGTTTCCTTTACAAGCAGAAAGTAGACAAAGGGTCACAAACTTGATGCAGTTTCTGGTATCTGCTGTGTGGACTTCTGACATTATCACCTTGTCAGTACAGTCATTACTCTAATTAACTCTCTTCTCCATACTCATCATGCATGCACTTTCTTCTTCACAAATACTCAAATGCCAATAAGGATTTTTTTAAAATGTGCATATTGGAAAGCTCTGTACACAAAACAATTTATTTTCTCAACTTGTTTTTAAAACAACTAAGTCAGTAAAAAACTATAGTCCAGCTCACATTTGACATAGTTTTTTTCATGGCAGGCCATATATTTTTAATGCGAACTGTCTGCTCTCCTTATCCTTAATGTTACTTAAGGCTTTTCTCTTTTATGTTGAAAGTACACTTGCTGCTGTACTCTGCTGTATTATGACATCTGTTCATAAAAACATGACTCTCAGTTTTGTCAAAAAAAATAAGTCCTATCACAGAGTCCTGTCTAGAACCAGTACAGTAAGTAATAGATTAGTGTCTTCTCAGTATTATGTTTTCCCTCATCTATTTATAAGTTAAACTTCTGAGACCTCTGTTTGTTTCCTAAGACCAGAACAAATGTCCTCTGTGCTTGCTTGAAATCCTGACTATGGTCTCAGAGTTTAAAATGGCAAAACCAGGTCTGGATGGTAGTTCAGTCTTATAAGAACACATGGAAGCCAAGAATCATTCTGGAGAAAACTTCAAGAAGAGAGATTGTACCATATTTCTTAATATTTTTTAAGTAATAGCAATTATTATTATTATCATTATCTCTATCTTTATCATTATTAAGTTTGTGAAGTCAAGAAAGCAAAATTGTTAAAATTCCTTGCATAAGGCTACAATAAAATTGTCCATGATATTAAATAGGCCTGCAATAGCAAGAGTGATAAGCATTCCAGAAATGGCATTAAGGGTCTCATACTTTCCACATGGAAAAAGTAATAATTTACAATAGGCACAAAATTTGTAGAAACTGTAAACATTTAGGCTTGACACAGACTTATGTGGGGAGGATGCTTCCATATGAATGTTATATGCCTCCTCTTCCAAAAGGTAATAACTATCCATAGAGACAGCTGAAAAGCTACCATTCTTATAAGTATTGATCCTGAGATCCTGTAAAATAATGCTAAAAGTCTCTTGAAAGAAGCAAAAGTGATGAAAAATTTCTTTTCATTAGGTAGATACTAAAGCATATCAAGAGATAAGTAGTTATGCCTATTAAAAGTAGCAACCTACTCCCAGCATTAATCAGTTTATAAATCAATTACATATGTGTAATCAGATCCCCGTCTGTTCTTCAGTGAAAAAGCAACCTCAGGTCTGCCTTTCGTTTGTCTACCTACAGAATTATTCATCAGATTTCCAATCAGTCAGCTCATTTTTATAAGCTCTTTTCAAGAGCTTTACCAAGCATAGGATTCAACCTGATAGACTGTTGGTACTAGCCATAAAGCATGGGAAGGAAAGAATATATCCTAGATGGAGTCTTGTAAGGGTGTCATATCTGCTTGCTTTTCCTTTCAAGAACTTTGCAGAGTGGTTGCACTGCATAATGCATACATGGGAGACAAAGAGGGACACATTGGTGCTCTCTGAGTCTCTTCTTCTTCAAGAAGAAGAAGCTTACTTTCTTCTCTAGACCAATTATCCTAGCATTTATGACAGCAACATCAGCAGAACTTAAATAAGACACCCTCCCTGAGAGGGTCTTGCTTCCCACAGTCCAGAATTAAACACTCTTCCATGGTCTCAGGCATGTTACAGAGGTCTCTACTAATCAAGCAGATGACAAATACAAAAGAAGTCAATCCACTTCTTCAAAAATTCCTGTAGGTCCCTCTTATAGTCTGTTTACTTTCAAGACTAGAAAAAGCAGATTTATATACCTCTTTTTTGAATTGACTTATAACAAATATGGTCTGACTGCTCCAAAGCCTATGTCGCAGAATTTGCCTTTGTGCTCCTCTTCTGAAAACAAAACAGGAGGAAAACAGATTCCAGTAGGAAAAGGGTTCAACCAATATTCCCATGGCTTTCCCAACAGTGCATTAACATCAGAATCTGTAATTTCAGTATGTATAAACTTCCACACAGTAATTACACTGTCTGCTCAACAGGCATTTTAAAGCAATGTCTATACCACAGACAGGTGAAGGATATCTCAAAATGCTCCAGTTAACACAAATATCTGCTACTCCAGTACCCATGGTATTAGGAATTCTGGTGCACAGTCTGAGTAGAAGTCCATGCTCCTACAGCTAATGCTGCCATCAATCCAAATTCTAGACAGATAAACGCACTTCCAATGTGCCACATATACACATAGCCACTACAGCACTTCTAGAAAGATCTACATAGTACTGTAAGAGTAGCAGGCCAACGTTATCCAAATCCACCCACTTGTTCAGCTAACAGCGATTCAAGAGGAGAGACCTGAAGAGTTACAAAAATTCAGCTGCACCACATGACTCAGCATAACAAACACTAGCCAGCACTAACAGCACATTGCCCTGTGGCCCCAGAAGTATGACACAGACAAATGTGAGAAGTCCTGCCTTGAAACCATAATCCTATATCATGCAAATACTTTAAATCAGGTCAGGACTTTTTTAACAATATTAACGATGCTGATTTGACATTAAAAAAAAATTTTAAAAATTCACCATCACAACCATTCCCAAAACCTTCTCCAAGTTTCGTTACAAATTTACTAAAAAAGCTTTTCAGAGCTTGAATCTGCAAAATGAGAAAAAAAAAAAAAAAGCTTCTCAATCCTACTGTTTAGGAAATTCAATTAAGCTACAGAAGAGACAGATCCAAATCTATGCTGTGAATCAGATGACAGATAAAGACACAAGTCATACTGTTATTAAGACAGTACACTATCTATTAACTCTATTTCTAGACTGTATTTCACTTTGCAGCTCTTACTTGTCTCTTTGAGATGTTCTACTTCACAGAGAAAATCAAAAATGTTTATTAGCAATATGACAAACTACCTCTGAATGAGACAGAAAAGTAGTTAATCTCTTAAATTATTTCAATCCATTAGACATTTTCAGCAGCCATCTCTTAAGAATCACAGTATGGGTGACTGGAAGTGTTGGAAGGGATCTCTGAAGACCATCAAGTCCACCTTCCCTGCTAATGCAGGCTCACCTCGAGCAGGCCTTATATCCAGAAAGGTTTTCATTATCTCCCAAGAAGATTTCTATATTGTTTTATCCCAGAATCAAGGTCATTTTTGGGAATGAGGTTGACTGATACGATGCAATCTTCCAATTAAATTGTCTTAATTGTATTCTAGCTACATTTTGCTTTGGTGTTGTGGTGGCCCAAAAATAGGTTTCATTCCAATAGTTTTAACACTTCTAAAAATGAGGTTTGATATTTGTGTTTGTCATGGGTTTGCTTTGTGCTGCTAGAATGTTAAAAATTGTTCCTTTTCCCTGCCTGGTGGGACCGGTTGGTTCCCAAGCAACTAATGGCCCTCTTAACGACCCCAGCTACTTCAATTGGTATGCTAATCA
>JAWWES010000081.1:79577626-79597673 GCA_035583135.1 Lophotriccus pileatus | reverse complement strand
TCGATTGGAGTCTATTAATTTCGGATTGGTAATTGCTTAGGGGGAGGAGTTTTTGGGTCTCCCCTGTGGTTTAGTCTGAACAAAACACTTGTGTCCCACTCAAACCGAGACAGTGTTTTACACCCTGCCCTGCATAACAAGAGCATGTAGTCTTATCAGCTGTACGAAGTCCACTATACATAAGAAAATTAACAATGGTTTTCCTACAGGAGGAGTGATTTGGGATTCACTTGATTTAGGTGCTCTTTGTTTCAGTTTTCCCTTTCCTACCTTTGGCATGAAAACTGTTTTTATTTAAGCACTCCCTTTCACTGCATCAGTTTTGTATCATTTAAGAGGCCAACTAGAGGTATCAGATTGATTGTGTCGGGCTGTGTAATCTCAGATGCACAGTACCCTGAATGCAGATTTAGGAACTGTGAATAACTTCAGATAGTCCCTGGGCCTTGCTCAACTCTCAGCAGGCTATGCTTCAGCCAAGAAACTTGAATGACTACATCCAGGATCCACAAAGTCATTTGCAGATCTTCATACAGATGTGCTTCGGGAGAGTCTCAATCACCTGTTTCATAAGAATGTTGGCTGAAAATTAAGCATATCAGCCTGGTAAACACAGCATTAGCCTTTGTCCTTAAGTCTGCTGATCGTATATTTACACTACCTCCAACTTGCTCCAGAACTCTATCAGTCTTCGCCGCCGTTGTCATCAGGTGGGTTTTGTTCTCTCAAGCTTTTTCTTGTTGGCTGGCTTCCAGAGATACTCTAGTTTTGAGACCATTTTGTGGTCATTTTGAAAGGGCTGCTTTCCGTGCAATGTATTCAGCCAGACCAGATGTTCTTGAAGAAATTATTGGGTTTAATCCTCTTTTCTCCTCAGATTTTATCTTCCAGGACTCCATTTCCTGGGCTACGCTGACTAAAGCTCTTTCATCTATTTGGCTCCGATTTCCTACACAAACCAGATTCAATCTGTGCCTTTTTTTTTTTTTTTTTTTTTCCAAAAGGTTACCTCCAGTTTTCTGGTACTTTTCCTTCAGCTGGCTACTTAGAATCAGCAGGGAGTTTATGCATGGCTTGCTTTCCCAGCAAGGACTCCAAGATGCTTTCTGTTATGTTCTGCACTGTCCATATACCTGCTGTTCTGAAAAAATCTGGTAAATATTACTTCTTCACAGAAAAAAACAAACAATACATTTTTACTTGCTTCTTGCAGTAAACATTAAACTTTCCTTCCTGTGAACTCCCTGACTCCATCTGAAAGATGCATTTGTCCTAGCATGACTGGTTTCTCGTGTTAAAAGATGTATTTTCTTTCCCAATTCACAAGGGTGATTAGCAAAGAGAGGCTTTCCATAGCACTGTATTGTGCATGAGCTTTGTATGTCACATCAACTCTAAAATGCATTTACAGCGCCTCAGTCTGATCAGATGCATTCACAGTAATATATTCTTTACCTGGGTTCCATCCTGTCTAGTTATTCTTCCCTACAACTTGCAAGTCCCAGAGAGAATGTAACTTCTAGAAACCAGCTTTTCATCATGCTACCCGTTATTTCATCACAGACGTTAATGAAGTTTTGGCAAGTTTGGTGATGGAAACACAAATATTTCTTCAACATTCACCTGGGTAGGTTTATCATTTCTTATTACCTTACTTTAAAATCACTTACATTAAAATGCATTCCTACGATGAATAATGTCTTATATTTTATAGATAATTTTATAGAAATAAGAATGATTTGACTTTTTTCTTCCTCTTCAATTGAAAATGAAAGCAGTTCTTCCTTTTGTGTGTCACAGCTGAGCATGTAGCAGAAAAAACAATGAAACTACAAATTTTAGTGAAATAATATTCCTGGTTTATGCAGCAAGCCTGATTTTGTAGATTATTTGGACATTATTTTTCATGCACTAGTTCCCAAATTTCAACTTTACTTCTCAGCCTCCTTTACTGGATAGCTAGAGTCTAACAACCTGAATACAACTTCAAGTGAAACATGACAGTAGCTGATTCTTATCTGATTTATTTCTTTTAAAATAATGTTCTTGTTGCTCTTCCCATCCCTCACAGGATTCAACTACATGTGTGCTTTGGATTTCCTCATCCCAACCCAGCTTGCTTGGACAGCGGTTTCTATATTCCTCCTGGGTCACCTGTCCCTGCTTCCACTACCAGAATACTTCCTTTTTTGCATAAGTTTAGTTGAAAACCGATTGGGCATCCATGCAGGTCTTCTGATGCCTTTTCTGAACGATCTGTTCTTCAGCATGGATCATATTATGTAAAAAAATGGATTAAAAAAAAAGCCAACTTACAGAGAATTTTGTCTACATACATATTAGCATGTCAAATTGTCCACCCAGCTTTTACTTGTCAATGCATATGCAGAGTTTTGTTGAGTACAACTCATTCAGCTTTATTTTCTCATGCTGTACAATATTCTACAGGTACTACTACTGACAGCTGTGTGAGGAAAGACTGTGGAATCATGCCTAGAGAAGTCTTCATAAATATATGATGACATATTTTTGATCTTCAATGAATATACAGAATTATTGTTTCTTCAGTCCTGTCCTGTCATATTATAAAAGCTTCATTAATAAATCCTAGCCTAATTAATGCAGAAGGTTTTGTGTGTGTTTGACAGTATAAACATTGGGGTGTTTTTATTGCCCAGATATTCAGACAAAACAGTACACAAAATTCTAGTGTGTAACAAAAATAACCATGCACCTAGAAATCAGAAAGAGTTTCACTGAGAAAGATTTCATCTCATCAATTGAAAGTGTGCAAAAGTCTGAACATTGATGCAGATGAGCTTCCCAATTCCACTTCCCACAGTGTCTCTCTTCTCACTAGGTCTCGTTTTCTTCTCATAGTAACAAAGTGGGGAAAAAAGTAAGGAACAGTTTGACCTTTCATCCTTTCATCTCCCTGAGACGAGTGGGAGGAGACACAGAATCACTGCCCAGAATAGTCAAAATATCTAGGCAAAGACTTGGAGCTTATGGGCTATAACCCTTATAAGCAGGATTCCCACAAAACCAATGGTATGTACAAATATTGGGCAGCTTCTGCTTTTTCCACTATGGCTTAAGAACTAATGCATTCTGTCACTCATATTTAAATGCAATTAACAGAAACCAGCATGGAGTGCACATACCAGACACTGTAATTAATTTAAAATGCTCAATTTAAAGGCTCATAAAGTTTTAAAAATATAACAGAATAAATTCGTATTTTTTTCCAAAACAGTGGAAAGAGAGATTCAACTTAATATCCATCCCAACCCTAGAAATATTTAATAATTAATCAAATTTTCTCCAAGGTGATTTCAAAAGTCTGAAAACTCACCTTTTCATTTAGAAACTAAGCAACTGAACAATGAAGTTGTTATTTAACTAATAATTAACAGAAATTTGTTTTGCTTCTGACCCAGTTACTGGTTTTTCCTAGAATTGATTTCCATAACATTGCTTTATCCTGGATACCCACATAAATATGGACTTCGGAGATTTTCTCAAGTCTTTCATTTGACTTTTAATAAACACAACCGAATCAGACAATTTAAAACCTAAACTAAAACACAAACAATTTTGTGGCTATTTCTGATTACTACAGTGGTAGTTGTACCCTGGGAAAAAGACTAATATGTTTTCATCAAGGAGGTAATTTTCAGAATCGAATAGACACATAACTGCAGGCATAAATATTAACTTATAGTAAAGCTCTTTTTGCATTAATTCACTCGTTTTCTTTGAACTATATTGTTTTCATTACTTATATCAAGATAAAATATCATAAATATCTCAAGATACATGAACAGGCCTAAGTACAGACCTTAGCCTGTTACAGGATGAGGATGGTCACCTCACAAACAGGGACAGAGACAAGGCAGAGGTGTTTAAACACTTTCTTTGCCTCTGACTTTAACATGGATGACAGACCAAGGGGGTCTCAGTGCCCTGAGCTGGAGGACATGACTGTGAGAATGACCAACTACCAGTCAACCCTGAAATTGTGCAGGATCTGCTGCTCCATCTGAATCCCTAAAAGTCTACATACAGAATGTATGTAGTCATACATACAGAATGTACATCCCAGAATTGTCATAGAGCTGGCTGATGTCACCTCAAAACCTCTCTCTATGATTTTTGAGTGGTCTGGGGAATCCCGAGAGGCCCCAGCTAGCTGGAAACTGGCGAACATTGTCCCATTATTCAAGAAGGGCAAGAAGGAGGACCCTGGAAACTACAGGCCTGTCAGTCTCACTTGAGTGCCTGGTACAATAATGAAGAAGATTATTCTGGGAGGTATTGAAAAACACCTGAAAGACAACCCAGTCATCGGTCACAGCCACATGGCTTCATGGGGGAAAAGTCCTGCTTATCAAACCTGATTTCCTTTTACGACAAGATAACCCACCTAGCTGGTCAAGGGAAGCCAGCTGATGTAACCTTTTTGGATTTCTGTAAAGCTTTCAATACTGTCTTTCACAGGGTCCTTCTGGAAAAAATGCCCAGCACACAGATGGATAAACACATCATGTGGTGGGTCAGCAATTGGCTTAGGGGTCGAGCACAAGGGTAATAGTGAATGGGGGAACATCTCCACAAATGACTTGGACGCAGCACTGGAAGGGATACCAAGCAAGTTTTCAGATGACACAAAACAGGGAGGAGCTGTTGACTCCCTCAAAGGCAAGGAGGCCCTGCAAGGAGACTTTGACAAATTAAAGGACTGGGAAATCATCAACCTTATGAATTTCAACAAGGGAAAGTGCTGGATTCTGCACCTGGGATGAGGCAACCCCAAATGTACATACAGACTGGGGAATGAGATGCTGGAAAGCAGTAGGGGAAGGGAGCTGGGGTTGATGACAAGTTGAATCTGAGTCAGCAGTGCCCTGGCAGCCAGGAGGGCCAACCATGTCCTGGGTTGCATCAGGCAAAGCATCTACAGCTGATCAAGGAAGGGGATTTTCCTGCTCTGCTCTGCTCTGCACTGGTGTGGCCTCACCTAGGATACTGTGTGCAGTTTTGGGCACCAAAATACAAGAAAAACATTAAGCTGTTAGAGTGTGTCCAATGGAGGGCAACGAAGATGATGAAGGGCCTTGAGGGGAAGCCGCAAGAGGAGCAGCTGAGGTCACTTGGTCTGTTCAGCCTGGAGAAGAGGAGACTGAGGAGAGACCTCATTGCAGTCTACAACTTCCTCATGAGGGGAAGAATGTGGGCAGGCACTGCTCTCTTCTCTCTTGTGACCAGTGACAGAACACAAGGGAATGGTCTGAAGTTGTGTCAGGGAGGTTTAGGTTGGATATCAGAAAGAGGTTCTTCACCCAAATGGTGGTTGGGCACTGGAACAAGATCCCTAGGGAAGTGGTCACAGCACCAAGCTTGAAGCAGTTCAAGATGTGTTTGGTCTCAGACCTCCACAGATCATGTGTAATTCCCAAATGCTCAGTAGAGCAAGTTGCCCTTTAAAGGCCATAATCTTAACCATAAAGGAATTAAGAGAAATAATTTTGTCAATGATGTTGGTATATTACTTAAATCATGTTTTGAGTTTGCCTGTCTTCAAATAAATCCAAAATAACAGCCGAACCAAAAATTTTACACAAAACTCTCATATATATGTCTAAATCCAGATATTTCAAAGGACATTTAGTTTTCAATTTTAATAAATTGATTGATTTCCATAGCTTGACATGATTTATCTCTCGCGGACATATGACAATGTGCCTCCCACATCACATTGTGGTACCATCTGGGATGAGTAAAACAATACATGACAAAGCAGAAAAGAACTAACAGGAAAAGGCAACAGAAAAATAAGGATAGGCAAAATGAAGGCAAAAGGTGTCCCAAAATATTGGATAAGCCTATCAGAATAAAACTTGAAACAACTTTAGTCCTCTATTCTCAATTCAAAACAGAACTAGTTTCCTATTCGATGTCTAAGAAGTGACTTTCTCAAACATTAAGGAGCAACAATCCACCTCTTACAATGGGCAGAGTAGTGTTGACCAGGCAAGTAAAATCCTGGAATCAACATAGACCCTCTCTAACCATTTAGGGGAGTAGGCTGTTTTGTTTCCTTGAATGTTGAAAAATCCTTAATTTCAGTAGCAAAAAACCAGTCTCCTAACCTTGAAACTTTTTTCTACCTCCTCCCTAGGAGTGAAGAAGGTAGAAATTTTTGCCTTATGGAAACAGCCAGCTCTTCCCACAGTTCAGCAGTTGGGTGCATCCTTTAACAGCACTATGTCAAAGGCTCCTTAGAGCTCAGGGTCAAGATGTATATCATAAATTTTTCTGCCCTGTGCCAAGGGCACAGGAGGCTGCTCTACCATTTTCTATTACTCAGGTTTAAATGTTGGGCTTTTTAATTTCATGTTTTGTTTTGGTTTGGTTTTGGTTTTTTAATTTCAACAACCAATTTTGTGAGGATACTACAGCCCTTATGCTAGGTACTGCTGACCACTAACATGTAAACCAAATTCATCTCCTGTATGGTAGAATTAGCCAAAATACTCTATGCTCTACCCCACCTAGCCTAGCAGAACTGTTGAATGAATCTGTGCAGTATTGGAAAACACAATTCTCCCTGTGACTGAGAAGACGTGTCTTTAAACCTGCTCTTTGAATATGCATGGCACACAAACTGTGATGGGATGCTAATTAGTTGTTACAGGTCAAAACAGACAAGGAAGTTCCATATCAGCATCTGTAAGCAAAAATCAATAAACTTGTTTGCTGATGTTGTATTACAGATATAATCTCTTCTAAAGCATAATGTATATTCCATCTCTTTTCTAAATTGCTCAGCACTGCAGCACCTAGGTGCCAAAGAGCTGAAAGTCTCTATCAGCAGCTGCTTGTGGCAGACTCTCCACCTGGGCAAGACAATATAGGAATTAAGACAATTTGCTTTCAGTCTCTATATTAGTGTTTTCTACTTTCTTTTTCTGCAGTGTGCTAACATCCTTGCACTTTTTCATTACAATGAAAGAGGCTGATTCTCAAGGAGAGCCCATATCTCTCCACAGATCACCCTGTTGTCACAGAATACTGCTTTTGTCCAGAATTAGGTGAAATACAACACAGTCCTATGCAGTCCAGATATTTGGAAAGCAGTAGCCTGATTTCTTTTGAAACAGATGCTACTTGGCAATTCCTCTTCTGCAACTATCAATATAATGTGTTTGGGAAAATGGAAACATGAGTGTCACCTTCTCAGGAGGAAACATTTCCACAGTAACCTTTTGTGAATATAATGCAGTCTGGCTGACCACCATACATACCAGGAAAAAATATCACAAAGGACTAAATTATACCAACATAATGTCCAGATCAGCTGTTTCATGAGCATCTGCTGTAAAATGTACACGCATGTTTTCTGATATCACCTCTATTTCTCATGACAAGAAGTGCACTCACATTACATATTCAGGTGATCCAGGCTTCCCCTTTATCTTAAAAACAAAACACAAATGTTTAACACCTAAAGAAAAGAGGAGCTTTACTCCAATGGAAGTGAAAATGTTAGTACCCATTTTTCTTCTGTACTGTGAAATTGGAACAGAACATTATTAGAAACACACAAGAAATGCAGACTAACAAGCAGAGTTAAGAAAGAAAAAAACAGAAAAAAAATGCTAAGCTTCTTGGCTAAATGGATTAATTTGTCTAGAAATGCACTTGCACGTGTATTTCAATACCAGCACAAAACAATGAAAGACATGCCAAATGAAAAATTCCATCTCTACCTGCATTTCTTTTTCTTCTCTTTTTCCCCATCTCTCAAAATACTAACACAAACTGATAAGCTAAAGCAGCAGCAAAGCCCTGACGATTTGCCAGTATCCTTTTTCTTCAGCTAGACTCTTTCTAAATTTACGTGAAAAATTTCAGCTGTACTGAAGGGTAGGAAATTACAATTTCTGGAGACTAAAACCTTATAATTTTATAGAAGCCAAGTGTAAATGAATAACAAGTAGAAATGAATAACAAGCAGAAATGAACAAAAGAGGAGTCATATATCAAATTGGCTGCCTCATATGCCCTCTACGCAGTTCTGTAATGGGGGGTCTGGATATGAACCTAGAATATCCCACTTCAGAAAAAATCCTCAAATAATTAGCTGATATATGTAACTACACCTCTGTGGATGAAAAATCTCATGCATGGAAAAAATGCTCAGAACTCAGAGTGGATCAGTACTTGGCCAAATATGACCAAATATTGTTATTGAACAGTAGTCATCTTCTAATTAATATATAGGTGAATCTGTGAGCACCAGCTGTTTCAGTAGCAATTTTTTTTTTAAATCAGAAATGGAGCACTGTCTGCTGGTAATTGATCTCTGCACAAACACACCATAAAGTGAATAACAGGATTTGTGTTATCTAACATATTTTATCTAGCTTTCAACTGCATGCAAATGAGGTCATTTGGGTAAAGATTAGAAATATGTGAAATTAAGCCCTGCTAGCCAAATTCATCCTTTTCTGGCTTAAAGCAAGTTATAAGTTTGGTCAGAAACTATTGTTATGCAAGGAGAAAACACCATAATGCAAACACTAAGGGTATCACAGAAAAAGAACTGGAATGTACTTAAAGAAACAACAAATGAATCTATAACTGTCACAAAGTGCTAGTTCTGGTTTCACGAATATTTCTAACTCTTCTTTAAATTTCCAATTGTCTAGTTTAGTTTTTTGTGCACTTGCCATATAATCAAATCTAACAGTCTGACACTAAAAAAGTATCAACAAGAGGATGTTGTGTAGAGGTGTCATTGTGATATGCAGATCTATTGCCATTCACTTTTTTTTTCTTTTTCTTTTTGAAATTGTTCTTTCAACACCAACTTAGATTAAGATCACATTTCACATACCTCTGCACATTGTGCTCATTCCTAGCTTTAAAGCAAAGTTTGCACCTGTTCTACCATCTTTTGGTCACTCTGCAACTTGGTCACCTCGGTCTTCTTTGGAAAAGTTTTATGAGCACTCGTTGCACCCTTTGCTTCCAAGCTTTTGTGGAACTTGGAACAGCATCAAAACCAACAGTAACTTATTGACTCTGCTTGTCCATTGTGCGTCTTAGACATAAAAGTAAAGGGCCTAAGCAGAAATAATGTTTTGGAAGCTGATGTTCTTTCAAGTAAAGAAGGGAAAAAAAACACGTGTAGCAGGGGAGAATATTCTCTGTTCCCCTCACTCTTAAGTAGATATCAGGCGCAGGAGAACCCAAGAGAAAGTTTTTTTCATTTGTTTGGTTTTTTCCCCCCCAATTAGGGACTCAGAATGCTAAATCTCAGGCTGCTTGGCATTTCAATATTGCCAACCTATGGCTGTCACAAGTTAAGAACATCCTCAGGTTAGGTCCCTTATGCCTTCAACTGTGATATCAGACAGGTAGCTTCACCCCAACCAAAATGATGACTCATTTTGTGCATTTCACAAATCAGACATCTGTTACACAAGTAGTGACTGTAAGTAATATACAACACAAAAAATAAGTGGAGTGAAATACAGTGAATGAACATTTTAGAAAAAGAATTAAGCTGACTTTTAACAGATTGGTGACTCAAAAAATTGAGGTTAAAAGATTAAAGCTTCCTTATCGTTATCTCTGGAAGTTGTTGGTGATTATAACTACAAGTGTTTAATATCAGCATAAATTAAAGATTTGATTCTAAATGATAACTACTTACAACTTTTCATTTTGTTCATAACAAAAGGAATTCTAGGGCACTGTACGAAAAATTAACTGTAAGGAGCAAATGGTGATTTGTGCCTCTATTGAAACACCATTTTCTACAGACTTGGCCAACAAGCACTTTAGCCAAAAAGAGAAACTAACTTATGAAAGCTTGTCACAAAAGATATAATATGATGTATTTATAACAATAATAAGCAATTGTTATTTTCAAAATGGAATTACAACTCTGGTGAGGATTTGATTTATTAAAAAGAAATCAAGTATTTCTAATAATTATATTCTGTATCAAAATTCAGGAAAAATTATAAAAGTGTTTCAGGTTATATATATGATTTTTAAAAAACCTCAATCATGGAATCAAATTCACTCTTTTTCTCAAACAGGTAACCAAATCACACAACATATACTCAAAGAATAGCACAATTTACTTAATTCATTTTTTAGCCTACCATTTAGCTATTAATGCCTCATATAAAACTGAACTATCATACGTAACTGGTATTTCAGACACCTTTGACACATGGAAACAGTTCTCTTAGGAAAAATTCCTTCTCCAAAGTAGCTCCTTTTCCTGAAAATTCATAGATCCAATCTTGCCTCTAATTCCTTAAAGGTCTCATTAATGGGTTTGCATATATATACACACCTACATACACACATCTACAAACCCAAAACCTCAAGATTCCAGAATTTAAAGTTGGATAACACACATGAAAATGAAACTATGATCTTCTTAGTCTGCATAAAGAATTTAATTTGAGTCTTGTAGTAAACTGTGGGCTAAAATTGCCTTTAAAATGGACTTTGAAGTATTCATACCTCTAACTGAAAGATGTTCAGGTTCCGGATGAGAAGAAAAGCTGTGGAGAGCTATATAAATAGAGAAGCAGGTGGAATAGGTTCATATTCAACCTTCTGGGCATTTCAAACTGCAAATAGGCTTCACAGATGGAACATTTAGGTGAGAAAGGCAAACTCAAGCATGTGCCGTGTAAATGCCTTAACTAGCTGAGTTTGTAAAGAAGTTCATGTTATGGAAGAAGAAAAGATGCACATGTTCTATCAGGTTTGTGAAAAGCTTATGCATGCTGGCTTGTAAAAATGTTTATGGCAATTGTGGCATGAAGACTTTTGAAGGCCAGGAAGTACAGCTTTTCACTCTTTACAGTCACATCAGCAAACTTGTCATGAAGGTAGACACAAACAAATGTTTGAATCTAGAAGCTCTCTTTCCAAAAGATTTGGAAAAAAGAAAAGGTAAAACCAGACACTTGTGATAGACATCCTCCACAGGATGTCAAAGGCCCACTATTAATGCCGACTTTTGCTAGATAACAACTTTTTAAAAAAAAAAAATGAAAAAAAAAATTATTAATTTAAACATTACTATTTAGATTCCTGCTTTTATAATATAAGAAATGCAACAGAGTTTTCATGAAATACAGCTTTCATCTTGGTCAATGCTTTTATGGATCATTCAACTCTTACTTGAGGTGAGCGATAACAAAGCAAAGCTCACAAAACAAATCCATGCAGAGTCAGGCCTTCTATGTCTGTAAGCCTACTATTGCTGTAGCTAGAGTGATAAAATATTTGCCCTTCCACAACGAGAGCCCAGTGAGTGCTTCTTTCCTAATCCATAATCATTATGCATTCATTGTTCCAACAGTCAGCTTCGAACAATTTGACTCTTAGGCTTCTCCGTCAAGAGCTTAAAAGGCTTTCTCTTGCTGTACTCTTCTTTATTCTGCTACACAAAGAAAATTGCTGAGATACATCAAATACTGGTTTGCTAAAGATATTATCATATGAAACCTGCTTATTCAAACAGCATTCTCTTCCTGTAAAGTACAGAGCACAGAACCATGACATGCAGGATGACAATTTTGATGTACTCACAATGGGAAATGATGTCTCAGTGCATGGTCCCAGCTCACGTTTAAATGCACATCCTGTCTCGTGTAGTCTAGTAGCACTCTAACCCTCACTTTTACAAGGGATTAACTTTCACTAAACTGATGGAAACAGTATCCTTTCAATACATGAATCTCTGTTCTGCATTTCTTTTGTGTTAACTTGCATTTCAAATGGCTGCCTGGTTTTGGTTTTGGTGGAGTTTTTTTCTTTGTTTATTTATATTTTTAAAGAAAGGCTATCTTGAGTTTCCAAACTATTTTCCAGGTATACACTTCTAAAAAATATTTGGCCCCAAGTAATTTATTCAAAAGTTTGCAAATAAGGAGTCATTATCTTAATTTATTCCTCTTTAGGGAGCTTTCCTATTCAAAAACAATATCTGATAATATTTAAATATCTGTTAATATTCAAAAATACTTTATGTATGTCTCTATTTTCAAAAATACGTAGAAATTTGTAAACAAAATATTTGCAAAGATGCTTTTCCTATGAGATTATTACTGTTCCAGTTTGTTACATGTAACATGAAGCCTATTGTCTTCACACTGGCAGCATGTGTGAAAACTAACAACATATTCTAAGAGACATTTAGGCATGACAGATGAGAAAACTTGCTTAGACAAAAACAACTGAAGTGCATCAATGATCAAAAGTTTGAGGCATTCCCTTTATTTTCCAGACAGAAAAGTACAATAAGAAAGATTCAATTGATGAATAAAAAAAAAGGCATCAATTAAAGAAAATAAACAGTCATAGAAGTCTGATTGAAAACTGTAGAAAAGCAGGATGCAAATTGTTCCAATTTGCTTCCATGCTGGGAGTATTTGCCGTGCAGGAGGAAAAGTCAGTAATTTTTCTCCTACTTCCAAAGCACAATAACAAAGATAGACCTTGAGCAATTTTCTAAGATAATTAAACATGTATACACATGTATAGGTTGTCATGTTTCTAGCCCTTTTGTCTTGTTATTGAGCTACACTGAAAGTTTCTTACAGCTAGCACTTCACCATGCACCTTTCCTTCCAGATGTGAAAGCATGGTTTATTAGCTTGTAAAACATCTGCATGTTTTACAAAGGCAGGTTCATGCAAAAAAAATCAAAGCAAACAATATAAGTAAAAAAAATTAGAATATATTTCTTTTTGCATTATTATTACGAAAAAAACAGTGTGAAGGAAAAAAATCCTAAAAGCAAATTGCTTCTCTCCATACATAAAGTGTCGAAGTGTTCAGTCCTTCAGCAAACAAATGCTAACTAGCACATAGAGTACTGAGTTCAATCACAGTATGCTTTATTTCTCCTCTGAAATTCCATCATTCTGTTCTGCAAGGATTTCATATAACTTCTCCTTTGTTTCTCACTTTTTTCCCTACCGCTTTCAACCATAATACCAGACTACAGAACCACCCAAATGCGTTGTTTAGTTAGTTTGGGAGTCCTAAACAATACACATTAAAAATCAAAACAAAGGCTTCAGTCCCCTCACAGATGATTTGGAGCTGCCAGAACTCACACAACCAGGGAAACACATCTTTTGGATACTGGCTGTTGTGGGGGCCTCTAACAGAACTGGAAGGAAAGCAGAGGGAAAGAAGAGGAAGAAAAGATCTGTGAAGGAAAAATATGAAGGAGTCATAATGACAGGCTCGAAAATTAGTGAAAAAAACTTGGAAGATTAAGCATAGGGATAGTAAAGATATGCTGGTGAAAGAAAAAAAAATTCACTTTTCTTTTGATTTAGAAACACAAGTTACCTAAAGGTTTGTGGAAAATCATCTGAATATATAGAGACAAACCAGTGGTGCTACAACACTGAAGATGGAATAAGAAACTTTACCAGAAGTCAACTTGAGAAGATTGTTTAAAGGCTGCTTAACATTCATAAGACCTAAACCTAGTAACCTGGAATAATTTCACAGTATGATTTCTGTGCTCATTTTGTATTGTTTTGCTGATTGGGGTGAGGGGATGTCTGCTTGAGTCAGTCAGCACAATTATAAACCGCTGTAATCTACAGATTTCTTCCTCATTGGTGAATTTAGCCTACTGATACATATTCTAACAGAAGAAAGCCGTGAACTTCAATCTATGAATTAGCAGCATAAACTATAATGGCATCATCAGAGACCTCTGAATGCAGTCTTGTAACAAGAATCTTTAGGACTTAAATTATTTGCCAGGATATTGAGTATGGCACAGAAGGTAAAAGTAGACAGCCTGAATCTTGTATATTAAAAGTGCTTGGTGTGTCACAGCCTTAAACACTAGCAAGAAAATTGAATATTTATTAATACTGCAATTTTGCTTAAATATAAACTAACTTCAGGTCTTCTTTCTTGTAGTCTAGGAAGGTAGATAAAGCCTGCAAACTTAATTAAATCATACACAAGATGGTCTATAAATCACAAGGATGGCCTTGCCTGAATGCATTTTACTTTTCTGTATTCAACTATATAGTATTACTTTGTGAATTGAAAGGAACAGTACTGAATCTAAATGCAGTTAATTTTAAATTGCATTAATGAAAAGACTATGAAATTCCACTCTAAAAAAATCACTGCAGAATAACATTAGGTCTGTATGGCCTGGGACAACTGCTAATCCGGAATTAAAATGGATAATATGACTTATATAATAAGAGGCCTCAAAAAGGACAAAAACAGATGCATATTTATGTGTAGCCATGAAGCTTACAAATATCTTGATTATCTGCTTTAAAACATCTGCTTACCTACATCATGCAGAGAAACTAAGGAAAGAAGTAAAACATACCTGTATTAGAGAGAGATCCTCAAGGTTCAATCTGAAGAGGTAGTTTCTGGGGTTAAAAAAATAGTAGATAAAAATTAATTGTTACTAGTTTTGGTTAAAAAAATGTTGCTAGTGTTTAAATAAAAGCAAAATTAATGTGTGTAAAAGACAGGAAAAAAAATAAAAAGTAACAGGTATTCAGGGCTTCAAATTCTTTCGGGACAGTCTTAACATACAGCCCTTTGGGCTAAGGACTAAGTTAATTTCTAAAACAGATTTTCAGTTTGAAGAACGGGCTGAATGTGAATAATGTAGATATTTATACTGCATATATGTACAGCTGATTCATTGCTCCAGTCTTCCTTTAGAATCAATGGGAAGAAACACTCTGTGCTTTGGCAGATTCGTGTCACCAGTGTTAGGTGTCTACATGAGAATAAGAGGACAGGCAGATTAAAGCTGTCTGTTTCTCTCCACAAAGATGGGAACTGTATGCAATTAGGTCAGCCACATATATGTAAAGTTTGAAGCAAAGGATCCCAGTATGATGGGCTATCTGTAGAAGCCTCAGAGTTTTCACAATTCTGAATCAAGTCCTGTCATATATGATTTAATTTCTTTGAAACCTGAGGGGTTTTTTCCCACGGACTGCAGGAACTACACACAAACCAACCAAGCATAGTTTTGAAAAGCCTTATGTGTTTATTGCAAAAACATTTCTCATTCCATTTTTTCTGAACAGCAATATCACTGTAGCTACAGTACTTGGGAAGAGTTCAGGCAAACTGCAAGACGTTACACAAAGGCACTGCTTGGAACCTGGGGAAAGGATGGGTTGGGAGACTCAGAAAGGTGAGGGTGCCCCACTGACCAAAACCACTTCCTCCAGCACATACTGGTGCAGTCTGTGCATGCTATCACAACTACTTCTAATACATTGTGTCTATTGAGGTAAAGCAGCTGTCTTATCACCCATGTTCTGATTAACCTGGTGTGCTGGTAGCCCTTATAGTGTCAGTCCATGACCCTCAAAAAAATGAGCAAATTGCACACCTACTTTGAGCTGATTTCAGCACATCCTTCCCTAGTGTAGATTTTCTCTTTTGCTAGGTCTGAAAACGGCTTTTCTATGTTCCATGTCCATATTCCTCCTGCACCATTTCTATTCTTTCTTTCTTAGTTTCTTCTCATACCTTTTCTTTTCATTATTGGGTATTTTACTACATTTTCACAGAAATAACATTCTTCAGTTCTCGTCTACCTAATTTTTACCTTATTTAAATCAATTCTGATTTTCCAATGCCACTACAGAGTGATCATCTTCAAGATTAAATAATTTTTTAAAATAATAATATAAATTACTTCAATTTTAGTCATAACATATCTGTAATATCAATTTTTAAGATTTTAACAGATTCACCTTTGTTACTTAAAGTAACAAAAAACCAGATGATAAAGAGATGAGTAAATTTAAACTTTAAATATTTGCAATAGTCACAGATTATCTGCAATATTACATCCATACAACCAGTAGAAGTATAATCAAAATTAAAATTAGGCCACATTTTTTGAGATAAAAATTCTAATTCTTTCCAAAGAGGTATGAGTATTGTTAATGCACACAGATGGTCAGGATCTGCAGTTTACATGCCTCTTTATTTTTTTTAAATGAGGCAGCAGGGAAGCAGAAAGGAACAAAACCAAATTGTGTCTTACTCAAAAACACAACAACTAGCATAGCAAATTTAATTTATGAACTTTTGGGAAACAGCTATGTGTATTTATTTATCAACTCTGGTACTTATATGATCTACTTAAATTGTGGCTGTACAGGAATCAGGTCACTAGTCTTTCCTAGGAGTATTGCTAAAGGGAGCTACTAAAATGCAGGAGTCAGCCTATTAAGGGCATGGTAATGTAGAATAAAGACAGAATATTTATTATTAACACAGATAAATCACCACAAAGAAATAACTAAAATACTTGGGTTTGAGTCATGAAGAGACCTGAACTGGGTAGACAAAGAAAACAGTGCATTGCAGAACAGTGTTTACACAATGCTTCACCAACAAGCTACATGCAAGTGGACTTGAAAGACTTTCACCAAAACACCAGGAAGCAATGCATTATAGTCTTTTTAACACATCTCTACTCTCTCTGCAAGGACAAAAAAAAATATCTGCACTTCTGCAAAATGTCTTGCTCAGAATTATTCGACAGGGAACATAAATTCTTAGTCTGCTCCTCATCTCAGTACATTTACACTTCCATCACTCATCATTGTAGTTCTTTCACTCCAGATATCATAGAAACCTACTTCTTTGCTGTTGCAAATATTTTTTTCACCTATAGAAAAAAAACCTTTTTTCTTCCAGAGAAACTGAACTGAATCCTCAGCAGGTATAAACTGTTTTCTTAACCCAGTGGTATCAGACTCACAGGAGTGCCACATAAATGACCCATCTCACTCTACAAATGCAGCCTCTGTTGCAGAATATATGAGCAGACAGTGTGGCTCACACTTTTAGGTTTAGAGTCAGTACTTAATGTAGTGTCATTTCCATCTGTATGCACACTTTATCTTCAGATAGCTACTGAAGTTTAGCCGTGATGAGGCCTTTTTAAAACAGATTATCAAATTATTAATGCCTTTTTATGGTCTTTCATTCTGACATCATGTCAGCCTATTAAAAAGTAAGCTACTGTAAAAATTCTAAACTAATAAATGCAAAAACATAGTGTCAGCCTGAAGAAAAACAGAGATTCAACATTTTCCTTGTTTTTTTTCTTGCGAGAAAATGAGATTTGTATCCTATTCAGTAGAGCACAACACTTCTACACATTAATATATTCGGTGTGAAATTAGAAAAATTGACCCTGAAAGTGTTAGTGAGACTACAATGTCTATATTCATGTGAATGAGTCAAGCGACAGAGCTAATTAGTCCATATTTTTCAACTTCCTGTGGCTGCCAATAGCCAATTAAAATATTATTTTCAGCTTCATAAAACCAGCAGAAAGAAAATGGAATAGGAAGAAAAACAATGTGCAAGAGACAATAAAACATTACACCTTAGCAACATAAACTGGGCAAATGGACAGCACAGATTGGCTGTGACTACATAAATAATGATAGGATAAGTGGTAAACTAGCACTCCGAGAGCAATCGAGCTATTCCTACCTAGATGTTTTACATTTCAGTAAAACTTGCAGGACTACATTTAGCTCCACAAATACAAGAGTTTAACATTCTAAGACACGCATCTCTGACATGCAAGAACTCATTCACTCATTCAGATAGGACATATAAGAGGAAAAAAATTTTTAAAAAATAAGTCATTAAGCATGACAGTAAAAAAGCACAATGGAAGTACAGAATTAATAAATCTGTCAGTCCCAAAAAAAAAGTCAACGCCAATTTTTATTACACATGCAGAGCTGCTATGGTGACATAGGTGATAATACTTTTTGCAATGAGTTATTGAGATTATGCCCTGGACTGCCATTTTTCAGCCTCTGGTCAGCTTTATTCTAGTGCATTTATGATTGAAGGCAACAAAGGATGTGAAATAAAAATGAAATTACATTTTTGAAGCACAGATACAGACTTAGCACACAGGCCTGCCTCTTTTCCAAATCATAGAATCATATGGTGATAATAAGCCAGACAAATACAACTTTGCATGATGGAATTAAAGTGATTTGACACTGGTGGTAATTGGCAAATTTGTTTCCATTTGGTGCTTAATGAATGAGGAAAGCAAATATGTTACACAAATCTGCAAACAGAAGGACACTTAGAAAAAAGCACAACTAACACTGAGAAAAAGCAGTATCCTATATTTTTTCAGAGACCCAACAGGCAGTAAGCCTTTTGCTTTACATTCATGGCACTGAACAACTTTTCTAGCTCAACTATGATTTCTAAAATCTGTTAGTCATGAGCCTGGTCAAATCCAATGGCAAAGATTTCCACTGATATCAGCGAGAACTGAATAAAAATACACAAAAAGCATGCTCCAGTCACCTCCTTGACAACAACATATTTTAATTTATTGCATTGTGACTACAGATAAAAGTATAAAACTAATCTTCTGTATGTTCCTAAGCAAGTCTGTGTCAAAATACAACTGAAAACCCATAAAGATTCAAAAGTATATCAGGTTAGTAATGGTTGTTAAATCCAGCATTTTACCCTTTTCTCTCCGAAATTGCAAGCTATAAAAGCTGAATGGAACAATAATAAATACTCTTGCATTAAACACAGACACAAATTAGAAGAATGCTAAGATGTCACATACAATTCAGGAAAACGTGGATTCAGGACGAAGTTTTTGAAAAAAAAGATGGCAAAATATATACCATAACATAGCATTAAAACCTCCAAAACCCATCCTAAACCCCTACATGCATCTGCAATAGAAAGCCTGAATCAATAAACAAGAGTTGCAACAAACTCAGAAACTCAAAGTATGACCAGACATGCTGCCAAATCTCCTGGAAATAAATCAGTAAGAGATTCCTTTCTCTTCACTTCTTTCAAGAAACGATATCACCTGAAAGAAAATTTTATTTAATTTATCGGAAGGAAAAAATATTACAACTGAAAATGAAAAGTATGAGCTCTGGAAGAATCAACTATTAGGCAAAAAGTCAGAATTCCACAGTTAAGGTGTTGAAGTTCCGTATGGCAGCCAATTCTAGTTTTGCAGTGTAGTAAAATCAGCAATTGGAAATTAAAGAAAAAAAATAAGAATAGGACAAAAGGAGATAACATAAATAAAAAAATATGATGTAGAAAATTCACTTGGTTATATTAAGAAACCATAGGAAAAATACCTGAAAAAGCCAGCGATGAAACATTGGAAATAAGAGAAACCTAATCAAAGTGGTCTAGTTGAATCATTTATGAAAATGGTCAATTTACAATAATAAAAAGAAGAATGGTGAAAAGTAATATTTTGTCTGCACTTTGAAGGAAATGGAAGCCTCAGCAAATCAGAATAATGAAATGAGTGGCTTACTGGTAAATGTTAAAGATGTGAAAACAGCATATGCACAGAGATAAATATTTTCAGAGTAGTAGGTCATGCTGATTCAACCTAAAAATTATGGAGTAGTGATTTTCTTGTTCTTATTGCTCTTGTTGAATAATTTCTAAAATTACAGGTGTTCTTGAGGAATGAAGATGAACCATGTTTTAGTAAGGGAAGACTCAGGTGCTCATAGGCTGATCAATGAGACAATGAGATTTCCAAATAGAATAAGAAAAACACTACTGCAGTCAATTAGGAAAGAATCCCATTATACATTAAATTAATCTACTCTAAAATCTGATTTACTTTTTTGATGTTTGTTCCTCAGGATTAGCAAATCTAACTACGTTCACTTCCCTGTGGCTCTTCATACAGCCTCAGCAATGACTGACATAGGAGTCCCACAGAGATTTTAAACAACAGCCAGGCATCATTTCTACGTATTTCTTGCCCTGGGCATATCCAGAAAAAGCAGAAAGGCACCACTGGCCCCTGCAGCTCTGGAGCTCACCCTCCTCCTGAAGTCCCATCATGCCACGTCATCTCAAACATGCATTAACATCTCCTGTTGGCCCCGGCTTCTCACACACAGCAGTCAAGTTTCCCAGC
>JAWWES010000081.1:79552938-79572429 GCA_035583135.1 Lophotriccus pileatus | reverse complement strand
GGGAGACAGTGTCAAAGGCTTTGCTGAAGTCCAGATAAACACATCCACAGCCTTCCCCTCGTCCACCAGGCAGGTCATCTGATCATAAAAGGAGATCAGGTTGGTCAGACAGTACCTGCCCCTCCTAAACCTGTGCTGGCTGGGTCTGATCCCTTGTCCATCCTGTAGGTGCTGTGTGGTTGCATCTAGGATGATCTGCTCCAAAACCTTGCCAGGCACCAAGGTCAGGCTGACAGGCCTGTAGTTTCCTGGGTCTTCCTTCCTGCCCTTCTTGTGTATGGCTGTCACATTAGCCAGCTTCCAGTCATCTGGGACCTCCCCAGTGAGCCAGGACTGGCGAGAAATGATAGGAGCGGTTTGGCAAGTTCTTTTGGCAGTTCCTTCATGACACTAGGATGGATCCCATCTGATCCCACAGACTCGTGAGGATCCAAGTGGCTCAGCAGGTCACTAACTTCTTCCTCCTAGAAAACAGGGGGGCTATTCGGCTCCCTGATTCTGTCTACTAGCCCAGGAAGCCTGTTGTCCTCAGGACAGAAAACTTGATGTCATATTCACAGCAAATGGATTTGTTCTACATCTAGGGGGCACTACATGAAAAAGGTGCAATTTTGGGACTACAGCACCCTGACAATTGGTTGCTAGTCTCTGAATCTAGGACTCCATGACATAAATCAACTTTACCATATAGTCTGGCACAATGCTTAAAGTACAGAAAAATGTGTGGCGAAAAGGACTTATTAATATCAATAACATGTACAATTAGAGAAACTTGCTGACGAATGCAGTCATTCTATAGTAAGGTCTCCATGGCCAAACACAACAGTGCTGTGGAAAAGGTTAAAATTTAGAATGGAAATGCAGAATAAGGAAAAGAAAAATCTAATAAATTCTATTAACAAATAACAGCCAACTGTACTGAACTCTGGAAAACAAAATCTCTGTTCTAATTTAAAAAACACTGAATATTTTTAATTTTACAGTTTTAGTGAGAACAAGGGATATGAAGCTCTAAAGCAGCATTAACTTATACAGAAACCAAATTAATCTTTTAACTGCACTAGATCTTTTCCAAAAAGCAGAATTGACAGCTGGCATTTTTTTGTAGTCACTGCTTATTCAACAAAATCATCCAAAGCTTATCCCATAGTGATTCAAAAGGCTTCCTCAAAAGCACACATGTAAACAAACACATTTTTTTTGCTGAGATTTGGACCCAAGATTAACAGTATGGAGAATAAAAAGAGAGGAGAGAAAATTGGCTTTTTTTTTCAACAGTGACTAGAGCTTTGTAAATTCAAGGGTAAAATATATTCAGAAGACAGGTTTGAATAATAAGTTTAGATGATTACTTTTTTTTGCCAGTGAAAATGTTTTACTATACTTCATGTGCTAAGAGAAAAAAATGGTGCTCAAGGACTGTCACTGCTTCAATGTTGACATCTAAGACAGTGTCACTGTTGATCACAGCTTGATCACAGTACTGTCCTACTGTGCAAAAACTATAATGAACACTTTACCACTAATTCTACAGTCTTTAACAGATCCCTCCTGGCATAGTAGTGTATCACTATTAGAATAATTTAAGAACAAAGAACCATACTGTGTAGCCAAATTTGGGACCATCATAAGTTTCATGCAATGGTAACTTTTGTCACGTTGTCATACAGTATCTGCCTGTCCTACTGTATGCATCCAAAGTTTGTGTACTCTACGATAGTCCTCTTAAAAATGAGAATAGTGTAAACTGTTATGAATCTTGATACCAGGCAATCCATCTTTTAACTTTGGTCAGGGAAAAGAGAAATAAACATATGTAACATTCAGTTCAGTGGGTCTAGAAGGCAAGGGAGTCACATTGAGAGCAAGCTGATACTGGAATATGGCTGAATATTACTTATCAACAAAGAATAAAATCCAGTCTGATGCAACACGAAAAGAAAATAGATTTCTCACCTTGCTCCAGCAATAAGCTCTTTTTGTCCTGGGTCAAATGTTAACTGTGAGAAGTCCACAGCATCTTTTGCTTTGAACACGTGTAACCAAGGGGCAATTTCTAAAAACAATCAAGAAATACAATTGTTACTATAAATGTTCTAGCTGTAGTACGTCAGGTACCATTAAATTTGTAGATATTGTGGGGCTGCAAGTTTTCTCCATATGGTCCCCGCAGGAAACAGAAGACTTTCACCACCGTGCCATGCAATTTATAACACAGGCCTGTAAAATATATAGAGCAGCCACCCAATACACACCTGAACAAAGTATCCATATTTTGGTCTGATTTGTAAGCCAGATATGTTTTTCCTCCTTAGGTAAAACAGAAAACACCACAGTACAATTGCAATGCACTGCAATACATACTCAAGTGAAAAATTAATTTTCTATGCATCAGAAACAGTTGAGGACTGGGGGTTTTATTTAGTTAGCTATTTATTTAGTTATTTATTTTCTTTACAAAAGGATCCGATCAAGTGAAAAACAATTAGAAAAACAAGTAAATTTGACGTTTCACCATTTTCATAATAAAAAGATTGAGAAATGAGGGGTGAAAAAGGAAAAATGCTTGACATTCATAAAACTTTTTTTTTCACCTGCCTTTCTCAGACCAATTTAGTGCTACATTAAGCAGGGCAGACAAGTGGGTGAGTTGATGAAAATCAGCAAGGAGCATTACTGGTATTCAGAATGTAAACTTATTCCTACTTACAAACTTAAACACGCGTAAATAATTGCACGTCAAATCTTTAAATATTTTCATTAGTAGTAGTTATTTTTGCGTTCATATCACTAACTGGACACACAACAAGTTGTCTATATGCACAGTGTTCTGGAAACAGAACATGATTTTTTTTTGTAATTTTACATTTTTTTAGATAGACATACAGATACATAAAATTGCTATAACAATATAAATGGCTCTCAAAAAAAGGTCAAGTTGTACAAAACCCTCATCATCTAGAGTTTTACAATTCTCAGGATGCTGATTGAAGTTTTGTTTTTTTTTAATGTAGTCATAAAGCAGTGGTCCGGAACTTATGTGAAAGGTAAAGAGGGCTAGGTAGGTATGGCACAACAGGCTGTGGAACCATCTATTTGAAGACTTTAGATGTGAAACATTCAATAGAAAGACCAAAGGCAAGCACACGGTCATAACCATTTAGAATACAAAGTCAAAACCAACTCCCTCCTGAGGATGTGTAAAAGTGTAATTTTTGATACCGGTGTCATCAGTTGCAGCTCAGGTTAACAATAGCCATTCTAAACTCCTTTCTTCACTCATGAGCATATTTTTCCTTTTGCAAATATCTGAGTTGAACAAAACCATGTCTAGTGCCTGTTTCAGGATGATTTATTCCTCATTTAAATATTGAAATTTTAGCACAAGTGGGCTATCCATTCCTAAGGAATGGGCCCAGGAGAAAAATGTTATTCTGTGTCAAAACGTGTTCAGCCATTGCAGACAACCATTAAAAGCACTGTGCAGAAGCTGTAGCATCATATACTTTGGAAAAACAGATGGAACTAGGAAGTAGAATCACTTGGGTGTCAGAAAACTAACTTCTGCATTTTTAATGACAGCCTGTATACATCTGGGCAATTTCAGGCATGCAAAGCCAGTTTGTACATGTTCTGCAGTACGTTTAGCTAAATTCACTGTTGATTCCATCTGCATTGGATAGGTTCTCAAATCAGGATCTGAAAACTGTGGGAGAAAGGGGACATGGCCGCATTAGATAACTATGATTACAGCTGTCATCATCTGTTACTGCAGATGCTGCACATAAAACCTATAAGGATTCTGAAGGAGGAAAAACAATATACACACACATATACATTATAGGCCTGTGTAGCCTTATACATACTTATCTACTTATATTTATATATATATAAGGCTACACAGGCAAGCCTAAAAGAGGTGTTTCTTAACATTTTTGTACTTGATTTTGCAACCTCAACTTTTCGGTCATGAATTTCATATGAAAAAATCAATTGCAAAGTTCTAATAAGTTAAGAAATTAGAGCATGAAGAAATTCAGAGGTAAGTCATAAAGAATCTCACTTACTGGAAAAAAAAAAAGAGAGAGAGAACAAAAAAACCAAAGCTACATGCAATTAAGTTTATCAGTTTATCAGCCAATGTATCTCAAATCTCCATTAATTCTCTCAGACATTTCCCATATGGATACAGAATATCCACATAGTCTTCACAGAAAAAATACATGCATATGCACACAGTCCCAATCTGGAAGAGCTCTCAGTTCTGAGAGATGCGAAGAGGCTACGTTTCCTTGTATTAAGCTCTGTGACTAAGACAGAAATGGACACAAAACCATTTCATAAAGTAGCAGAAATTCAGACAAAATCATAATACTGATAAATAACTACTAAAATCAAAACCCCAAATACACTATGATGAAAAACGGGGCTTTAAAAAAAGGAATAGAATACCCATCCTGGGAGTCCAACCAAGCCAGTGGGCAGAAGTTGCAAAAGGGGCTAGACAAGGACATGGGTTTAGAACCTCAGCTGCTACATTCTCCTTCCAAATGGTTGTACAAGCCATGGGAAGTGCTGCTGCACACATACAGGGAATTTTCACTCTTTGAGATGGAAGCCACATCTCCCTGGGCTCCCTCTGCTTTTGCTTGCACCCAGAGTTACTGTCTTTGAGGAACAATCTTGCAGAAACCACACACAAATCTGCTAAACTGACAAAGTACAGCTCAGGTTACCAACGTACTAACACTCAAATTTCTACTGCTGGGTGAAAATAAGTACAGCTGAGAATGCCACTGGCTCCCTAGCAGATCTGCACACAGGCAAAGCCAGACCCAGTGTAGAAATATCAGTCTCTGAAAGAGAAACCAGGTAAGCAGTTGAGAATGGAATTACCTCAGCTCCATATTTGTGGGACAAGTGAGACCCTTAGTCTTCTGAATGAAGAGGAAAGGAGTAGCTCCCCATAGCATGGGGAGGCCAAAGGCATTTCAGTACACAGAGGTATTGCAGTGCCAGAAGACTACAGGGAAAACTGAGATTCAAAGACTCAATTTCCTTCCACTTGTCCAGCTGTCTCAGCAAGACACAATAAAGCTTCAAGATACACCAATCAGGTGATTGAGACCATTACCAGGTTTGGAGCAAGAGAGTAGGGGCCAGGAGGGCAAGGCAAGCCCAGGCTAGAGAACAAGAGGAGAGGACTTGCTAAGAAAGGACTTGCTAAGAAATTTCTCTGAAATCTGATTCCTCTCTATGCCTCCAAAATACAAATTATTTTATCCTGTCTTTGTTGCATTCAGCAGTGTTCTTGCTTGAGGGAATAAGGTCAGGGAGAGTAACTGGCTGTCAGTGCTCTCTTTTTTTTTTTTCAGCAAACACTCTGAAATTGTATCTCATGTGTCACAGTGGCATCATGTGTCACCCAGGAATAAGTCTTTATGAGATAAAGCTACAACTTCCTGACATTTTTGTAAGGGAATATGAATACAAAAACAGTGTCTATTAAAAAAAAAAAAAAAAAAGACAATCAACAAACCCGTGTCCACTGTAAAAGTAAAAGCTTATTAGTGAAATTCTGCTGCGAGTTATGCTACAGAAGAATTATGTAACTAATTAACAGAATAATTATATTTATTTTCATCAAAACAGCAAAATATAGATGAAAGCCCATAGGTAAAACAAGACCTTTCAGTTTTGCTATGAGTTATCAAGTTAAAGTCAAAATTCATAACAAGCTACTAAAGGTGTATAAATTATTTTTTCTCCAATTAAAAAAAATAATGGCAAAGTAGTAAGCAGCTATAATTTTATTTTATTAATGGTTTTCATGCAGGTGCAACATGGCAAGCTTTACAAAATAACATAGCTGTACATTTTGTATACTACAGCACTACCATAAATAAATGTGTAAGTGAATTAAGCTGGCTTGCCAACACGTAACCTAATCGTACTGCTTGCCGATCACAGGTGACAAACAACATCTCTACCCTTTCCGATTCTAACCCTCCCCTTTCCGGCATTCCACTCCCTTTCCTCTGCCCTCAATTCATGTGCAACACAGTAAAACACCAAGCCCTTTATTGACTTCTCTCTTCTTTCTCCTGATACCAAAAGCACTTATTCAAACACACCTTCAGCCTGGCTTTCTTTTTTTTTTCTTTTAATACTAAGTGGGCAGATATTAGTCCAAGATTTAAAGTTGTCCACAGAAAACTGTGTTACGGTATACATACAGTCATGACTTCAGCTCATTTCCAGCGCACTCTGAGTCCTTTTGGAACATTTGAGACATAATTACCCTTAGCAAAAAAAAATATTTATTTAATTGCTATTACAGTACTAAAATCTGCAGGTCTTATAACTCAAAAACATTCCCCCCCCCCCCCCCAAAAAAAAAAATAACACTTTCCCATGGAACTACAATATGGATATTGAAAGAAATCTTTCTGAGAAAGTTACAGCTCTCTTTCACATGCTGGGAATCACGTGCTATGAGTTTTCCTGGGGGGTTCAGGTTTGGGGAGCATGGGGGTTAATAGCTTAGATTTAATATGAAACAAAGTTTGGCATGGTCCATAAATCTACAGCAAAGCAAACACACCAAAGTCCCCTCAGCTCTTAGGAAAGGTCAAGGGAGTCTCCTAAAGAGGTTTAAAGACAAACGAGGTTAACAATCAAAGCTCAGCAGGAGGACATTAGATACTCATTAAAAAAAATGAAAGACCAGAAATCTGTCTCTTTTTTACTTTAAATTTAGTATCTGTCCAGCAGGCCACAGCTTGTTTGGTTTACATTGTCCAAGGACTTGCCAAGGGCTGAGCTCTACAGTTCTTTGCAAATGAAATTACAGAGTTACTTCTAACCTAAGTTTCATTATTCAGCACTTGAAAGTAGAGCTACAGTAAACAGTAAAATAGAGTGGTGACTAATAAGGAATAGAGTGGTATGTTTTGAATCAAATTCAGAAGTGATATTTAATGTTAAATAAAGTCAAAAGACAATAAAGATCTCCTGATTTCATTTAAAAATTAGCATAGACATAAAAAATTTCAGTAGTGTTTATGGTGCATGTGTGTCACACCTCATGCCATGGTGTCCTTTTTGAAAATAGTGAGCACAAAGATAAATATATGCACAGTACCACCTTCTTGCAGAAATTCTGTTAGCAAAATAACAACAATAATAATAATACCACAACAACAACAGCAATAACAGTAACACAATAGTTAAAACTAGCAGATTTGCAATATTAACACAAGTCTCTGGGTGGCATCAGTACGACAAATTCACTAATCTTATCAGAAGAAAATTAAAATATATTTCTGCATGCTAAAGTTATTTTATAATTGAATGTAACTAATCTAAGGATTATGCAATAATCCCCATCTTCCTGAAGCTGTATAATGATTTTAACCTAACTTAGATCTCTTCCTGTGATACTCCAGTTACATTACTGTCCTCTTCAAAGGCAGCAAGAATGTCAGAAGTCTCTCTGCCACCTTGACTCCATTACATTACCCCGCTGCTGTGATGACCATCCCAGTAACCCCGCAGGGAAACTATTCAGCAAGGTGTCAGGGCTGGCAGGATTCACTCATTCGGCATGTCCCGTTTGGGGATTTATTTGCAACATTTGCTCTTGAAGGACACAGTTAGGTGCAATGTAAACACTTGGTGATGCTTCAGGACTCCACAGTCCCTAACTATTTTAGATCTCAGACCGAGAAAAGATTTTCTTCAGTAATTTCTGTGCATCATCAATTCAGTGTTCTCCTTTTAAAATTCCCATTATATTATAAATATATCTATGAATAATAACTTCACTGCGAACAATTTCAGGATAACAAACATTAGTCTGTGTTGGGGAAAAAAAAGGCAAAAAGAATGGCATGACAGAGCCTGTTGCATCTTTTAGGATTCACTTTTGTCTATACTTTTTTCCTCACATTTCCAATCACCAGTCTTTCGTAGCTCTTTCATACTATATTCTCTCCTCACAGAAATGCGTTAAACACACCCTTGGCTGGCAAGTTATTGACTGACTGCAGATGAAAGGATAAAAGATGCCACAGCTCAAGTGAAGAAAGGAAATAGGTGCAAACACTATCCGACAGGTTCCAACAAAAAAGGAGGACAGTTCAGCAAAAGAACACCTGTATTACTTCTGAAATCAATCACAATTCACCCCTGCTTATCAAGAATGGGCTGAGGCTTAGTTTGTCAACAGTATAACTTATTTTTCTAGGATCTATTCAAGCCATGTGTTGCTCTACATTTGTATGCAATGACTCCATGTTTTAAATAATTTTGATCAATAAGTTTTTTTTAAAAAAGAAGTAAATACTAGATAGAAATACCTCAGAGAAAGAGACTAAGCTGTTCTAAAAAAAAAAAAAATAAAAATTGAAAAGCCAAAGAATCCCAGCTCAGTGTTCCAGTGAAATTTCTGATCCACCTGTTACTGGGATTAGAATGTAGTTGGCGCATCCTAAGTCCACTTTTTCATATACATGGCACAAGCATGCATATGTCAAGCCTAAGGAGGGTCATGGATGTAACAGATCTAACAGTCTTTGCTACAAGAGGACTCCAATAATATAAATGGAATACAGTGGAAGCAGACTGAATACAACATCAGCAGAGAAGAGTACTAGTTCAAGAGCAAAAAGATGGCATCAGCTGATGCCATTTTATGCTTCTCTGCAAAATGAAAGGATGAAGACAGATAGACATGTTACAATACTCAGTACTGCATTTTAATGAAAAAGGCATTGCACATTTCCCTCACCATAGAGAACACATTTATTCCTAGGCTGTGTACAGAATTAACAGTATGTGGACATCGTAACTGGGAAACAAAAGAATATATACTTATAGTAGTTAATCCCTTACTTTTTATAAAATTTAAAATTAAAAATATTTATTATCAAAATTATGAGTATTTTTTAATGTGCATAACACATAGAAAAATATCGGTATTTTGGTAATTAATGATTAGACATTAAGAACTGTACAGTCTGTAAAATGGGGATCCAGGAATATATAAGAAAACAAAACATCACTTCTTCCTGCGAAGGGAAAAACAAAATAAAAATTTTGTTTAGGCAAGGTTAGCTAATTCAATCCAATCCTCTATAAAGGAAAAGATAAAGTTGCAAAGTTGCCCAGAATGATTAAATCAGCAACCACAAACTAAAAGATTCCTCTTTTAAGTCTTACCACAGTACATTTGTTTCTCCTTTGGAAACACAAAAACATGTCAGATCTTCATCTGCAATTCAGCGCTCATCTTTGCTTATGAGGAGGGGAGATAAAAAAAGAAAAGAACCAACAGAAAGACAAAGCAACCTCAAAACTACAGCTCCCTTTCAAGATGCAGTATTTTCCAGGTCTCTAGATTACACAAACAAACCAGCTGCCTTCATTCTACTAACCAATAAAACTTAATACAGTCCTGAAGCTTGCTCTCCTTACAAAGAGAACTGCAGAGGCCAAGAAATAAATATGTATCTCTAGCCTTATCTAGAAGCCCTGCTAGCTTCTCCAGCTCGCTTCCATTTATTTGTAATAAAACAGATCCCAAGACCATAAACCTCTTGACATTTTCCAGAAAGTTCACCACCTGTTTATTGGGCATTCATTTTATGAACAGCTATTACAGCTTCAGAACAATTTTGGAGGTAATGAGGCAGGGCTGCAAGTAATTTATTTATTATTAATGGGAAAAACAGAAAATCAAGCATAATTACAGTATATGTTTCTTAACTTTAAATGCAAGAAAACTTGAACTTCTTTCTTAAGCCTATTGTAAACTTACTTCCTTCTACCTGCTCGTCTCATCTGTCATCGATTATCTCACTAGGCACAAAGTGGCTGCCCCCAGCATTTGCCTACTGCTCTCCAAGCCGGGCACACACAGTCACAGCAGTTGCCCTGCCCTGGTTCCCTGACCTGCTTTTACAATCTGCTCTAACCTTCAAGGTCTAAAATGAAGCCTGCATTCCTGTTTTCTTTGTCCTGACAGAGCTTCCCCAGCTAGAAGTACATATTTCTGCATTCTTATGTGTGTGCATATGTCTATTACCAGGATAATTAAAGGGAATTTGGGTTATGACTGTCTGTGCCCTAAGGGAAGAGACAGTAACATCTGCTGCGATGACTACTTATTTCTTACTTTTCTGAACAAGGGTTTGGAATTGTTTATGCTTCATTGTTCAAACACACATATTGCATACAAATATAAGAAGGTGTAAGGAAAAAAAGACTGGACCCCCACCTAGATGAAAGCAGTTTCAGCTCTACCAGCACATTCAAAAAACACTAACTTCACGCTCCAACTAGCACAGCTTACATGCTCTTCCCAGTGAGTCCAACTACCCCTTACACTTACCAGCTTGGGTCCCTGTGCTGCTGCAGCTGCCAGTCTTCCTGAATGTGATACAGAGGGACAGACTGACCATGTAAAACATTTGACATCCTTAGTCGTGCCCTCTCTTCAAAGGGGTTTAACCTTTTACATTTTAACACTTACATTCTGGCTTTGGCAACTAGCCAAAGAATTCATTTTGACAGAAATTATGTTTCATGGTTATGGGAAATCAGTATTTGGCCTCAAGTTTTGTAATGAAATCTGCTGAATTTTAGTATAAGTATTGTAGGAAACAGAAACATAAAACCAACTGCCCATTGACAGTTATGCCCCGTTATTTTTGTTGGAAATATCTGCGCTTCAAATAGCAACACCTTTTTTCTAGAACTGATCATCTTGCAATGATGCATTCTTATTTATGTTGGCATATGAACATACTAAACTTCTTCATTTACATTGTTTTAGCAAAATAAATTTTCTTGATTCTATCAATTCTGCTAAGACTACAGCTCATAAAATATTTTGGGGTCTGAAGATCTTTAATGAAAAAATACAAAACTCAACAAAATAGGACATACGGTGACAAGAGGATATACAGAGCAAAGCCTGACAATAATCTTTGTAAGAGCTTGCAGCCAGGACTTCAAAGAGGAACATACTTTCCACCACAAAAACAAAAGGATGCCCTAAAGTCAGAAAAAGAAAGTGTCCAACAAGAAAACGAAAAGAAAAAAAATCACAACAACATGAACAACACTTCTCTTTGTAGAACGTACAGGCACTGTCAAACTCCAGGTATTTGTCACCATTAGCAACTACTATAGTCGATTTACTGTAGACCTGGTTGTAAAATGGTGAGCTCCTAATTCTCTGAAATGGTAGAAAAGAACCACATTTCTTTGTCCATAAATCCTTCAAAACAAAATCTGAAGTGAGCACTGGAAATGGAAAGACAAGCTCATGAAAAATCAAAGTGCGGTCCAACCTGAATATGACACATTGTCATGTAACAAGTATCTACCATGTTCAGTCACACAAAATCAGCTCTACACAGTGTCCAATAGTCTTGTCATTAAGCAAACAAGCAGTGCCGCAGAAAGGAGACGGGAAAGAAAGCATGAGAGAAAAGAGAGAAAACAAACAAACAAACAAACAATACTTTGAAGAAGCACTGACAGCACTTCTCTATTTCCACCTAATCTAGCAAACACAAAGTATCTCTGTAAGGTTATTTAAGAAACTAGGAAGAAAAATGAAAAATTAACAATTTTTTTCTACACACCTCTAAAGATTCCTGGAAATTTTAGAGCTACAAGCAAGGAGCAAGGACTGGTCAGGGTTTCCCCAGATCTGTCTGCCAAAGTGATAGGTAACAGAAGGGGACATTCAGTGATGGGTAGTAAGGGCAGCAGGCGCCACCAAGTGAGTGCAGTTTGGGCCCCACAGGCATTGCACAGAATCTGGAAGGGAAGACACTGGAATGAGTTCTTTCCAAAACTGTGTCACTACCAAGTATGAAAACAAAATTGTCCAGGATCAGATAGCCAGGAACTACAGTTGGTGATATCTTTTCTGAACTAGCAGTCTAGGTTACTTAGAATCACAGAATGGTTTGTGTTGGAAAACACCACTAAGATCATCAAGTCCAACTGTTAATGCCACATGGCCAAGTTCACCACTAAACCATGTCCCCAAGTGTCACATCTGCATGTGTTTTAAAAACCTCCAGTGATGGTGACACAACCACTTCCCTGAACAGCCTGTTCCAATGCTTATCCACACTTCCAGTGGAGAAATTCCTCCTGATGTCCAAACTGAAGCTCCCCCAGCACAACCTGAGACCATTTCCTCTTGTTCCGTTACTTATTTTTTGGAAGAAGAGACTGACGCCCACCTGGCTACAACCTCCTTTCAGGCAGTTGTAGAGAGCCTCTGAGCCTCCTTTTCTCCAGACTAAACAATCCCAGTTTCCTCAGCCACTTCTCTTAAGACTTCTTGACAAGAAGTAATGAAGAACTGAATTTAAGCTGTTTCTCACAAAGCACAGAGCCATGCTGCTGCCAATGGTGTGAGAGGCCAGGCAGGCTGTGTGGGCACTCTTACCAGAGGTGGAGCCCACAGGGACATCTGCTTCACACAACACAAAAGTGTCCTGCTGGGCTGTGATGATCACGGAGCCATGAGCTCTGGGAAGACCTGGGTACAAATGGATTACACCCAAGGCAAGTTAGCTGTGCAGTGTTTACCAGCCACATACATCCTCTTCTTCTTCAGTCAACACTCGGTAGTTTTGGACACATTGCAATGCAATCCCTGAAGAAGGAGAATTGAATTCACATGAATCAGCACAGGGATTATGCATAAAGAACTAAAACTTCAGCAAGACATAATTTATACTGTGCCAGATGAGTTAGAAAGAATGGATATGCCTCATTAATGTCTTTTCCAAGGGGTAGATTGGTAGAATACTCACACTAATAGCTGTCAGTAAAAGGAATAGAGTATACCTTAAAAATCTTATGAAGAAAAATCACTTTAAATACTCTCAATTGGAAAAAAAATAAAATAGAAAAATATCAAAGCAATATTGTGCTTTTTCTTGCATTAAGCACAGCATAATTTCTAGAAATTAACAGAACTTCAGCTGCTTACAAGCTCTATTTCTTGGTTGCTGATCAGTTTCTTCTCTCTCAGTCTGGATGTTTTACAACCTTTTAGTAAAAAACATCCATCACCATTAAAAATATATCTCTTTTGAAGAAGGAGAAAAAAAATAACAAAAAACCAGATTTGAAATCCATCTGCCCACTTTGTACAGCTAGTAGAATGTGGTAGAAGCCTCTCATTTTGCAGCTTCATTAACAATCAGGGAACTTCATGTGCTCTAAACATTCAAATTAGGGCAATAGGGAACAAATCAGCCATAGAAAGGCTTGTAGGACATGCCTGTGCATCTCACTAGCCATTGTGGCCACTACTGATTTTATATTATCAGAAATTTATTAAAATTATTAACATTCCATGAAGGTCCAGTGCTTGGCTGGAATGCCAAAATAATTTTAAATTGATGCTTGCTTTAAAGCATGAATGGAGAGTGTGTGTGGGGGGGAAAGGGTGGAAATAGTAAGCATGCAAGTACTTTGCTTTGAGAATTCAGCCCCTGCCATTCCTTGGGTTTTATGGGAATGGACACCAATAATACTGGGTTACTCAGGGAAATATAAGGTGATAGTATCCTTCAATCTCCAAAGACATATTTTTTAAATTAACAGTAAACAGCTGAAGGTTGCCATTCCCAGCAGAAGCTTAATCTCCTATATGAAAGTAAAGGCTAACCTGATTCAATAAAAAAAAAAAATAAAGCTGGTGAAGGAATTATTTTCCTCCTTAAGAAGAGTTGGTTCTTGGCAAGGTAGTTCAAGAAGTCTCATAGTCCTATCATCTGGACAAACCAAAGTTGCAATATCTAGCAATCAACTTTTCTTCACTGATGAATCATCTTTATTTTAAGAAAAACCCAACAGATGATAGGGAATGGAAAGCAATACACCTTAATCCCTCTGCAGAAGCTGGCAGGAGGTCTTTGAGATGTATGTATGAAAAACTAGAAAAGGAAGGAAAAAGCAGTAAAAACTGAACAGCTTAGTAAGCTACTATTAGTTTAAAAGGTAACTTGCAACAAGCTTAGGGAGAAGAGTAGAGAGTACAAACAAAAACAATGGCATATATCCTTCTTCATTCGGCCCACATGTTATTTCCTCTTGGCACATGTTAAGTGCATGCACTGCATATGGAAACCACAGGATAAAATGAGCAGAGCGATGTAGTAAGTCTATATTACTTAGACAAACATCAAGTGAGGGAATTCTGTGGTGGTCAGACAATAAGGTTAAGAAAATATATTTCTTAGGATTCCCTAACCAAGGAATCAAAAAATAACTATGCTATTTTTCTTTTCTGGTTAACCTCAAGTTGAAATGAAGGGTTTGTGTTCATTTCTTCTATGGATTGAGACATGCTATTTTTGAGCATGTTTATTCAACAGATAACTTTGTTACAGCACAGCATGTATTTAAATTATCACTAAATACAGCTTCTAAAATTATGTAAACCAATGGTTTTTTGTTGAGACAGCACAACTCAAAATTCTGATTATTTTAGAGAAGCACAGAAGAATGAGATTTGCCCCAGAGCAAATGATCTCAGCTGTACTCTCAGCATCAATTAAGTCAAATTCACAACTTTACTGTATTTCTGATAGAAGAGTCAAAGAAATTCAACTTTATGCAGGTAAATTGCAGGACAGTCAATACTTACAATTTTACACCTGAAACTGGATTTGGGACAATTTTTTTATCCAGCTGACTCACACACTGCTAAGCACCTGTGATGGCCCCTTCAGTTCTACATCATGGACAGGGGTCTGCCTACAGACAGTGTCTTCAGCTGAGTTTTGACAGGTCTCACAGTTTCAAAGCTCAGCAAATGTCTCTGTCTGGGGAAACAAGTGTTGTGGTAATTACGTTTATACCTTTTGTTGATTGTTTTGGTTTTTTTCTTTTTTAAAATCTAATAAAAGCTCAGGTCCGCAGGGAGCTACCACAAAAGTTCTATAGAGAGGGCAGATTTTGAAACGATGGAAATATTTAGACAAATGTTACACCACTCAACTGTTTTGCTTTGTTTTTTTGCATAAGAATAGTTTAACTTTTATAAATAGACATTGTTTCTCATAGAGGAAATTTAGTTTTCATAGCCTTTTCTAGCTGTTTAGGTTAAACACATCTCTTTGCTATATTAGAAGAGTATGTTTTCCAAAAATCTGTTTTCCAAGAAATGGACCATCAGTAAACCCTAGTACACTTGCAGAGCTAGCATTTCATAACTACATGCAAATAAAAGCATATCCAAATAAAATAAAATTTGATTGAAATGAAAATTGTAAGGCTCTATATTCAATGACTAGTTTATTTAAGCATTTTTTCTGTCTTAATTTATTTTGAGCATAAATATACCTTTTTTTCCCATTGTAAAACTTATGGAAATATATGCATAGATCATTGATGTCCCACTGTGAGTCTCTTTGTGTCTATTCTGTCCCCTGCACCTTCTTTCTTCTCCCCCAATTCTAAGTTACACATGATTCATAATCTCTTGACTTTCATTCCTCTATTGGAATTATGCTAATATAGCTGATCAATCCTTAGTACCTGCATGTAACATCTGCAGACAGATTTTTTTCTTTTTCTTTTTTTTAAGCCTGAATTTCAACAGACTAGCACATCTTTGTATATCTGGAGGCAGGCTACTCCTTAGAGACAGAGAAAGAAACTTAGAAGAGGGAACGTGCATCATCAGTTAGTTTCACCACATGAAACATTGAATTGCACACTACTGGCTGATCTTGTCATCCATCCCATACTTAAAGGTCTACTTTTTATATAAGTCTGTTTTCCGTGATACTTCTTAGCAGCTTTAAATAACAAGAAATGGAAAATTCTAGCTTCCTAGCATGACACAAAATGCCTTATTCTGGTGTAAGGAAGCTCTATGACAACAAATTTTAGAGCTGCCAATATTTTCTCATCCAAGCAGACTTTCTTATTTATAGTTTCTGGGAGAGCAAAAAGGTGCCTTATGCTGTACTAATATTAATTATGAAGATAAATGAATTATAACATGGTTATTAGCACTACGTATGAAACATAAAATGAAACCAATTTTTAAATCATGTCAAAAATCCTGTGAAAGTGCATGCACCTCTCCTGCTTCTGCAACTGGTTTTTCCTGTTCCACCAGCAAATAAAGTACTGGAGTAAAAGTAGCCATTTGCTATCAGAAGATATATCACAGTCTTCAACTGAAACTATTTAGCCAGGAAAATCAGTGCTAGAAATAGTATATGCCTCTCTACACAAGGTAGCTTGACAGGATCATCACCTAAGTGAGCAGTTTCTGATGGGCAGTGGAAAGAAAGTAAGCTCTTTCAGTAGATGCACTCCTTTTTCATATTTCACTATGACAACTCCTGGGGACTATTTTGTCTTTTTATTAGTTTTTTGCAGCTGTTCATCCATACGCTACACCAGACTCTCACTCCATTAGTTTTATTTAATAGTTTATACTCCATCTACCATCCCTCTCAAAGGAAGACAAATCAAATAAGTACATTGCTATTTTGGCATGTAGTTTCTACTACAGAAAATAAAAAAAAAAAAAAAAAGAACAACAAGCTTCAGTCAGTTATAAATAAAACAAAAGTGTTGATATCTCTGTAAAGTTAGTACTGACTTTACAGGCTTTTACCACTCAATACCACTCAGCCTTGGTTAATGTTCAGCATCCCACACAACATTTAGCTCTGGTGGATCTAACACTAGCACAAGATGACTTTACAGGATAGGGTATTAATGCAGCATTCAAATTAAAGGGGTTTTAGTTGTTACAAATTGATTTGTCAACTTCGTGTTGGTCTAGCAGGCATATAACATCAATAGATACAAAGGGCATTTTCCTAGGCATTGATGAAGCCAGTAAGTGCTCCAGAAAAAATACAGAAATCAGAAAGACAGCTGAAACTTGCCAGCTCCCACTGCAGGATTCATTCAGAGAGTGGCTCTTCTCACACATCTCTCTCTTCTTATATTTTGATACCCCCAGTAGTCCATTCCTAACATACAGATTCAAAGACACAACTCTCAGGCATTTTTTCCTTTGATCTCCAAACTTCTGTTTTCCCTTAACTAGCAGTACTGCAACTACAAGTGAGATGTTGTGTGCCCACACCAATTATGTTACCTAGCTATCACATACTGTAAACTGCATTGAAAATATGTTTCCACATGTACTTTCTAATATTTGCTAATGACTCCAAACAGATTATTGTGGTGAACATGAACTACAGCTTGTCAGAATATTTTTCAAGATATGTCAGTTCATAAAGACTAAGGTATGTCATGGATACGCACTGATTAATGATATTTTTACCACAAAGTTCAAGAGGGAGTCTGGCATTGAAAATCTTACTAAATCTCATATTAAAAATCTGACACATATAGAAACAATAAATGTTTCTATATAATTGTATTTCCCACATGTATTTACAGCAAAAAGGAATTGGTTTTGTTCAGTGAACTCTAACTGTGACACTCTCTTTGGCTACCTCAAAAGATGGAACTGAAACAATATAGCAGAGTAACCTCTGTCCCCCAAAAGTCTTAGCATAGTAACTCAGAACCAGAAGGATATGACTAAAAATTAAATATGACAGAGAACAAGAAAAGTCTAAAAGGTAGGATCAGACTACATTCAAGCTACTCTCCTAAATATTGACTAAATCAGATTCATAAAACAACATATTTTTAATCGACTCTTAGCATGTAGCTCTGATAATGAGTCCCAATTATTTGCTTTTACAGTTGCATATAAAAAAAATACATGCAGTGATCTCTTAGTCTGTGAAATTAACAATTGGCAGAATTTTAACTGTGCTATTTCAATTACTTTAGTTTACAACATTGTGTATGAATCTCACAATAAAAAATAACATTTTAAACTGAATCATACATGTAATATGAACGCTAAAGAAACCAGATATTTCATGAGAATAACTCATACTATTTAGTCCATCAATAAATGGGTGATAAAGGTCCCTCCTTCACAATACATTGATGGTTTATTGTTCCGAGTAAAGAATGCAACCATTTTAGTTCATTCTCCAGTGTCTTGAAGAAAGGGACAGCTGGTACCATTACTTTTACTAAACAATTAAAATGCCAGAACAAAATACTTTCTGTAAAAAACACAACATTATTTTCTTTAACTTTATGAAAAGAATGGAAACAAATTTTTTTCAATTAAAATTCAATAAATTCTAATTTATTGGAACAAAAAATGTACACATGTGATTTCTTAGAAAAAGAGGAGGAATGTAATACGTAATGTAATACATCTTAATCCCTACATCCTCATAGCTACAACCTATTTGGAACTCATTTTAAGTTGTGATACTAATGGAAAAATCTCAAATAAATAAAAAAAAAATAGTTATTAAATGTCTTGGGTTTTTACAGAAAACATCATCCAAGTGTTCTTTGCTTTGTTCCAGCTGTTCCTCAGCACTTCACTCCAATACACAAGATGACAACCACATGTATGAAAAGTCTGCCTTGGTGAAGCAAGGAACTCATGTTGCAGCTCCAATGCAAAAAGACTGTGTGTATGAGGTGTAAGCAGGGACAAGGTGAGCAATGAGTAATTTAGGAAGACCACATGGGCATGTAGGGACTATGTCAGGTTAAACAAAGTACAAAGGGAGTTCAGACTTGCATGAAATGTCAAGGGCAACAAGAGAAACTTCTACTGCTCCAATAGCAATGAAAGGTTGAACAGGGAAATATAAGCCTGTTGCTGCATTGGGCAGATGACCTAGTGCCAGCAGACACAGATGAAGCTGAGGGATTCAATACCTCCAACAAGGTGTTAAAGGTATCTGTTGTTTAGCAAAAGGGGTTCAAGAACTACCAATAGGACATGCAGCCTGAGTCAGGGATGACTTGCAAGATCTCAGTCTATACTAATGCATGTGATTAGACAAGCTGCATCTGCAGACACCAAGATAACCAGTCACTTTTCATCTCTGAGAAGTCACAGAGATGAAGGAAGGTCCTAAGTAAATGTAGGAAAACAAACCTGAGAACTAAAGACCAGTCTATCTCACTGAAGTTCCTGGAAAAGTTATGGAGTTAGTTCTCTTGGACTGCATTTTTCTGGACACATGGATGAGAAAAAGGTGACTGAGAACAATCTGCATGGACTCATCAAAGGTAAATCATTCTTGACCAACTCGCTTTCTATTACGAAATGACTGTTTTTAATGGTGAGGGAAAAGTGGACGATGTCATTTATCTAAACATTGTCTCACTGCAAAATTAGGATGTTATGGTCTGTCTCTTCAGGTGGGAAACCAAAGGGCTCAAAAGTCAGTTGAATGATCAAGAGTAAATGTATAATACCTCTTACTCCATCTGAGACAGTAACAAGTGGAATATCACAAGGGTTGATTCTGGGACCTCTCCTGTTTAACACCTTAATCAACAACAAAGGGGAGGCAACAGAAT
>JAWWES010000081.1:79388278-79552838 GCA_035583135.1 Lophotriccus pileatus | reverse complement strand
CACTTACTCCTTACCTTTGTATGCAATAATTGGGTGCTCAGCTCTGTGGCAATGCATATCTTCTGTTGTTGTTGGTTCCAGTATTCCTAACACCCCAAGTCCTGCCAACAGCAGTGAGAAGAGGCAGCTTCCTTTCATGATGGTCATGCTGTCCTCCACAGCAGTCACTTCTTTTAACTGTCTACTCTTCTTGCATTCATGTGGGAAAAGCACCTGGAGAATTCAAAGAAATTTCCTCAAGTACAAGAGCCAACTACAGGAAAAATTAGACAATTCATGATGTTTAAAACAAAACAATGCTGCTTTTTTTCTATCTCTGTAGTATTTGACTACTCAAAAGCATGCTATCAGCTGCTACTCTAATTACTTCACAAACCTATCATCAGTTACCCAATTTAGAAAAATGAATTCTCACCCAGTGGGATTAAAAAACTGATATTCATTACCTCTCCCAACCTGACTCCCTCAATTTAAAATTTTATTTTTAACATGTGTGGTGAAAAATAATGTTCTCCGACATTTTTTATTTTATTCTCTTACATACAGCACATGTATTGAAATATATCTTTCCTGTTCACTTGGATTCACTGCTTCTTGCTCTGCTTTCCTCACAGAGGAAACTGTGCTTTGACTGCTTGCGAGTACAAGGTAAGAAAGAAATTGCTCCTTCATGTTACTGACTTGAGAGAACAACAGCCCTAGAGCATCTATCTCTTTGCCTATCTGCAGAATACATGTAGCATAGCAGAGAAAGTGGTAAGACAGAGTTAATCTCAATGCTCTGATATACTTCTGCTTCCCAGGAGTAAGGATCACTGTTTCTGACACTGGCTTAATTTGCACCCATTTGCCAAGACCAATGACAAGAATGCTGAAGACCACTTTCTACTAAAATTTAGACAAGAATCAACACTGTAATTGTTTTCACTAGAACCAAAATAAAGTTGAAGTTCAACTCCCTGATTTTGTGAAACATCCAATAACCAGACACTTATATATGTAACAGAATATTTACGGTGTCAATATAGTTTTAGGTCCAAACCAATTCCTTTAGTTTTATCATTAGAACATTCCAAGCAGTAACAATGTAATGATGCAGCCCAAAAAAACTTTTGCCACTAGAAGCTTTACTGAGTCACACAAACTTGCTTGCTAATAGCACAGTTAGAAGACATCATTGCCTTTTAGGGGAGAAGACCAGAGATTTGAGAAAACTCCATAGTGGCAGAAACGTCGTTCTACTAACTAATAGTAACTCATTAAAAAAAAAAAAATCAGCAATTTTGATTCTAATACATTTGATCTCACTGAGTTGCAGTGTGCTGTTTAATAAGATTAAAAGTTTCAAAATAAACATAACAACATAAACACATAAAACAAAGGGCTGTTAATTAAAAGATACCCCACAGTATGAGCAGTATGTTTTAAAAGCTACACTCAGAAAGCAGAATGGATAGTAAACATTGGTCCTTAGCATTACTGTAGCATCAGCCTTCATAAGATGAACTGCTCTTCTCCTACCACCTTATTTTGCTGCCTTTAGATGCCTTCCAGCTAAGATCTGGAGACTTCTAATCCTTGTTATTTTAAACTAAAACACACAGATCAAAGACATAATACACCTGAGCGGTACATAAATTTAACAGTCAATTTTCTGTTCTCTGCTAAATTTGCTTATGTTACTGAAAAAAAAGCGTGGAGCTCCTAGGTAGTTAAACTCATATTTTTACCTTCCTAAGTAGTATAGCTTATGATGTCTTGTACCAATATGAATCTGTCTCTTCAAATTGTTTGTGGCTCAGAGCTGGCAGTACCTGCTCATAGAAATTCTGTGCACTCACAAATATAAGGGCATGAAGCGCTTGTTTCAATGTTTTGATAGTCCATTTTCTGCAAGGGTGACATTTCAATGTATTATGCACTATTCTTATACAAAATTAACCAGTTTATGTGGGTTATAGCATAGTTAATGGATATTCCTAACTTAAATATAATACATTGCTAACAGCTAGTTCTAATTCATGTTTCTGCAAGATTACATATGTGTATTTAGGAAGCAAAACGAAGGTCTGATACCACATCACAGACTCTCAAAAGCTGTTTTTCTGGCACACAGTACAGCAGCAAGTATTCCAACACCAAGGAATATGGTACTTTCATGATGAAAAAAAGCTAAAAACTATTTCTTTTAATTTTTAGTCTCAGAAATACCCATAAATGAGTGAATATAGCAGACAAAAATTAAACAAGAATAAAATGAAGCATTTATACTGGAAGCCCAGCTTTCTCTATCTCCCTGTCTGCAAATGAAGCCCCATGGTCTTTATGTAACTAGGCTTTCACATCCCAGCCAAGTTTCAAAAAACCAGCACTACTGTAGTACTTTTGTATCTACTACTAAAAAAAGATAATCCTGTTTCTGCAGAAAGAAATAAAAGTACTCTTAATAGAAATATTTAATATCTATGTATTTATGGATGCCTTGGTTTCCATTACAAAAAGGATACTGATTTCCATGGGACTAAGATGTAAATGTTTACAGGTCTGATGCCTTGTATCCTTCATGCATCCAGAGAACTTCTCTCCACCTGCCCACTGTGAACAGAACTCAGTAGGAGAAACAAACATTCCTTCACAACAATACCTTTCCTCAGCTTCTAAATCCAAAGAGAGGCCAAAGAGGTTCTTTTCTTTCCTAGCTGAACTCCTCCTCTCACTGCATGCATCTCACATGCAAAAATGGAGGCAGGATACACTCCTTTCTCGCAAACAGTATATCCAAAGACAAGGTTAGTCTTTGAAGGAGAGACAAAGAAGGATGTAAACGCATTTCTGACAATATATCTCAGACAAAACCAGTAACAATTCAAGTTTCTCTCTACCTCGACCTCTGGATGTTTAAATGTTTTCCACTATTTTATTAATTTAAGTCTATTAAAGATTTTAGATGTATTAATTTAAATATATTAAGCACATAGTGGGAAACTGCAAGGAGAAGCTTACTTGCAACTACTCAGAGGAAGGTTTTCAGAGACCCTAATAGACAAGAGAACAGTAAATCAAGATAGTAGGTAGAAACCTCATCACAAGTTAATTCACTATCCACTTCACTACACTATTGTATGCATGGAAGGAGAAAAGATTCTCAAGACTGCACCTAATATAATGCTAGAGTGAAAAATAAAAAGTAACTTTTAATAAAATCCCCAAACAAAACAAGCAAAACCAACCAAACAAAACCAAACACCTCCCAAGAACCAAAAAACCCACACATCCCCAATTTCCAAAAAAAAATACAAAAAAACCCCCCACAAACAAAACGCACACCTTCAACATATACCCACAGCATCAACAGATGAACAGACTCCTTAGAAAAGACTTCAAAACCAAATCTTTTTCCACAGAACTTGCAAGGGTTAGATTTCTCCCTTCTGCACATGCTTGAGTAAGAACTGCTACACAAGTTCCATCTCTGCTCATGATAACAGCTGTAAGAGTGAGCCTGAGGAGGTTGCACCTGAACTTCATACCTAAACAGAACTGAAACACTGCAACAAGTCGTAAGTCCTGAGGCAGGTAAAGCAACCTCATGTAAAATCAGCCCTTCTCCTTATTGAAAGTGCAGTTCCTGTGCCAAGAAGTGATCGTTAGCCTGGAGCATAAGATATGACAAGACAAAGCCAAGAGAATCCTAAAACAGGAAAAGTTTAGGCTGGTTTCCTTGATTTCTGTATAATTTCCATATGCAAATGTCTCTTAACCATGAAACATAATGGTCAGGTAAAAACTCTTCAAGACATATCCAAATAGTAACACTGACCAATTTTTTAACTATCTCTAAACATTTGGAAAACAGCACATTGACCTATTATTTGCATAGTTTTTCTAGGAGAGACCTTTAATCAAACTTCTGACAAATTGCATTTTACAAGTCTGTAAAATAATCTGAGGATGCAAAATGAAAGCAGACTAAACAGCATTATAAGATGCAATTTATTTCAATACATTATTTTAGTCCTGTATGCAAAGGGTCTTGTACACTTATTCTCTCCCTCATTCCCTTTGTTTTGGTCCAGCTTGCCTAAAACAAATATAAAGATGAATGAGGCCCCTTAGGCAAAGGCATTATATTTTACAAATGTAACATTTGGTTTCTCCGTCAACAGTATTTGATGAGGAAACATCCTGCAATTCAAGGTTTTCTATTTTAGCTGAGCCAAAAAAAAAAAAAGATACTTAAAAGAGAAAAAGTGTTAACAGCTAAGCACACAAGGCAGGTAATCGCTCCTGCTAAATCCAAGCAGATTCATTTTAGACTATTCTCTCCAGGCACTGAAGTCATATATTTAAAATTAAATAATCAGGATGTCCATATTTCTAGATCATTTAAAATACACTGTGTTGGAAGTAAAACTTACCTCTGAATTATAAACTATGTTTTCTTTTGTTCAATCAAAATAAGCTGCTGTATAAAAGAGAGGGCTGCCACAGTAACTGCATCTGTCCAGCAGTAAAGTTTCTTTCAAATAATTCACTTTGCTGATTCCATAAGCGTCAGTTTAACTTCACTTTCATTGAAAGATGAAGTGAGCTTATGTTAAGACAAGTATACAAAAAGCAGAGTTTGGCATGGTTAAAAGATACCAGTTTCAGGACTGGTTCTGGGTACACCCACAAGCAGGTCTGGGGTTTCTTTATATGTACACTAGTGTCTACTCTCACAGACGCTGCTCAAGTAATTTGCAGTGGGGGACTCATTCCATTTTCCCTGGGCACCACATCTTGGTTTGCAAAACAGTAAAAGTTTGATAAAAATTTGCTGTGCTAAGTAACTGCTCCAGATAACATTCACCTTTGTGCACAAGCACAAACCTGGAAAAAAGTATTTGGTTAATGAAATAAGACTATATGCTGCATACAGACAGATGAGGGTATCTGCATTCATATAGTCATAAAACTGGAGTATATGAATACCCTGCAATGTAAGCGCACTGCCTTTTTCTGTAATTTTTCTTGATTTGTTAAAGCTAAACTCCTCTAATTCATAAAAAATATTTGAGAGGAAGATTACTTGAGAAAGGAAAATGTAAAAAAGACTCTGTCATCACACCTACCAAAAAAATTTAGCTAAATTCTAAGTCAGTGTCTACACTCTCAGTTCCTAGTTCTGGCAACACCAGTAGTGACAAGCCCTGGAACCTAGAAGGAAAAAGAGATGGAAACCGGAAGGAGGCATCAAGAAGGCTGTTTCCAAAAAAAAAAAACAAGTTGTTTTTATTATAGTGAACCCTGTTTCCTGTCATATGCACAAAAAACTCCAAACCTATATCTCTTTATAGTAGAATTACTTTGAAATACATTCCTTACTCAGTATAGCTTTAAGAAAACAATTTGCATATCACTCAGATACACAATTAGATTAGATCAATAGCTCAAAGATCACCTCATTAAACATCAAGATGAGACTGGAGGCTATAGATCTTCTTCAGTGAAATAATCTAGTCGTACACTATCACGTCTTATCACCAGACCCAGCAATGCAGACTGTTTACTATGCAGCTGAGTAGCATATTCTAATTTGTATTTGCCTAAAGTGAGAGTCAGCTTCAATTAACAAACTGATTACTGAGTTCCTTCTTTTTTTTTTTAATACTGTCATTCATTTCTTCAGCGGCACAAATTTTAAGATCTGCAAGAGGCAGACAGCCATCAGCTGTCATTGACTAACACAGTCAAAAATCAATCCTTGAATTCATAGTGACATTCTGCCAAAAGTCTGCTAATATCAGTAGCTGAGGGTGACAACTCATAAAAGAAGAATCTGTCATTGAAGCTAGTTCTCCAGCGCTTCTCACAGAGCTGATACTTGTGATTTGCACAAAAGAAGCACTGCTTCAAGAACAGTGGCCTGAAGCAAGGAGTTTGTAATAACACCTGAGAACTCAAGTATCATTGTGAGCTTGACTGCCTCATCAGTGGGGCACAGCCCCAGTGGACCACAGCTTCCTTGAGCAAGCACAGGCCAACCCAGCAGGTCCACACAGGCATCTTAGGGGGAGGAATAAAGGTAGTCAAATTAGCGTAGCCTAGGCCCAAGTTCCAGCAAAATCTCAGCACTTTTTTAAAATTCCTTTTTTCTTAGCTATCCATTAGGTCCTCGGTCTTTTTGGTATCTTCACAAGACCTAAATTCCTACCTGAAGTTTCCCTCCACTTTTCTAGTTCCTTGGTCCAGTCATTGAGAGTACCTTTCCCTATGCACTGCTTGGAACATCCACTGAACTGTGATCCTCAGACCAGACGTCAGAAGTCAGCCTGAGGCGGTGGAAGGAGGGATTCTCCACCTCAGACAGACTACAGAGCCAGCAAAGTTTTTCTTTTACAAAATAGCTTTAATGGAAGAACAAAATGGTAATGATTGTTTGAAGATAAAGGTCTGAAAAGTGGAAGAAAAATCAGAGGAAGTTTAACGGAAAAAGGACAGGCATAAAGTGAAAGCAAATGAGCCAGGAGAGCACAGAATTGTCAGCTAGGGCAGAAAAAAGAAATGGAGAGGGAAGAACTGTAGCAATTAAGGGATCAACACCCTACCCCCCAAATTTCATCTTCTCTTTTCTCTCTATATAACACTTGCCTGCTCCTTTTCCAGTTGGTACTATTATTGGCAAACCAAACACATTTTCTTAGGGACCAACAAACTGTCAACACCATGAATATGACATAGAACACAAGCTGTTCTGTAATAGAAATATACTTTCAGGTGCTGTGAGTAACAGCATTTCAGAACAGAGACCATACCACAGGGCAGAACAGAGACCACACCACAGGTCCTTCCCTGTTCATTTTAAAAAATTACATAGCTTCAAAATGGGATTGGGAAGCTATGAAATACCTTGACACTCTATTTTACTGTGTGAAACTCACAAACTTCCTGAGCCTCATACTGCAACATTATTCAGGAAAAATCCCACTAGCTACTCCCTGCAGTCTCACCCTCTTCCCTAACCCCACATGCTTCTGCTCCTGACAAAGACCAAATGCTGGGCTGGATACACCTCTCACCAAACACAGCCATGTTCCCATTTCCTGCAAAGGTTTGAGCCCTGTACTGCACACCATTGGTAGCTTGTATTTTTTCGCACTTGTATCACCACACAGTACATACAAGTCTGCATTTATGAGTTATTCATAAAACCTAGTGAAAATTGAATAAAGTATCTCACTATAAGACATAAAAAATCCATTGTACACTTTCTTACAAAGCACGTGCTACAGTACATGAATTGTGGCCACAAAGAGTAACAGCACCCAGAATAGCCATATCCACATTTTGCCTTTAATATTCCTTCATCCATCCAGTAGAAAGGTCTATGATTTAGAAAGATATTTTTCTTCTGGCTATAGCTGAGTTAAAACCTCCAGTTTCAACAGAATCATGTAGCCATTAACTGTACTTCCTTACAAACTGTCACAAAACATGGCAAAAACTGCATTTTGGAAGTTTCTTTCAGTTTATCCAGCCATGTTTTTAGTGGCTTTTGCAAATATTCTTTCCAAATATCCCTGGCACACTGTTGAGAGATAAAATATAACACATTAAGCTGTAGACAACAATTTTCCAAGCAACTTCTAATTTCAGAGACCTAGTAACACTGCCCCTGACTGAAGTTGCTATACTACATATATCTACATCTCAGTAAATGAAAATTATTGATGAAAATTCTTATTTACCCATTAAAAAGGAATATAGTAATATTATGCTAGTCCAGCTTATTGAAGAAGAGTTAGTAAACAAACAAACAAACAAACAAAAAACCCCAGACAGTTAAAGTATTTTTAATACTTATTTTCATCATATTTGTTAGCAAACACAATCTCAATTTATGGCACTGTGTTTTCCTTTGTTCTAAGCTACATAATTATGTTGATGTCACATAACTAGCTACATTTTTTTAGAAGGGAAATATGTTTCAGTCTAGAGGGGAACTACTGCAATGAAGAAATTTCTTGAACAACCTTCAAACTCACTTTATTCTTCCCTAGCTTCACTCTTAATCTACTTTTTTAATTTCTTGCTAAAATAGCCTTTGTGCTCCCTGTATAGTGAGGGGGTCACAGAAAAAGTGAATTTTGAAATTTCACCAGTGAGAGTTAGGAATCTATGTGGGACCAGAGTGACAAATAAAAGTAAAGCTGTGATGTCATTTTCATTAACAATGTGCTGAATCTTCACTATATACATATATAAATTTAAAAATTTGGATTGATCGAACAAAAAGGAGAAGTTCAGGACTAGGAGGAGATCCATGCAACAGAGCAGCAGACGACAGTGCACCAAGATAACCAGGAAAAAAATTAGCTGGGAAGAGAGGAGTTTTATCACCCAAGAGGAGAATGAAGAAGATTAAAGTTAGAGTTGGATGAAAATTTCTGTCAAATCTTGAAGATGTATTAGAAGTAGTTTTGAGTGAAGTCAAGGTTAATAGATGCAGGTAAAAAAAGAGGCAAGATGAAAGTAGTGCAAGCTTAGCTGTTGCATTCTATATAAATTGGGAATAGGCAACACAGAAATTGGAGTCATATGTGTTGAATAATTAAGAAAGAAGATCATCACATCACAGATTTTTGCTGCAGCCATCTGGACATACTTTTTTATTTGCAAACTGTACTGAAAAACATGTCAAAGTTTGTACATGGATGTAAAGAGAAGGAAGACAGTATATTAGAAACTTCAAATAGCTGGGTTTTGGAAAAAAAAACCATATTCAACTTAAAACAGTTCCCTATCATTTTGTATGTCACTGTACTGGATAGTAACCAGTATTTAGTTTTCATAGAAACTTAATAGAATACATTTTAAATGTGAATCACCAATCTAAAGAACGAAATTCTACTGCTAAAACAAAACTATTAGTGGATATTCTGCACATTAATACTAGGCAAACTTCCAAAATAAATATTATATTAGGTAGTTACTTCTTTAAAAAACTCCTGGATGAGCTCCAAATTATTGTGAAATTACTACTGTGACAGTCTGCTTCCATTAGATAATAAAAGCAAATTTATCCTTCCCATGGTGGGTTCAGCCCTGCAGTTCTTTCATAGGGTTTTAAAGAGCACTTCAGCAAATGCATGGTGGTCACAGCTTAGACAACGCAAATACAGTGGAGGAAAACACACTTTTTGTATGGTTCCATAGCCCCATTGAAAAACATATTTCAGACTCCCAATTCCTCTCAACTCCCATCTCATTACCAGCTTTTGATTGTTTTTTTCCCCCATCAATAACCAAAAGACTCTGTTTACAGCAACAGCTTAAGTGACAGTAAGGTTTAGCAGACTGATATGAAGGAAGAGGAGAGGTGAGGCACCTCAGAGCTCCCATCCCACATCACTGCTGCAGAACACTTCTGTTCTCCCCCGGTTTATTTGTATGTACCTTTTCTATCAAGATAAATATTCAAAACACCTACTCATCTCACCAAGCTTCTGGATTCCTCCATTAGTTCTTGGATAAGCAATAGAGTATCCAACAAAGAATGCTTAGGTGAACTGAACCATCCAATGTCTCTGCACTGATTATACAAAATGCTAGAGTATCATAGAATCACAGAATGGTTTGGGTTGGAAGGGGCCTTAAAGATCATCTAGCTCCAGTCTTGGTCATGGCGTCTATGGGCAGAAATAGCTCCCACTAGAGCACGTTGCTCAAGGAGCAAGTAGGCTACTACTTCACTTTGTCGCTATCTCTGCAAAGATTTTGATCTTTTTATACATCAACAAATTTTTTTCCACACAGTTACAAAGATTCAACACACAACTGAAAGCACTGTTTAATATTTCCTCTAATCCCACAATTAACAGCCCATGATTATAGGCAACAGTTCAAAGTGTTCAAGGGGGACTCCACCAATCCACATGACACTCTTCCATATTAGATTTTGCATTTAGATCTCTGATTCAAATCAGAACTGCAATAGAAAAATCAGACAACTCTCCTGTCTGAAGATGTCCATCAGAAACACAGGAAACCCTGATAAAGCTATCAGAATCCTGGAATAGGTAGTCTGAAGGCAAAATCATTATTTCTGTTAGGTCTTTCTGAAAATTAGTCCACATTTTGTTATTCACTAGATCCTGAAGTCAGATACAGATATTTTAAAATTTTTGTGAAATATCAAGTTAATAAATACTTTCCCAAAATAAACCAGGTAAAATTAAAAATAATGAAGGTACAAAGATTTTCAAAGAGCATTTTAAAGCTAAAATATCCAATCCATCAGAGTCTGCAGAAACAAAAGGCCAAGTTCAAAACTACTACAATCCTTATACTGAAGATCCTGTGTATTCACAAACGTTTCACACATAGAGGAACATCCCTGTACATGCCTGAACTTTCTGTCAATACAACCTTGCTTATTTTTTTCTAGATCCTAAAATACAACATGACAAAAAAAAAATCCTTCTAAAGAGAAGAAAACATAATTGTATTTTCTTCCTCCAACATCACTGTTAAAAATTTAAGTTCTATTTTTAAGTCTGTTTAAAAGTAGTAAAATTTGACACAAGAGATATCGTATACTGTCTGATGGAATGCACCCAATGAAGCTGTCAAACAACAAATAAGGAGATGTCAAATAACCTAACGTTAAAATGAGGAATGAATGGCTCTTGTCATATTTGTTTCAATACACAGAAGCCTCTTGTGGGTTTTCTTCAGAGCATACACTGTGCTGCTCTGTGTATTTGTGTATTATAAATAATAAAACAAATATATTCTATTTTTTCCAAGTCTGAAATATCCTCTTATGTTACTTTACTTACTTAGACTTTCATGTTTTATCTAATTCTTAATGATGATGATATTTTTAATGATTTCCATTTTTAAGAGCTTTCAGGGGAAAAAATCTATTCCATAAAGTTATTTCACAAACTAACAATGTTGTGAAAATCCAATTTGCTTGGTGACATCTTTCCCAATGGTTTCTTAGTGGCTGACAGCTTTCATCAGTCAAAGACTAAATTACATGAAATGTCACTGATGTCTCCATCACATCCAAAATCACTTTAGACTTCTGTAGCTTTGCAGCCGTCATTTTTCATTTATCACTTTGGAAACTTATAAGCATACAGTATGCATTCACAGATTGCATACATTGAAACATATTTCAGACTGCTCCTTTTGAGGAATCCAAACTTCAGAGACCAAATGTGTCAAAGTCACCTTGAGTTCATAAATAGAAACACATATGATGATTATGTCTTATCTCAGATTTTTCTAACAATAAAGACACTGATTCAGCTTTCTTGGGTTGTTTAGCTCATATTGAAATTTTCTAGTAACCCCATAGATGCTTAAAGGGAAGTTTCCTGACCATCCCTACATTTTATGCCACACAGTACATTCAGTGGCGTCACAGCAATAACCTATGGAAAGCCTCCTCCCATCCCACTGCACGAACTCTACAGCACACCATTAGTTTAGGATGACCTGCAGTCTATAAGGTCCTTAGAGCTATATCGCTAGTCCTCTGTGAGCGCTGCCTAAGACCACCAAGATGTATACCCAAAAACCATATTGCACTCCTTTCTGTACATCTTCACACCCTCATATATAGAGTTCCTCAAAAAAAACCAAATGGCACAGGCAGGGCATTATCTCCTGGGATGAACAATTAATCAAAACACCAACACACTGACATGCCACAGTTGAACATCATACACTGCTGGCAGGACCACATGACCACTTAGACAACAGCCCATGGCAATAAGCTAAGGCATTCCCACAGGTAGACCTGTATAGACAGCCTCCATTTCACTTTGCTGGCCTGGTCCTTCATCTTCACCCATACAATGCCTACAGTGTGTTCCAACACCACATCCTGAGCAAAGACCCTAGCTCCCAAGCCATCCAGATCTTCTTAGCAGTTGGTTCTGTTGAAGCTTAGTCCAATATCAGCTGATGACAACATGCCTTAACACCCATTTTCTCCTTCAAATCATCCCATCCCAAAGAGAAACCAGCCACCAGATGCATTTTTAAGACCACCACAGCTGCTGTATATTAGAAGGGTAAAGCCTGAGAGAAGCTGTGCTCCCCGGCCACACATAGATCTTGCCCTTTCCACTCCGTCTCCACTGGAGCCCAGCTTCCTTATCCCTTTCCCTTAATACCTGTTGGGAGACAGAGGCGTCTCAGTCCTAAGCTGAGTGCTGGCTAAGGCGGGGTACAAAAATTTGGTATAAGGTATCCCAAGATCCCACTCACTCCTCAGCAGCATGAAGGTGCACTCATGAGCCCATCTATGCCTTTAGCTCACCCTGAGCTGCAGACCTGACAACTAATGCATTCAGGGCGAGCCAGACTAACACCTTTGCCCATTTGCTTAAGATACAAAAATTTGGCATACTACACTGAATGTACTGATGTCTGAGGAGTTCGGTGGGTTTAAGGACAAAGTCTCTGCTTGGCTATGAGTACCCCTGCCCTTTAAGACCTGCCCTTTGAGAAAAAAAAAAAAGTGACCAGTTCAATTTTAAAAGTCAGCAGATCCTGAGGTGCTCCTTTGCAGGGTCCTTTAAAATCATCTTCACACTGGCAACTGAGGCTTGACCTTGGCATATAATGACAGGACCACTCAGTGCCCACTATCATGTAGGTTATGTGGTGGAGTAATGGCATGCACAACATGAGAGTAAATAAGAAAGCTAGGAAAGCTGTATCCAAGATGTTGAGAGTGGTTGTGGAATAGCCCATTCATTCTTGATGTGTTCCAAGATAGGTGACTGGCAATCCCACTGCATTGAACACTACCTTCCACTGTGCCCTAAGAAAGGATGGAGATCATAGTACAGGAATGCATTAGCTCCATACAAATCAAGGCATATTGACACATCCATCTTCCAGTCTCTGTAGACCTATTCCTCTCCTTTTTGAGAACCAAAACCTTCTTTCATCAGCAGAGGAGGGTATTCATTTAAACACAAAGGAAACGCTAAAACACTGTCTTTCCTTTCCTGTATTTGTTTTTATTTCTTTGTACCACTGCCTGACAGTGGTAATAAAAATGCTCTTGCAACGTTAGAATCTCCACCCCTTCTCCTTTTTTGTAATCCTTTTGCAGTTATATCTTTTCCTCCTTTATTTACCAAGTCTCTGCTTTAATGTCATTTGCATATTACTACAGAATAGCATGCTGGAGAGCAACAATCCAAGCACAAATCTGTAGAAGGAATATTAAGGAAAATGGCCATTAAAAAAAAAAAAACAACTAAAAAACCAACCAACCAGCCAAAAAATTCTTGTAAATGGCCTCTGTTAATGACACAAAGAAAAACACATGTACAACAAAATGTCTTACAAATAAAACCTTACCTTTAGCTGCAGGTGTGGTATTGAAAAATTATTAAATCAGAGCAGAAAAGTGTCAGTTTATATAGCAGTGATGCAGCTAGGTACAGGTATCATGAATATGAGAAGGGTCTATCTAACTGATTGTTGGAATTCAAAATAAAGAACCCAGAAGGAAAATGCTGAGGATATAAGGCCTTTCCAATGGGTAGTCTGTGTAATAATGAATTGCAGAATTTGATCTAGAGAGGGGCAAAAAGAAAAGAGACTGGACACAAAAAAACACTAAACAAAGAAACTTGCTTATGTTGTATGCATCTGGCCAAGTTAAAAATTGGGAATTTATGGCTGGATTAGGAAATGCATAACTTGAGAAGACAGATTTAAAATGTGAATGATACTCAATTTACCAAAGAGTAATAACAAACTTTCTAACATGATGTGTGTGCTCTACCTCAGCGTACTTCATCCCAGAGAGAAGACAGGACTTGCAGGCCACTTAAGGGTCCCAAAAGCTCAGCAGGGATAAAAGAAGAAATTCCCCTGCATTCATACCCGGCCAAGTCTTTCCTCTGTTATAAACCACTTCACCATGACATTGATGGGACAGTTGCAGAGTGATCTAGCAGAAATTCTATATTGCTAATGTCACCATGATGCATTGTGGTTTTTTTTCACTACAGCATTATCAATTCCTACAACTAATTACATAACTGTACATAACCACATCTCTTTCACAGGAAAAATCCAGTGCAGAGTTCATAGCTCTGCTTTTTTAAAGACACAAACCTGTATTTATACTGTAATAAACACATCATATAGAAAGATGTTGAAAACACAAATTGAAACATGTTGCTCTCACTGTGAAAAATCTTTGCAAATCTTCAGTGCTCTGTAAATAATAAATAACTGAAGGTCATCTCATCAGGTTAAACGTGAGTTGTACTGCCAAGATAGAGAGTCTGCTACAGCTATGCTGTGCTAGCTAGTACATGGATAAACAGGGATTTCAATTTCCAGGGCTGTCAATCTTGCATGTTTTCCAGCACTGTATTCTGCCATATTTTATAAAGATGCAATCTGAAGCTGAGTGAAAAATAATTCAAATTGCTTCAGTGCTGTTGCAGAAAGGGCTTCCAGAGCACACAGATCATACATACATTAGTGCATGCACTGCAAGTACGAAAATCTGTGTAACATGGAAAAAAAGATATTTATAAATGCACCAATCTTGGATCAACAGAGTCAACTCAATGGATCTCAAAACAGTGCCCTTTTCTATAAATTCTTTAGACATTTTCAATCAAGATGAAAGAAAGGAACCCAAGAGACTTCAGGCAAATGAGAGATATCTGGAATACTTAAAGCCAGTTTCTATATGGCAAGGAGTGTAACCTGGAGGAGGCAGTTGAGCCAGTGGAGGAGAAGCTGAACCTTATCCCTGACAGAATTTTAAGCATTAAAAAAAAAAAAAAAAAGAAGAAGTAAAAAATTATACATCAAAGACCATTTAGTTTCACACCAGGTGTTAAAACCCTGCTTCTAGATGCCATTAATCTCAGACATTTAACTAGCTTTAATGGGAAGAGTCTAATTTTCTGTAGCAACTTACAAAGGGTCTTTCCATTAGACACACTGACCTCATCCATCCCTCCCTGATCCTTTTTCACCCTATATGCAGATTAAAGCACAGCACAATTCATCACTTCAGTACAAAGTTGTTTGCAGCTCAGTGGTCTGTGGTTATGTCACATACCAGGCAGTGTCTGAAAGAGAATGAAGCTTCTTCAATTCTGAAATTGCTATTGCTGCTTTGAAGCCACGCAGGTTCCTTTCAACAAAGAACAACAACTACTGCTAATAAGCTTTTCATTGTTATGTTTAATTTGTTAAAATTCCACAAGCCCCCAACAAAGGAAAATCTCCAATCACTACAAACACAGTGCCACAAGGAAGACACCAGAGGAGTTATAAGGGCCAGGAAGAAGGACTTTTCTTCACAAATGGATGAGCTCAAAGAATTAGGTGGGTAGGGAAATGGTTGACCTAAGCAATACTTTAAATTAGTAATGACCTATGTTACATACCTCTTCTTCTTTCTCTTGTAACCGCTCCTATTCCATTTATCTAAAACCACACCCCTGTATCCCCTCTTCTTGCAAGAAAAATACTCTTTCATCAGGATTGTATATCACTATTTGAAATATTCATACCATTTGTGTCTTTGCAAGTTTTGGCTATGTCACTTAGAAATCCTTAGTTTCCATTTCAGCTTTTTAGTCTCATTTTTGCTACTATTTTAACAATATTCATTTTTACCAAAAGCAACTAACCTCTCTAATCTAATGCAACAAACATTCTTTCCCCTCCTGTGTTTTCTGATTTCAAGTCCCCTTGGAAAACTTCCCAGAGGAACTACAGATAACTGGTACAGGAAATTTCAATATTCTTTAGTACTTGTACAGATCCATTCATCTCAGGTGCATAAACCACTGATGGAAAACCAAAGACATTGTTTTCTTTCATTCTCAGTATCTGCTCCTCTCTAAGCTCCCCAAATTCTGATAATTCTTCAGAACTTTACTCAGTAGTTTCTCAACCTTGCTTACTTACCTCTTTTCATTCAATTCCTTCAGATAAATTTACCTATTTTCCACTAATCTTCTCCTATGGCCCTCTTTCTTCCAGTAGCCTTATCTGTTCTGGCCATTTCAACGGCTATCTTATGAAACCCTGTCACACTGTTAGCCTTTCCCCTTTGATGTCATAATATAACTCCAATATTTTGCTTCTCAAACTAATTCACAAACACTGAAGTATTTCCAAATTCAGCACTCTTTTCTCATTGTCTTTGTACTCTCTCTAGGCTTTGCCGTTTCATCTTGCTTATCTCTTCCCTCAAAGGATATTGTCTCTACTACAAAATGGGTGTCACAAGAACTTACATACTGAAAAAAGGAGTTCTGGTAATTCCCCTCTGTGTGAAAAGCACTACAGACTGTACAGAGAACACAGTAAGCAAAAACTGAGATTTTTGGGCTAAGAACTGAACTCTCAATGAAACAGCTTGAACATATTAAAACAAATTTAGTTGTAATTTATCAAGTGCCAAAATAAGATTAAAAGCATTTATCTTACAATGAGGGAAAAGTCTCCAAGCACAGTGTGAGACCTCACATTACATAACAGCTTAGCATTTTTAAAAATACTTTTAGCAATAGAGTTCTCTTGTGGGACTGCACCCTGCAACCTTACTATTTATAAAATAGCATGTAAGAACCACCACAGTGGGTCAAGCTGGCTGTTTAGCCCAAATGAAATGACAAAACTGGCTCACTCAAAGCATTCAGTCTGACCTACTACTCTGTCTCCAGGAGCAGCCAAGAGCAGATGTCTAAAGAAAGAGTGGAAATTAGCACAGTCATACACAGTATTCTCTTCCACTCTCCCCAAAACAGTGCACACTTCCCACAGTTTTCCACTCAGTAACTTCCTTACCTAGAGGTAATAACTTTTATCACTTCTTTTTGTTAAATTCCTCTTTTTTTTTTAACCTCTTTTTCCAGTTTTATTCAGCAGCTCTATGCCCCCATGAAGCACACACACTATGCTGTGACAGGAAATTTCAGAATTACTTACTATGCAAAAAACCCCCACTACTTTTCTAGCTTTAAAACCGTTTCCTGCCTATTTCATCTCATATCTCTTCTAATACAAAATTAGGTGGCATTGAGTATTCATTTTCCGTCCACACACCTCACAGCTTTTATAATTTTATAGGCACCAAGCTTTAGCAGCTGGCCACTATCTCTTTTCCAGTATGGAGACTCTCATCTAATTAGTTGTTCCTGTATGTATGCCGCTCCATGGATGTCTTCCGCATCCTGCTGCCCTTCTTCATTCTTTTTGCCCTTCTCTGAAACCTTTCCAGTTCTACCTCACTTGTTCTGAGATGAGGACACCAGAACAGCACACCATATGCTGGCTGGTGGGATCTCTGGGAGACATCCAGTCTGGACCAATCACTAAAAGCCACAGTAGGTCAGGACAGTTGGTCACTGTCCAACTAAGACTTGAAAGATCCCACTGGGAGAGATGCCACCCTCACTCCACACCCACGTAACTTTACTCAGTGCTGCACTACACTCCTCTTGAAAAAGCTTTTCCTAAAGTGCCCTATCAGAATATTTAATTTGCAATCTGTGTATGTTAACTCCCTGTTACATAGTTTGACACAGCCAAGAACATTGGCTCCATCACTTTTGTAAGCATCATTCAAGTAGTTGAAGGCTAATATTAACCAGTTCTTAAATATCTTCTTAATCAGGCATTTATACACAGAAATCAATTCTTTCTCAGTATCTCCCCCATATTATCCAATGTCCTTCCTAAAACATATATGCTAATCGAATTTTTAATTAATCCACAAAAAAGAGACCTATTGGTTTCTAGGTTCCCTGATCCCACTGAACGCTTTCTGAAATATGGCATAAAATTAGACATCTTCAAGTGCTTAACCGCTGAGAGACTTTAAAGCAAGAGTTGCATGCCACAGTCTGTAGCTATTTCCCTCTACCATTCCTAAAAAAATCTGGTTAAACTACATCTGGACCTGTTAAATTGAGAACATGCAATTTGTTCCACTATCTCGCCTACAAATGCTTCCAGCTGAGAAAGGCAATCCCATAAGCCTCCCATAAGAAGGGTTCCAAAACAGGAACCACCCCATGTTTTTCAGTGGTGAGCACATACACAGAAGAATCATTTAGTTTTCTGTCATTGCTCTATCTCAGATCATTCATTTCATAATGTCATTATACACAGGCCACACAGAGTCCACAGCTGGCTTCCTGCTACTGGTGTGATCGAGAAAAACATTTATTAATTTTATGTTTACCCTGATAGGGGAATGTTTTGGTCCTATTTCCTTCCTTGAACAGGTTTTTTGACACAGCTTTTTTTAAGATGTCCTCTTGCTTTTAATAGTCTCCTGTACCTTGTCATTTAGCTATACAGACTTCCTTTTTCCTAGGACATTTTTATACTGATGGTAAGCATTTGTGTGGACAACATCCTGAAATAGTACCTCTGCCACCTACAAACATGCTACTCTTACAGTTCCCCTTCTAATTTTTCTTTGAACAAACAACTCCTGTTTTAGATAGTTTTCGTTTTTGAGCATAGTTTAGGAAAGGCAAGAAGAGAGGAAATTTGCAGGTTCTATTTCTTGCATTCCACCCATTTCCGTTTCTTGAATTTCCTTAGGTTAGGGAAAAGAGAATAACTGTAATGGTCTACAAAGCCATCTCACAAGTCTCTTTACAGACATCATCTTACAATGTCTCTATGACATCATCATCTACCCACTGAACAAAATACAGTCTCTTACCTACCTTTTAGTCACCATCCCTCTGTAATCACCTACTGCCTCTATTCAGCGTTTGTGCAAAGCCTAGCACAGTGGGATCCTGGGTCTACTTCGTTGTATGTTCCTAGGAGTCAAGGAAACAAAAAAGAGAAATAATAGGTATTGAAGGGACAGCTCATCAGCAATTCTCAGACATTTATAGCAGACATAAAGCATGTCTCCCAAGACAATAAATTAGAAATGCAAGGTGCTTTAACTACACAGAGTGAACAAGAACAAAATAGAAAGAGACAGAAAAAGAAAATCATTCTTTAAAATATCTAGCAGCTTGGCATGAGAACGAGAAGAGAAGTACTTGTCATAGAATTATCAAAATCCATGGGACAAGGCTTCAAGAAAAATCTTTACTGTAAAATTCTGTCTTTGTCCCCTAACCATCACTAAAATTAAACATGCCTAAGACATAGGCTGAAACCTGTCCCCGAGTGAAATCCATGACAAAATTTAGATGGGTAAAAAATTTAGTATTCTTTCATTTTTCCATAAAACATAAAGTTCAAGACAAAAAAAAATGCAGTTACTGTCTAATATCTCAAAACAATAGAAAAGACATTTTCAAGCAAGAGATTTATCATTAAGCACACTTCAAGATGTTAACCCATTTTGTAGGAATGACGAAGACAATATAATATTGACAAAATTATCTTGTTTTTTTCTTTACTGAAACAAAGAAAGTACTGCTAATCATACTGCTACCTCTACTTGAAACAGCAAGACAGGAACCACATAGCAGTTTCCTGCTCTCAATACCCCAAGATTCACATCACAAGAAAAAACAATAATATTCAATCCACTATAAGCTTTCTTTTCCTAGATTGAGAATCTCTACGCACAGAACAAATACACTAGCAATCAACAGTTCACCTTTGAACCTAAACAGAGACATGAGGCAAAAAAAGGAGTCACTACTCTATTTACTCACTTATACAAAATTACTGTACTAGATGACTGGAAAGACTTGTGATTTTTTATTTCCAGGGCTTTCCTGACCTATGAGAGTCTCAGGAGATCTGCCAAATGCCTAAGCAGTACTGCACAAAAATATTTGCCAGTACTGCAAAAAAATATTTGCCAACATCATATGACCAAGAAGAACTCTCCAGGTTAGACAACAAAGATTCAGATTTATGTTCACAACATCAAAATTTCTCATGAATCCCTTTCTTCCTATTACCAAGTACTTCAGATTATAATTTACATGTTGTCTTCTAAATTAAGAATCTATATCATATGCACGCATATACACACCCCTCTGTGAAATTCAGAGATGTCAAACTCCTCTGTAGAAGTTGCCAAGCGCAGACCTTAGATAGTGTTCCTCATGGCACAGGGATCAATAGAAGCTAAAAGAGAGAAAATCACTTTCAATTTCAATGTCCAAGGTGGTAGGAAAAGCTTATATTGTCAAGAGGACCTTGCATCACCTTTTCTTTGCCTCACACTTTTCAGAAACACAAGGACAAATTTAAAACTTGGAAGAGGACCAAATTCTGCTTTTTATATTACTATGTACCAGAGAATACTTGAACACCTCAGCATAACTACCAGCCACCCATGCATGTTGATGACAAACTACTCTGTGACATTCAGTCTGTCAAGTAATTAATTATAACTGTTACCATGCAGTAAGTTCTACAGGCAACTACAAGAAACCCATCTCTAAGATGCAGCATGCTAGTGATTTATGTACACACTCACTACACCAGAATGAGCAGCTGAATTATTAGGCTTTGAAACATTACAAAGAAGGCTGTATACCTCCATTTTTCTAAACAAGCCCAACAGTACTAGCTCTTTCTATTAGCATTTCAACCTGGCCACTCTCTCTTCACCACTGACTTCACGATTCTTACCTCTATATAAACATCTCAGATTTTATTTGATTAAAATAAAAGCTTTAGCAAGTTTACTTTTATTCTAATCTTAATAATTACCAAACAAAACAGGAAAGCAGAGTATGAATCCATCTTACTGATTTAGGGAAAACACATATACACACACAAACCAACTCATAAAGGTTGCATTTCTAAAGATTCACTGCTTGCTTTTCCCTTACATTTCTTCATATGTCAACCCTGCTGCTCCTATTACTGTGGTGGCACTCTAATTGGGCACAACACAGTACATGCTGCGGGTAAGGTAACACCAGAAACTAACCTGAATATTCACTTAGTTAAGGAAAAATTAGGCTAACTCAGTCAACACCAAACCAGTCTTACACAAATTGTAAATAAGGCTACCAAATCAGAAGACTAACTGCAGAAAAAACACATCAATTATTTTACCAAGAGATATACAACCATGTTTTAGTTTAATCTTGCTTTGGTTTGTCATTTGCTAAAGCAAAAAACCTACAGTGGCTTTGTCTCATACCTGAGTCTCCTACTCTTTCCTTTCAAAATAACTTCTGAAACTGATCATCAGTTTCAGTTTAACACAAAAACTTTTATGAAAATGGCCACAGAAAACAACAGACAAACTCATTTTCCAAACAGCTGTTTCTCTCTACTATCAATGACAGAGACACACAAGAGGGGAATTCAGCCATGGTACATTTTATTTGCCCAGAAGCATATTACTTTAAAAGAATGGGAGGCGGGGGATAAAATAAATGGATAAAAATATACATAGGTGTATTCTAGTCGTATACGAGCAGAAGAAATCTTCACTAGATTTAATAATAAACACACAGGAGTGCTGTTTATTGCTGCTGATAGAATATGGTACTAAAGTTACTGGTATGACCAAGCAGTATGATTAAATCTGGCATGAACCTGGAGGAGAGCACACACGCAGCTAAGAGCCTTCGCTGTTATATGGCTGTGGGCGCTATACTCACCTCTGTCTAGTACACTTGAAAAGATATTTGGCTACACACTGAACTGAGCAAAGAAATAATAGCAGCATGTCTAGACATCGTGGCTCGTCTGCACGCTGAGACTTCCCACTTCTCTTATAGCTGCATGGCATTACTCAGGCAGTGTGCCACAGCAGCTATCTCACCTTACCCAGTCACCTGGGAGCTTGTCCAGGACTCAGGATTTTCATACACCACTTAATGACAAGCAGTGCTCACCTCACAACACAAAAAAGAACACCAAATGGGATAAGAACATGCCTGCTCCACATCACTCCACCAGGCAACACTGTGTTGGCTTTTGCTCCACAGAGATGGCAGTATAAGTTAGGCAAGCTGCTTCAAGTGACTTCTGCTGATGTTGGTGGGGCTGAAGTAGAAATGTCAGGAAGACCAGGTAGATGGGCTTTTACCCACTGCAGTGTTCTCACTGTCTGTGTGCAGGAGAACTGAGCAAATGTAAGTAAACTTTATGTACTGGTTAAAACACTATTGAACACATAATTTGCTTTGGTTGCTATCTGGCAAAAGAGAAAATCTTGTCAAAACCAGAAGAGTACCAAAACTGAGAAGGATGGAGGGAAATAAGAGCAGGAATAAAAAGATACAAATATTCACCTTCCTCTTACCTTCCTCCAAAACATGCCTGCATTATGAAAATATATCCTACTTTCAGGCATGAATCAAGGATGAATGATTACAATTCCTATATACAACCTTGTGCTTCTTCTACAAAAACTAACACTTACTTCTACAAAAAGTAACTTTATAATATGTACTATAGCTAATATTACTACTTATCTTTCTCTTTTCACACTGAAGAGATCCTTGCATAATCAAAAAGATCTCATTAAACCTAGCTTATGTACTTGACTAAAGAACGCACATGGAAAGATGGCAATTATTAAGGAGAATCTAGGCACAAGGAACAATGGAAGAAATAGGAATATCCTTCTTATAAAGTAACATTTTGCTTATATGCTTTCTCAATCACAATATCAGACAGAGTAAAACCAAAACAAAACAAATGTAGGAATTTTTAAGCAAAAAAATGCAACAAATGAAAAATCAATCACATCCTTGAACATGTCCCTGTCACTGCTGCTTGAGACCACAAAACCAGCCCACCCAACCACAACCTTAACAGACCAATGCCTGCAGACACATCCTGCAGACCAGAAAATCAGTGTACAGAGTGCTACACCCACTTCTGTTCCACATGCAGAGCTGGGAAGCTTCCAGATCTTGGCATATGTGTCTACCGGTTCAACTCAAAAATCACATCTGGACAAAACAGAAGCAGTACGAGGACTCTCTGAAGTTCCAGCATTGTTCTTGACTTGCTGAGCACAAGCTCCAAGTTATGAACAACTGTGGACATCCGTTCACATGTACTCACACTGCCATATGGAAATTACACAAGTAATAGATCTGAGTGCAACAGACTCATTGCGCTTGCTGTAACATGTGCCAGTGTTCAGGAATATGAGCCCTGGTCATATTCTGCATACTGCTAGCTATACTATTGGCCATGGTATCTCTTTTTTTTCCAGTTTTACTGAAAGGAAAGGTCTTTAAAATTAGTTTCATGAATTACACACAGCTTTACCTCTATTTACAGTAACACTTTATTTTCCACTAGGCCAAAATAAGAAAAAATGTAGAGACTGGAGTGCTAGGACAGGAAACGTATTGCTAACAGGAAAGCATAGATCAGAATATGTGAAGTTACCAGTCAGCCAGAGCTCTCTGTCTGAAAATTATAAAGCAGAATGACATAACAGTCATTTGGCTTTGCAGGGATTTGACTAACAATAGCTAATTTAAAGCCACTGGACTTGCCCCCCTACTTGCCTTAACTCCACCTAGGTCAGAGTGACAGGACATGCTAATGTACATTTAACCTTTTAACCAACCACCACAGATTTATAGTCCAAGAGCAGCACTTCGGTCTTGCAAAAAAAATCCCACCATGATTCCCAAAATAGTCATTTTTAAAGTATAATACATTATTAAGACTGCTGACAGAACAAACAGTATTACCTATTTTAAAATGGTAGAGATGGAGAAAAACAGTAATAAAGCATAAATTATTGTGGTCTTGCTCCCACTGAAATCATGTTTTTTCATGAAGACTTCAAAGAGCAGGGAAACTTGGCCTTCATCCTACTTTCTGCAAATTACACAAGTGAGTAATTTTATTTAACATAAATCAGTTCTGAAACAACTCTGATTTCCTTGAGTTTGACAGCAAAACTTCTGAAAACATTTATTCTTGAGTGTGACACCATTTATCCTGGTGTTTTTCTGGTCTTTGACTGAAGTCTACAGGACATTTCTAGTGCTCTGTTGCCACTGATATTTGCTGCATACACGTCTCCAAATTTTTACATGGTTTTATGAACCTGAATTTCACTGGTTTGATAATCCAGGCAGACTTTTCCAGTTCCAGGATACTGACATGAATAACACCTTTCAGCCAAATGGTGCTGGTACTGAAGATACAAAAGGCTGAAGGCGTCATGACCAGAGAAATCAACTTCATAATGAAAGCCAAAGAAAAAATAATAAACACTGTAGCATAATGTACACTAGATTTATTTTTGTGTGTTTGTCTACAAGACTTAGTTTAAAATGAATGTTTCTAGCATTTTGGGGTGTCCTTAAGATGAAATTTAACAGATGTTTTGTGTTTGGTTTGGGTGCGGGTTTTTTTTTTTGTTTGGGGGGGGTCTGCATGTGTATTCTAATACTGCAGAAGGATACCATGCAACAGTCTTCTTGAGAAATTTCCTTTCTCCACCAAAATGCAACACTGTTCTTCTACCTCTTCTACAATTTTCACTTATAAGAAATATAGTCTTAAGATCACTCCACTCACCCTAATAAGAGCACAGCTGCCCATGGGATAAAATGTTATTCCTCTTACGGAATTCTGCCCAGTCATTTCACATCCTAACTGATTCTCCAACTACAGTGGCAGACTGATAACTGATGTTACCATGTAAACCTTAAATTTAATTGTTCACCATGTAAGTTCTCCAATATCTATGACAATTTAGGAAGAACAAGCAAAAGAATACCCAGTAATCTACACACTTAGTCTGCAGGAAACCAAACAGTTGCTCCACTTCTTTCATTAACAAGTATATGGTTCCTCTATTTTCCAAAGGCAAGTAAGCTAAGAAAGGTAAAACCAAAACTATGGGTATCACAGAAGATAAATACTAAGTAAATCTATCTTTAAACATGTAACCATAAAAATATTGTTTCTCTGACCTTTTGCAAAAGCCAGTGAATATTTTCATTCTAGTTTTAAAAAATTCAAATGAAGTTTAGATGACAGACACCTTTTACAGAAAAAAAAAAAAGTCCACAACTCCCAAGAAAGTCCTAGATTTTATTTAATATTCTGAAACACATTTGCTATACTGCAGGACACCAGCTGATACATTTTCCGTAGAATAATTAATTCAGAGACATCTGCTTGCTAGCAGACCAAGGATGAAGATTGGGGTTATGAGTTATAATTCTCACTCAGGAACAGATTTGTGGTATAGCTTTGAGAACCTTGATCTGTCCCCACTTCACCATTATAAAATGTGAAGATGTCTTTTCATATAGCCTATTTTCTTTAAATAAACCACAAGTTTTTATATATCTCAATGAACTGCATTGTGAAAACTGCAGTTCCAGTTAATAGCAAACTCCTGAGTATAGTGACAATTTCAGAAAACATTTATGGTTATGTTATCTCAGTCAGAGAGCCCAGCTGCCTTCTGGAGAAACAGGACTGAACAGATTCATGGAGGTACTGCAGATGCCAAATAATAACAAAAAGACTAATCCTGAATATTGCAGCTGCTGATAATGCTCACTGCCTAACAATGCAGAAAGTATTACACTCACTATTGCCTACAGCATGCACTGCTACAGAATTAAAAAAAAAGCAGTGATATGTAGTCTGGGAGAATCCAAGATGATAGTCTGAAGAGGAAAATTCACCTCAGTGCATATAGCCTGAGGTTATGAGAAAAGTGTCTGCTAATATGCAGCAGGCTCCCATAATTGTGCAGCTGAAGTAATAATACCCCAATAAAATGCCATTACAATGTACAGTGTTTAAAAACTGTGTCAGTTTCCATGCATGTTGGTTTATTCCACAAGCTGGCTTATCCACTTTGTTAGTCTAAATGCTCCAAAACAATTTAAAGAAAACATTTTAAAGACAAGAGACCATATTGAATTCTAGGTAAGTCTATTAATTTTACTTTTTAAGTATCAGGAAAGAAAGGTAGATTTGTAGTCTCCTTTTCCAAATGGAGGGAGAGTTCTTAAGCAATACTGGAGGGGGGGGATGTGATGTCAGTTGGTGCAACACATCAACAAGCTTTATAAAATCTAGTTTCCCAGCCCAAAGGTGTTGGAATCATCTATGATATACGATTATGAGAGAGAGTTAACAACAGTTTCTTATTCTTTGGTGCTTTCATATTTTGTGTCATTTTTTTTTTCTGCCTTTGATCATTCTCCTTCAATGATGGATACTTTCCCTTTTTCCATCTCAGCATGTATGAGAAAAAGACAAAACATATCCATCACCAGAACCAGAACACAGCTCAGCTCAGTCCATCTGGTATCATAGATCGTAAACTGATAGATGTTCTCCCCTTCAACCAGCAAGATTCTTAGCTCTTCTACTCTTTCTTCATCATGAAGTTGAATGCTTGGGGGTTGGTTTGTTTGGAGTTTTTTTTAGACGACTGTAGAGATAGCAAGAATATGGTGCTTGTGATACGGGCATATTCCAAAATTTGTCTGAAATATTCTTACCCAGGGCCAAATGTTTTCCCCATCAGCAGTGAAAGCATTCAACGCTTTGGCATTTTTCTAGCAGCCTATCCCTCCCTTTGCCACCCAACATGCATGCACACTCCCATCTCCCCAGCTGCTCAAGGTGCTGAAGCAATCACAAATGCCTAAAGCTAAGCAAACATAAAGAGGTAAACACTTTAGTTCTGGGCATCTTCCCAGAGAGGACACACATAATAATTGCCAAGCTCCTCAACATATTTTTTTTCTTGTGTTCAGTACTAACAAAATCAAGGAAGGAGAAGAGTTTAATGTAGGAGTAGGATCCCTGTCAAGAATTTCATTACAACACCTAGTTCATCATACACTGTTAGCAAAAGCAAATGTCTTCTATCCTCTTCTGTGCACTAGGCTTAAATGATAAAGCAGGAAACAGATCCCAAAATTACTCTGCACTGTGCCCACAGTGAACTTCCTTTCACAGTCCTCTTGCCCTCCTCCAGTATCTCCAATCCACAGAACCTGTACTAACCTGTACTTATTTTCTAGTAGCATATTACATTCAAAATAAGTAGAGCATGAAGTACATGATTCTGAATTCACCACACCAGTGTCCTACATGTTCACCTCAGGCAGCACAGAAGGAATACCTGGATCTGATTTTGCTTCTCTATTTCAAATCTGCTTGAGATCCCAATTTCTTGTAAAAACACAACATAAAAGAGATCAAGAAGTTTGATGGCTGGTGCTGGGGATGATCTAGAGTTTTGGTACTCAAGCTCTGGAGAATTTATGCAGAAAAGTACGCAGAGGCATAGGCACATTGTCCTGAGGAAAATTTATTAAAATACAATGTTAATTTCAGAATCAGGCATTGGTTTTTGTTATCTTTGACAATTCACCAAGAAGCACAATTTAGACTGTAATTTATAACTTAATTGTATGAAACAGTAGTACAGAACTAACTGCAGTAAACTGACCAATAAACAGAAAACTCCTCTTAGAAATGCCTCTAGGAATATTCAAAAACTCGAATGGTGAAACAGAAGATTTTGCTTACTAGGACAGGATGATAGGGCTCATGTCCTGTGCACATGGGTCTGTACGATTCCACTGTTTCTGATCACATGTAATTATATAAGAAGAAAAAAGCATTTTATTTGAACATCTGCATCAGAGCAAGCCCCCAAAGTTTTCCTAAAACAACTGCAGGAAATAAATAGCACAAACAAGGAGAAGAAAGAACAAAGACACACACAACTTGATATGGAAATCCTGATGTTAAGACTGGTACTGCCTTCAGAAATACAAACAATACTGCTGGAAAAGTTGCCATATTCCAAAGTTCCCATCCTCCTTTAGAGGTAAGAGAACTTGAAACAATGCAACAAAGAGAAACTGCACCACTGATAAATCCGTGAGATAATCACACTTTGTCTAAGAAAAGGTTCAAACTCTACCACAGACTAAATATATTTGCCTGCTGCCCATGCTACATTTGTTAGTGCTTTTATCCACCACACAACTTATTCTCTCACTTTCTACCCCAAGGTCTGAATTTTTTCAAAACAAATTAATTTGGCTCTCACATTAAGTTGTGCTGGAGGCAGTATTGATACACAGAGATTGCAAATGAAAATTAGACCACACAGAAAGGTATACTAAATTATCCCATATAAAAACAATGTTAAAATAGGATTTAAATAGTATAACATTAAAGTAATAAGGTTAAAAATACATTACATTTTGATATAAAATTGTAGTATTTTAAAATCATTACCACAGACGAGATGAAACTGAACAAAAATGTGTAAACAACAGGAAATATGAAAGCACATTTAAACCCCCAGACCACTTCAAATTTCTGTTTACTTACACTGTGTGTGTACTAAATGTGCATATAAATATTAGTAGTAGCTCCAGAATAGATGCAGCTGCATTTTAAGAACATTTCAGGTTTCTTTTATTTTTCCTTTGTTTTTCTTATTTTGATTTTCTCAATAAGAAGATTTCATGGTAAAGCCATTGCTTTAACAAGGATGAGGCAAATATTATGCACAGCTTAGTTTTAGGGAGTCTGTCAGGTATTTGGAGGCTGTAGTTTCTTGTAATTTAGAGAACAAGATGAAGGACTACATTTCATAGTTTCCTTCCAACCTTCTCCCAAGGAAGCATCCTTATTCTCTCATCCAGAAATATGATTAGCTACAAAGAACCTTTTGAAGTAACAGAATTGTCTATTCCCTCTTGTCATAACACGGGAATATTTTTGTGCACGGCACCTCCACCTCCTCAGGATTAGGACCTGTGCTCTTCATTCTGCCATCATGACACCACACAGTTGGTGCTGGTCCAGAAGTGCACATCACTTTGCACATCCAGCAGACCCCTCTGGTTCTCTCCCTCAGTAACTTCTGAGCAACGGTGAACACTTTCATTTATCAGAATTCTAATTTAAACTTCTCCTTCCTTTTAGTATTGGGAAGAAGGACTTAACCCAAAGGGAGCATTTACTCATAAATATGCAACCTTGACTTACTGGAAATCTTAGCATCCGAGCAAGGCACTCAGCAATGTTTTCACCAGGCACTCTGGTAGAAGCTTCTCTATTCTGCTCTGTCTTAATCAACTTAAAATGATGCAACTGTTTGAACTAGTCTCAGGACTATACTATGTTATTAATAGAAGAGCCTTTTCTTTCCCAAAATCAATCTATTTAAAACAAAAACCAATATTTGTGTTGGCTTTTTCCCCCCCTCCTTAATTTCTTTCCCCTTGTTAATTTCTTATCCCCTCTCTCCTTTCTCAGTGGTAGAAAAGAAACTACAACCAGTTTATCTGCTACTGTTAGCCTCCACTGCCAATCAAAATAAAGGATTACAAAAATGAAAATATGTCTTTTACTTTTGTTTGTGTCCACAAATTTCTATGCAAAGAGTTATCTTCAGATGGTTCCTCTAGTGACATAACAAAGATTTGAGTCACAGTCTTAACTGTGTTGCATCTGGAGAACTTGGTCTTTGAGAGATCAAATAAACCTCCCCAGTTACCCAAAATTAGGCCCCAAATACATAAAAACGTTCCTCTTGATAAAATTTTAACCTGTGTTACAGTCCCTCCTCATTCCCAAAAAACCCTCTTAAGGTCACTGTTCCGATGCAGCAACATTCGGAAGATTTTCTCTACCAACTTCCAGAAAGAGATCCTTTGCACTGTTTTGTGTGCTACTACTAGAAATCACTGGATAAAAAATAGGAAAAGTTTCTCTATTTCCTTGTTGGAACACGCCCTTCCCCAGAAGACCTATGGGTCTTATAGTTCACTGCTAAAGCCTCAGAGCAGGGAGAGCAAATAGACAGTTTGGCAGTTAATATGGTTTGAGATGCAGAGCTGGGCAGTTCTGGAGGCAGAGACCAAAGAGCAGGGAAAATAAAGGTGATTACCCTATTTTTACTTTGTTATGCACATCTTGTGACAGCAGACTGGTGATATATCTCAGAGCTGTTAGAACGGAGCTTATTGGCAAAAAACACAAAGCAGGACCTATCCTCCTCTGACTCAGTAATTCCTTGTCATCCTATCCACTGAATGGCAGCTCAGAAAAATACGAACAATGAAAGACAGCAATAAACTCTTCTTGATACACCAATTTCAGGTATACAGGCTGCCTTCCTTTTTTACAGAGTGTGAGGATCATCTGTTTTTATAATGGGTAGTCAAGAAAACAACTCATTTTCCTATAGAGTATTAGTGGGAAAGCGCTGCATAGCCTGTAAATGCAAAAGCAGATCCCATTTGAGAGGCAGAAAATCCAGATTCAGTGACTGAAAGAAATCAAAACTAATATTGAAATGGAAAGAACAAGGCAAGTCATTAAGTGAGAGGTTAATAAACTCAGCACCAAGAATCTTGTTCTTGTTTACATATTCTTACATGTTTAAAACTGCAACAAGAGACAGTGCTATTTGCTGTTTGCTGACAAAAGACCAATTCATGCCCCATTTTTGCGTGTCTTGAAACATCTGTAAATCAGAAGAGTCATTAGAGACAACTATAAAGGATGGGTAGGCTATGTGCACTATGGTTTCCTTGAGTTTTTTCGTTTTTTTAAATAGCGTAGAATTTACCACGATTTCTAACAGAGGATATAGTACTAGGATTTAAGACATCTGTTGTTTTTTTCAGGTTCAGAACTTTGCTTGCAGTTTGCAAATTAAAAACAGTTTTCTCAAAAAAGCTGAAATTAATAAGGGGAAGCTGAAAGAGAAAGTTACAGTTATCACAATATTTTCTCTATATCCTATTGAGTGACATGTTTGGAAATGTCAACGTCTTTTGACAAAAAAGTATGACAAAATTAACAAGCTCATTTTCAAGGCACTTCATCTGTACAATGGGGTATGAAGTCAATAAAAGCAGTTAGTGCTACTCAAGAGCACCTCAGTTCTGACTCCTCAAAGTGCATAGAGGAAATCTTATGGCGAAACCTGTTTAAAACCTAAGTTAGATGCTCACCCAATACTGCTAACTGTGTATACTGCATTGGAACACAATTTATTTCTTTGGGCATTTTCTCCCATTCTGCCTTACCCTCTGTTTTCCATCAAACAGATTATGTCAGAGCTTTTCCAGTGCTCTTTTACTTGCCCCTGTGTAACAGCAATTCAAAGAAAGGAAAAGATGGAAAAACTCAGAAAAATGACATAAGCCTGAAACCCCTTTCTTAGGATGTACTCCACAAAAATTGCCTCAGAAGAAACATCACCTTCATTTGCAACAGCATAAACAAGGAGAGTAGCTTTTATTTTCTTTCTTTTTTTTTTTTTTTACAGACATGCTACTTACAATGTGTGATCCATCTCCTTAGAGAAAAACGATTGGTTAAGAGTGCTGGAGATGTCCCCTTGATGGCAAAGGAACAGGGAAAGTTGGAGAGCAGCAACTATGGTAAAACTTTCATTCAGGTCACTATAAGCATTCCCACTGGTCTCCACAAAACACCAAAAAACAAGGCTGGAATTCATTCAGCTCCGATTTCAGTCTTTGAATACCTACAATTACTCCCAAAGGACTAATGAAGCCAGTACTCCGTCTCATAAGAAATACTGACCGTAAGAAAGCAAGAAACTTGGTACTGTGCATCAGATGAAGCTCACCCTTAAAATACTGGGAGAGGTAGTAACAGAAGTGGATTTTTAATGAATTCAACATTTCCAATAATTTCATCCTACAGCAGAAGAGCATTCATTTGCTTTGCCTTTCTTCCAGGACACTCCTATTTTTAAATCATCTGTCTCACAAAATGGTTCTATTAATATATTACAAAATGCAATAAGGTCCTCTGAAACAAGCTGGATGTGAGACAATTTGAAAGGGAGAACTATCTGTCATGTAAGAACAGCTCTGGATGGATTTTAAGTTGCTTGGTTCAGACAAGTTACATCATTTCAGTTTCTTCTCTACTCCCCAGAATGCATCTCAGACAAGACAAACTTACATGAAGATGTGGGTAAACTCTTGTTTGCAACACGATAATTATACCTGATCCTCGAGAAAACTGACCACCATGCAAAATTTTTTGTATTTACTGAAATATTGGATGTTCTTCCACTTCCACTGAAGAACTAACACTTATACTCAAAGACACATTTCACCATTGATTCTTTTTCGGAATTCATCGTAGGTATTGTTCTACTTGAACTTCAGACATATGGTAAAAGTAGCAAATCAGCATCTGTGAAGTCGAATGCATCATTGTTCTAAATAAATCACCTCCCCAAAAAAATTGCTATACTAAAAACTTGACTCATGGCCTACACTTTAAGGTTTTTTGGAGTTTTATTGCACTCTTTAAATAATATCATTTTACAATGTAATTCTTCATTACTTATCTTGGATCATCCCCTAAGCTCTCCTTTCGAAGAGCAACAAAAACAAAGATAAATTGTCTCCTGGAATTCTCAAACATTTTTCTGAATAGCAAGGTTGGTAAAATTAGACTTCAAATAACATGGCATCTCTTCTGAAATTCCTTTTAGATATATGATCTGCCTTTTGGAAGGCAAAGAGTTTCTCCAAGAGGCCTGCAAACCAAAAACTGCTTTCAAACACTAGTACCTCATCCTGCAGATGATAAGTTTTGAGTTCCCTCATGGCTTTTCACAAAAAGAAATGCCATAATTTAGTTCTGCAAAACAGCTCAAAGAACCATTTCTATGTCATGGATTATTAAACTGAAACAAAAGGAGGAATGTGTTTAAAATACAACAGAAATTTTCAAGTCAGTGAAAAATCATTCGTTAAGCACATCCAGCATTTACTCTTACTAAACCATTTACTTTTCCTAAATTCTCACTAAAGGGCTAAGAAAACCCGGTCACTTTCAGCTACAAAAGGAGGTGTTATTTACAATTATTTCTATGTATGCTAGCATCCCTTTTTTTTTGCAGGTTTTTTTTTTAATACTAAGGAGTAGATAAGCAAAAGAAAGCTGAAGTAAACCCATCACCACACGAATCCTAAACACGAGAGATGACCATTTAATTATACTTTGTGATGTGTACTTGGATAGATAGTGTACACTGAAATAGAAAAGAAAATATGTAGGTAGTAATTCCAACATCATCTTCCATCACCCTTACAATTCAAGTATTCCAACACACATACACATATGTATGTATATAAAATAGAGAGCTATATAAAATAGAGAGATATAAGAGAATTACTATGATAACAATCCAAACCATTACAAAATGGTTTAAAATATAAAACAGTGGGGAAACAAATCAGTCACTACAAAATTGTCTTAACTCTTTCTTCCCTAGCATCACATATAATTAGTTGAGAATTTACACCAAGAATCGTGATTAATATAAAAATAAAAGGCTGCAGTATTCATTTAAATAAAAAACAACAGCAAAAGTCCCACAGTAAGATTTTAGAGAACCTTACTTTTCTAAAATCCAGGCATGAACACACTGCATTGTTATTTCGGCTTCTACCACAGAAGGTATCTCCAGAGACACTGCTTCATCCTTGCTTAGGATGCTACCAGGATACCGCAGTTCAGACTTTCAGATGCATTTTGAGTCAAGGAATAAAGTCACCCCACAGGACAGTTACCTGTTCCTGGACTGTTCCTAACAGTTCCTGGACTGGGCAAATTGAAGTCCTTTCCTTGTGCAGAACTGTATACTGTATAATTAACATTGCCATCAATAAACAGCACATCTTCAGAGAAGAGTGGAAAAATATGAAAGCAGCAGCCATGACTCAGAACAATCTGGAAACTGAAGATAAGATGGAGGGTCAACAGAGAACAATAAACAAAAAAAAGGACAATGTTCAAGGTTTTAATCAGAACAGATAACAGTTTCTGTTAATTGCAAGAAGCAAATGTTGCAAAGAGGGCCACAACCTCTGCGCAAAGCACAAAAATACCTCCTCCTCCTCCTCAAAAAAAAAAAAAAAAAACCACAAAATTGAGCCTGCAGAAATGATAAAGTAATAGTAATCAGCTCATAGGATTAATCACGTCACCATCAAGATGTTTAAAGTAATCCATTCACAGTGTAGCAGTCTCAAATCACGGTTTACTGAGATCTGATTACAAAAAACATTTGTGCCACCAAACCCATGAAAAAACAATGGCCTAATGACAAGGACCACCATGTGCTCTGTGTCTGCTCTACATAATTTCCCCAGCTAGTAGTCCTCAGACTGTAAATGCAGTGCAAAAATGCCCTCCTGAACACAAGGGAAAACATCAGCAATGACTCTTCTGCATTCTCTTACACAGAGCACCTGATCACTAGTTGCAGCTCTCTCTGCTGCTAGATACATGATGATGGGACCGACTCTTCACCTCTGATATGCCTGAAACGCGTTGCTTACACTCAGATGCTATAAACCATGTTGTACTTTAGGAACCTTCATTTTAAATCAGTTGCAGCTCTTGGCACATTATTTAGAAGCTGTAAAAGAAGCTGCTCTTTTCCTGACAGAAACACAAGCTTTTCAAACTGGATTTTGAAAAAGCTAAACTCTCCAGCAAAATGGCTGGAAATAGCAATTGCTTATTAGTTTAAAACTTTTTCTAAACACTGATCACAGTCATCAATAGCCCAGCATTTCACCAGCAGAAGGGTACTTGAAGCAAACAAAACTTACTCCTTACTGAAAACTAAAACTCAAAAAAAAGAAAAAAGAAAACATTTAGCAAAAAGTACTGAAGCTTGTCTCCTCCTAGGTATATGAAGGACAATTAGGGAAAGTTGGGTATCTAGAAATACTCAGAACGCATGTCCAAACACTGCCAGTGCCCTCTTTCTCCTCCTCTGTGCCAGACTTCCCACGGGCTAAGTGAGGTTGAGGCACAAAAGGGTTAGCGGGAAGAAGGGAACCCAAGGCCAGAAACAAGTTTAAACTGACCCAGCTGTAATAACAAAGGCACACAAGCTCAATCATTTTTTATTCTAAAAAAACCACTGGTTTAAAGAGGTTTACAATTTTCTTCATGAAGATTATATAAACAGAATTTCTTGCTTTCACTCCTTTTTTTTTTCATACAACAACATGAAAGGTTTTTAAAAGCAATAGGAAAATGTGCATAAAGGTGAATACTGCTAAATCACAAAAGCCCACAGTTGAAGCCACACTGAAAACATTAAAAAGTTTACTTAAATGTGCTTTGTAAAACAATTAGCATTTTATTTTATGGGACCCAGAAGAATGTAATTGCTGAAGGCATAATTGTTTAAAAGCACTAGTATTCTTCATATTTTCAAAATATTTTGTAAGTTTTGGGGGTTTTTAGAGGGGTAAGGATGTTCTTCTTTCAGAATGAAGTTGCAAGCAACTTCTTATCTCAGCAGCCACTTTTCTAGGCCACCATTTCCCCTGCCACCTCCATTACCTTTCCACAACAGGTGAGAAAAATTTGCAACGTGGTTTTCACAAATAGGGCAGTTGTCAAAGTCAATCGATATTTTAATGTGCTGGAGCCTTTTGCAGATTAAGGCCAGGGACAGACACCAGGGTGAGCAACATGACATGCAGGCAATTCTCTCATGCTGAAATACACAAAGCAGCTGAAGACATTTTATCTAATGTAAACACATTTTGCAAAGCCTAGTCCTTCATATCCATCTGTGCCAAATATACTTGCGAGGTGAAACACAAAGTATATGCCATTATTACAACATCCCCCACTAACTGTGAAACGTGGTTGTGGCCTGTTCTTATACATACAGACACATTATTGTAAAGAAGCATTTTCCTACCATGTCACTTTCTCTAAGATACTGTTTCCATCCCCTTTCTCAAGTTTTCAGCTGTGCTTAAAAAAAAAAAAAAAAAAAAAAAATTTCAAGACCTCAGGCCCACTTTATCTTCTTCTGAAACCTACTGACAATTTTACCTCTAACCTGTCATTTCAACCAGCTACTGCTGCTAATTTTTCATCACGTATTGCTCCTACTCCCTCTCTCTTCAGAGAAGCTGCACATCAGCATCTGCAAATCCCTTCACCGTCCTCCTATCCCTCCCTACTCTAATTTGTTGATGCCTTAAAAAAAACCCAAACTTGTAAGAGCACAGTTGTTTACAACACAAGGCAGACTTGTTTCTCTGTTTCTGGATACTCCCTTCAATTCATCATCTGTTGTTTTGTTTTAAGTTGGAAACATTTTGCTTTGTTTCAGGTTTCCTCAAGTTAACAGAACAGTTCTCATTACAACTCCACATTATTAAACATCTCCCTTTTCTTCTCTACTTGAGGGCACAAACATGACAGTCGTATGATAATTTCAAAATGAAATATTCAATAATAAAATATCCTTCATAAAAATCTGCATACAATAATGAGCACACCTATGCAGAAAATAAATAGTTTCCATGGATATATTTCAAAGAAACTGAGTGAAGGTAAGCAATCCAATACGTGTAAGTGACCCAACATAAGGGATATATGTCAGAAGGGAAACCGCAGGAAAATGGCAGACTGACCTCAGTTACCATCACAAGTGTGAAACCCAGGAAATAATGGAGGAGAAATGCAATCCATTAGATTTGTTTGTGTTAAAAGATATTATCTTTAAAAAGATGCAGTTGTTTAAGATAAAAAGGTTCACTTTTCATTAAAGCAGAACACCATAAATACATTGCTGGATTGTGGATGAAAAGCCGTATCAACTAAATAAAAATTAATTTGCACATGGCAAGAAAACACAAAAATAAAATTATTAGAATAAAATGAAGTATTGTGGCTTTACACACTTGCCAGAGCCTATCCTCCTACATTAGAATTCCTAGTAAATTAGTCCAAATCCTTAAAAAAGAAAAGTGTCAAGAGATAAGTTCTTCATATAAAGATCATAACTCTTTTTCAATATAAGTCAAAAATCCCTTTAAGCAAGAAACAAGACTTAATATTTCCTATTTATGCAACTGTTATTATACCACAATGATTAAAGAAAATCTCAACAACAATGAAGATGAAGTGGCTTCATATTAATTAAGTACCCATTAAAGAGAAATTTCTTCAGCCATATCTCAATGAAAAGCATTCTAAAACATCAGAAAAGCATCACAAAGAAAATTAACTCTGCATTCAGTGCTAAGTATTTCAGTCCTTTTATTGATTTCCATAAATTCAGTAAAATATTCTAACTGATTTATATTAGGAAAATAGCCAGTCATCCTATGGAACTGGAGTCACAGTGATTAGTATAGTAACCTTGTACAATTAGAAATGATCAGTTATAATTCAGAAATAAACAATACTTCAGATACGATGATCTCCTATAAACCACAGATATTTAACTTTTATAGTTCAATAAACTAATAAATTACGTGTCTGGATGGGTCACAGAAGATCATTGTCAACAGAAATTGAGGAGTACAGAGAGGATGAGACCTGGCTGCTGTGCAAGGAATGGCACCAGGCTTGACTGGACAAATGGCAAATGCTCTGGATGCTCAGGTCTCCAGTTTAACACCCAGACAAGACCAGGCACATCCAAAAGGACATGACAGGAAGACCACAAACACAACTCCTCTGTGTATCTTATAGCAAAGAAGCAAAACAATACTACAAGGCTTTATAAGACTCTATTCAGGAAATAATTATTTACATAAAAATATGGTCTGGTATCTCTGTGTAATACCACACTTCTTTTGCTACAGCAGAAACAGAGGAATTCGATCTCTCTCCTTAAGAACCAATTAAGAAATGTAAAAGTCTTCCTGGCTCACCACTAATCTTCACTAGAATCCCTCTTATAACTGTTCCTATAGTGCTTTTTTTCCTACATAAAAAGAACGTCTAGTCACTTACTGTACATGTGTTAAATATTCAAAACATATCTACACAAAACCCAACATTGAGATCTAAAAAAATAACCCATCAAAAACATTAAAATAAAATAAACCATTTAAACTTATTTTTATAATTGTTCGTAGCTGCCATTAAGCAATTAAAAAAAAAGTTACATATTTATTAGAAGAGAATGAGAATATGCATGTATGAGAATACTGCTCACAACATTTCCAGTTTCAATGTAATTTTTCTTTTCAAGACAGTAACTTCATGACTTACCATGTTTGAGCTTTTAAGCTAAGACAGAACTGCACAAATTCCCTGTGTGTCTTCTAAGACAGTGTAACTATCTAGCATGAAAAGTCACAGATGGCTTGCTACTGTAAGTGTACAGCAGATGAAAACAAATGCCACATCAGGACAGTTTCTCTGTAGAGTGGCACAGCGGAGCCAACACAGTGTGATGGCTACTTTAAAGGTTACAAAGAAGGTATTACTCAGTTATCTCTGACTTGCATTTCCTATGCATTGAACTTACCCAGCTTCAATAAAATAAGTGTTCTGCTGATCACTTATGCATCTGAAGCGTTTTTCTCTATAAAGCTGGCATTCTGACAGCTTAGAGATTGCCTGCTAAGCTGCCCATCTTGGCTTGCATTATGAAAAACAGGAACAGGCATGCTTTCATAAGGCACACAGCCAAAAATGAGTAATACCTAACAATTTATACAATTACAGAAAACACAGCCTTGCTTAGATGCATATAATAAGAAAAGTAAATTCATTTCTATTTCCATTTTTAAAAATCTCTCACCAGAAATAGCTACATACCTACAGTATTTGATTTTATGAAACTAGGTCAGCATCCATTTATTTCTAATACTAAAAGCATTCCATTGCTAACTCAAGGCAAGTACATTGTACTTTCAATTACTTATATGTAGGTATTTTTTTAAAAATATGTCAAAACAAACTGGCACTGGGAGCAAAAAGAAGTAAAGGTTGCTTAGCATTTATTATCACCATGCAATCAAGAGTACCTCAGAAATTTTCTCCCCACTGAGATGCTTTTTTTAAAAAAAAAAGGCTTTACTATTTTCCCTTGATATTTAACACTAAACACTGAATATTTACTTGAGGCTTATAAAATGCAAAGCACTAACAGCAGTGTTATCAACCACCAATATATTCCTCATTAAGTACCCATAACAGCATCAGCCTGTTAATACTAGTACTTGCCAGTCAAAACAAACAGAAATTCCAGCTCTTCTAACAGCAATCAGGGACTTGAGAAATGCAGAGTTGTAAAATAATACAAGCATCTTCAGAACACACATTTCAATCTGCAATACCATATCACAACAACATAGTTTCTAGAAACCTGTGCTCCTGTGGTGTGAGTAACAGAATAGAAGAAACTAGCCCTGAAACAAGTCCACCTCCAAAGCCCACATAGAGTTTGTGGGAAAGACAATCATACAGTCAATCACTCCATATCATTTGAATTTCCAGCAATAACAGCTCACTGACATTCATATCCTGATTTCCCATAATAACAAAAGTACATTTTCTTTTTTAGGGGTCAATGGTTTTTTTTTCCAATTCTGTACTTTAGCAAAACACATATGATTTGGCATCTATTATGATGGCAGAAATTTAATCTCAGACAACATAAGTTTAACTTTAGACCAAATCTTCTTGAAAGTAGGGAACTAATATTTATTTATAGTTGAAACTGGTCTGTGATGCACATGCAATGATCTTAATGGGCTTTACATCAGTATTATCTAGAGTTATTTTTCTAGACTCACACAAAGAAATTATTCCAACTACCTTTATTATGACTATCTTTATTATTTCACAATATCTGCTTTTTCCCAGCATCTTGCTTCTCCTTTCTTTATTATTTATAATGAGACTAGAGCTCATAAAACCGTCATTGCTTGTTTTACTTTTCTCGAGCCTCATATATTGTGCAGATAGCAACTGCTTTAGAAACCTTACAGGCTTCACTTCTTTGCTTAAGCTCTAACTCCTCAGAGTCCTAAGATTTCCATCATCTTGAATCCCCTGCTTCTCCAACATTTTGTACTTCTAAAACATCACAGCAGACTATAGACAAATGTGGCTCACCTTGTGTTCACATCTACTGACAACACTGCAGTTGAACCGGCATACATACCATGTCTACACACACAGATGCACACAATGGACAAGAGGATACTCTTCTGAGTACACATACAGTACTTTCTGTTCCCTTAGTCTAGGAGAAAGCAAGCCCATATATATAGGGAAATATGATCCAGTCTGTTCAAGCTGCTCAAAAATTCACTGTAAACGTAAAATTTACCACTTTAGACTTTGCATTGAAAAGCAAAGTTAAAAATCAAAGGACAAAAGGTGATGCTGGTTTCACTCTTTCTTATCTTCAAAATTCTTTATTAAAGTCCATGTTTTTATGTTAATCATCTTTACAGCATTATTCCCCTTGAGTCAACTGGTTTGCTGCCATTAAGCTATTGCTTAATTAGCTGAAAACATACAAGCTACGAGTCCCTGTAACTGGACTCTACTATCTTACAGCTCCTTATAAGAGCAAACACCTCTCTTCCAAACAGACCTTTCAGTAAAATACAGAGGTAAGTAGGAAATACATTGCATGTGGATGAGGAAGAAGCAAATACAATCCAAAAGATGCATATACAGATCAACAACCACATGGTGTTGAGGCTGAAAAGCAAGAAGTAGGGATGGAAGAAGCAATTATGACAAGGTAATAATAAACCATTTTCATTTGTCTCATGATTTCCAGATGACAAATTTGGAAAGTGTCAAAACATTAAGGATATACTGACAATACCCTGTATTAGGCCTAAGTGTATTCAGCTGCATAGTCTCTCCTGACTGAAGTCAGTGTCAGAGTATCCAAAATAGGTCTCTAACAATGAAACAGGCTGCTCATTCCATACAAAATAAGAAGGTTAAAATCACCATTTCCAAAATCTTTTCTGTACTTTAAAAAAATGTATGTAATAGTTAATACATGTCAATAATAAAAAACATGATGAGAATTACAAAAACTAAGTTAATCAGCCAATTATTTAATATAGATATTAATCTTTTCGCGTGTTGTATTTTAGGAAGTCCTTACTCATCAAAAATGTATGCGAACATATCACCACAGGAAAAAAAAAAAAAAAGAGAAAAAATCCATAGATTTTGAATAGATCCAAATGGATCTATTCAAAACAACTTTCACATACTTAAAATGAACATAGGAAAGTTACAAGCACAAGCTTAGTTTTTATATTTAGAATAGCCAGACCAGCAACTCACAGGAATGCACAAAGTTTGACGCAGTCCATGCTGAGATGGAATGCCTGGTAGGGTCACAGTTCAAGCAGGAACAGTAGAGCATATGCCAACACCTGAACTACTGCCAGTACTGAAATAGCAGTTATGATTAAATACCTCATCCACTTTTGACCAGAGTAGAACTTAGCAACTAAACTGATTTTAGAAGTTTAAGGAAAAATTATTACCTGTTTTTAAAAAAACCAATATTTTAAAATCACCTAATCCGTATTAGTATTTGAAGTTTCAAATCAGATTTTACCTCTTAATTGGTAGGTATCTCTGGTCTTCTAGTTCTTCTTTCACATTTCCAAGTATTCATAAATACAAAGTTTTTAGAGGTCTTGATAGTTCCAGCAAAGATCCAAACAGTCTCCAAAAAATTCAATACTGACCTGGCACCAGAGCAAATCCACTCAATTTCTCCAAAAGCCCAGAGAACTAGGAAGTACACAGCTAGCACACCAAATGGTTATACTTACAGATAGTTTGGGTCCAGAAGAATAACAGCAAAGGCATTTGCACATCACTGAACTAAGTTAATAGATTTGTTTTGCATTCAGCAGCACTCTAATCAGAAGAGCGTGCATACATGTACGGAACAAAACAAAGAAACCCAGAACTAACACGAAGAAATCAGGGGGAAAGATTAAACACGAGATATGCCTTGCTTTTGTTAAAATGCAAAAGAAAAATTCAAGTACAGTTAACTGACATTATTATGCTTGTATACACCAGATACATCTCTCTTGTGGGGTCCTGAGTACCACAAACTGCAAGAACACTTGAGGGGAAAAAAGGAAGAAAAGGAAACTTTTCAGGCAAGCAGAGAGGCCCTCGACTTAGACAGTAACTGCAGACTGGCATTAATTTCCTCCATCATTTCCTACAGACTGAGAATGAAGTATTAAAAGCTTTATGCAGCATAATCTTTGATATAGTCAGTAAGACAGGGAGTGGAGAAGTGCTGTGCCTACGGTCATATCAACTCATACCAACAAGGAGGCAGATTTTTGTATTACTGCCATTTCACATGGCTGAAACCAATTAGCTTCGAAGAACTAAAGGATTGCTCTTTAAAGGGCAGATCAATAGCATAAATGTGATTTATCAGATAATTGAGAGGTGAGAGGAGGGAGGTGAGAACAAGGGCAAGCCTTGTTCCCATTTTATCAGAAAAAAAATAAGCAAAATAACAAAACATACACTGAGTTGTCCTACCTGGACTGTCTCACACTGGCAGCTAGGAGATTATGGTCAAGTGTCAGCTGATGAATTACATTTGAAAAATCAATTGTGTGATGGACCCAATGGTTCTGTGGCAAGTCAGTGGCCACAGAAAGGAAATACTGACTTTCTGTTTAAGTTCCGACTCTGGATTGTCGAAGTGCTACACAGAAGTAGGTGAAGTGTCCAGAAGAGATATTAGTAGAATTTTGACATAGCTGTAAAAACCTCATTTTAAAGTACTGAAAAAAAATCAATGCAGAATAATTGATTGGATTTATGAACCTCCTCTTCCTGCACAAACAAGCTGCTAATAATATTAGAACTATCTGGTTGCAATATTATTTGGGGGAAAAGAAATCCTGCTGTGTATTTAATGGTGGGCAATAAACACCATGGAGTAAAAATATAAATAATATAATAAAATCTACATGGATAACTTTTTGTCTATAACAATAAATATGTTTGTTATTCCTAAAAATGTAAGCCCACATGCTAGACAAAACAGAGATTTAAATCCTTATCAGCTGCATTGCCACATGCGAAGATCACCGATCACGATGTTTACTGGGCAAATATGGAACAGGCACCATGCTATTTTCCACTGTTCGAATTCAAGGCTTTTGGATTCATAAGTCTCAGTGGTATTGCTGCTATGGCTAATTCATCATGTCAATTAGTTTATTGTCATTATTTGTTTCAAGAAAGTTCCCACTATCTTCTTTAAAAGAAGCAAGCTGCAACAAAGTTTGGTTTTGTTCCTTTGTTTGATTGTGGGTTTTTTCTATTCTAGGTGCCAGCTGGCCAGAAGTTAGCACAGATGCTGAATATTTTGTCGTTCTTCAGGAGAGATATGTCCCCTCAGACAGTAGCCTCAATTTACAGGCACAGCAATGTAAATCTTGATACACACCCCCGTCTCTCTACAGGCTTGGTCCACAATCCAACTCCTCACGATAATTAAGTTTGTTCTGTGGGGGTTCAGAAGAATTCCTGTACATGGAGATCTGATATATTTAACTAGATGATTACCTATCTTACTCCTGTACATAGAAGCAGTTAGTGATGGTTTACCGTTTTTTCAGAATTAACCAGACATAAAGAAACAGAATTCAAACTTGATTTTTGAGACCTTTAGTGCCTTGCATAGGTCAGAGTCTTTCATCTTTCTTTCTGGGCACTTGCTCAGAACCATACTATGCTGCAGCACTTCTTTGCACACTCTATTCTCATATGGAAATACTATTTATCACCATGAAATCATATAATGCTCTAATTCCTACTCCTTTTTCTCAGCAAAGGTGCTAAATAAATTCATTGTGCTTGTCTGCTTTTGAATCCCACTTACACCACACAGTTCTCAAAAAATATTTCCTCCTTTTTGTTTCCTCTATTCAAAAATGTACTTCATAACCAATTTTATGAACGGAATTAAATACTTTTTCAGGCACAAAGAAACCCAACCAGAACAAGCTCAAATTTTCAGTGCTTTTTTACAATCAACACCATTTTACCAAGTGAACAAATACAGTGGGCTACAAGTCAGCAAAAAAAGTCATCATAGCAATTTACCACTGATTGGAAAAATATTAATAACCTCAGGCAAATCAGCATTAACTCTTACTGATTTGGAGGGTGATATAGCATTAATAATTCAATAAAAAACACTTAGAGTAATAAAAGCTTAGAGTTATTTATTTAACCAATTAGATCATTTTTGGCAGCATCCCTGCTTTTGAATAAACCATGCATGTTCTTCAATTAATCATGAGAATTGAAAATTACAAATCTGCAGTCCCTACCTTCCAGTCAAAGAGATACATTGCTTAAGAAGCCCAAAAGATTGAGGGAGAAAACAAGAATAATTTATATTCTCAGTGGACAAAAGAGAGCTGGCACTAGAAGACGTGCTAATTAGCAAAGCTTGGCTACTGGTGCTTAACGATCTGTTCCTCATCCACCACTTTCCCAATCCACTGAGAGACAGGTACAAATTGCACCTATAAAAAGTTATAATGCACTAGCATGCATACGAGGTGCATCTTGTTACCACTAATGTTCAACAGTCCCCTCTAATCTATGAGAGTGGCAGAAAGATGCAAATGTTTAACTAGAACACTATACTGAATTACCATGCATGTCATTTATTAACAGCTTTATTTTATTCAGAAACCTCAGTGTGACAAACCATTACCACCCTGGCAGTCAAAGTCAAGGGTTTGGGGTTTTTTTTCAGTGTTTTGGATGCTTCAGTTTTGGTCTTTCTTTCTACAGGGAATGGTTGTCTCATGGTCCACATAAACAATTAATTCTCTGCTAAAAATTCTAAATTCCTTACAAAACTGTCCAATTCAAAATCCCTGTTTTGAGTCTCTTCTTCAGCAAGCCAAACAAGTGAAACCCTCCGGAATGCACCCTCAATTGGAGTTACAAGTTGAATGCTCAGTTCTCTCTTATTCCTTTCATGAAATGCATTCAGATTGGTTCTGCTTATTCAGACAAAAGCCCAAATTAGACATTACAAACCAAACAATCTACTTCTCTCTGATAAATGAAACGGCATTACCAAGTGGATGAAAGGGAAATACAAAAGATGGCCCTCACTTCCACAACTCATAATGAAGTTGTGTTCTTATAATTAAGTCTTTTGATATTTAAACTGGGATTTCATGTGAAAAAATCCAGAAGATTATGTTTATTTACTTTTAATGTTAGCCATCCCAGCAGTAATGCTTCACATTTTGGAAAACAATCCTTATAATTATTATTTTTAAAAGAAGATTTCACTTTCATTAAAAAGACCAAGACCTGTCAAACTCACTTTTGAGAGAAATCAGTGAATGCTAAAGCAACATAGATCCTATATATAGACCTGAAAATACAACAGTAGACAGAAATCAAACAAAACAACCACAACAACAAAAAACCCCCAAAACATCTACATCCTCTCCCTCCAAATAGTTCCAGAGTAAACTAAAAATTCCACCTCAAAACTATTTAATTTTATTTGAAATCCAACAAGATTCCTAATGCAGAAGATGGAATATTAAATCCATTTTTAATTGCCAATAATTCATTTCTCTGTAGTGTTTTGGGATTTGGGGGGATTAGGGTTGGTTTTTTGGTTCTTTTTAAGTAAACATTAAGTGCTTAACATGATGCCACCTTCTAAATCAGCATTTTTGAGAAGGTATGCTTATACCACATCCATATCTAATCACCTATCCACATATCCCAGTCTTCTGAGGGGAAACATTTGAGCAACTAGCATACTAAAAACACCTAAACTTCTAGGCATTTACATCTCATTTTTTAAAAGTTATCTTCCTATTTAAAATTAACTTGCTTGTTTCATTAAATATATAATCAGTCCTCAGTTTAAAATTCTGGTATTAAGTCAGGTCAGTAACAGTTATGGGCTTTGATTGTTGTTTTTGTTTTTTTTTTAATTAATCCACTGTGGAAGAAGAGCCAGGAAATGCTTCCAATCTCAAATGTATAAAAAAAGGACTGGCCTTGGTATTGTATGAAGTTGCATAACAATGCCTAGCATCTCAGAACAAGATACTCATACTTATTCCACACCCATTCCACATTCTCTAATGTGGATTTTAGAAGATACAGGGTGTAAGCGTGATTTCTGAGAAAGGAGTTTGAAAACAATCATCAACTGATTCATATCAATAAACCCACATATTTGCAATTTGACAACCCTGACATGTCAGCAAAGGGCTGAAATGTAGCAAACATTTAACAAGTCACAGCAATAATATTCCTATTGTTACTTATTGTTCAGGCATCTAAAAAGTATGTGGTATGGTTCCAGTACAAACCCCCTGATCACATCAGAAGACAGTAACTTTAAACTAAGATAAAAAGCAAAATACATAAAAAAGGTGAAGAGCTGAATAAATAGCACCACAGTGACAATACAATTGTATAGTCATTCAAGACAGCAAAGCACATGGGTGTTTTAGGGGATACTTTTGGTTTTCTTAAACTGTTCTCCTCAACCCTCTTGAAGAAGACAATGTGGTACTGCCCCCAGGACTGATCTTCAGCATCTGTTCTGCTAAATGATGATGATACATTCTGTCCTAACTTTTCTCGATGTCCAAACTAAGTGTGCATACCTCCTGAGAATAAATGACTAAAGCTTTCAAGCCACCAGGTGTCAACCAGCAGTTTCCTCCTTTCAATTTTCAAACAACTCACCTCCCTTCCCAGTCCTATTTCTTTCCCAGCTGCTCCTCACCACCCAATACTTCCTATTCTGCAGGGATCCTATTACTATATGTCATATACATCTGCACTGGAACAGGCATTCAGGGGTTTTTTCCTCCTCTCCTTTAGCCATGTTAATAGAAGGGAAACAGTGAAATAAATAATAATAATGATTAATTGTAGTAGTACTAATTAATATGGATATGACATTAGATTTAGAGGCATTCCTTTTTCTTATTAGAAGACTAGAAAAAATTATTTCAAACAATCAGCAATTGTCCATGGAGGAAACAAACCTTTAAGAACAAAATTACTTTTAACTGAAGAAACACAATAGCTTTCGCCCAGAATTCTGGCAGAACTGGCCTATGCAGTCAGTGATGTGACAGCAAAATGTTTTAACAACCAATCTATCAAGACAAACAAAAATACCTGAGTAGGAAAAAAATTGAGTGGAAAACAAAAAACAATACCATCTATCTGAAGTCAAGCAGGAGGGAAAAAAGTGAAGCAGCCCATGATCAGAAGCAGTAAGGCACTCAGAGAGTTACTTTCTTTCAAGATGAAAGATGCTTAAACACTAGAAGTGGAATAGAAACGTAGGAAGGACATAAGTGCAAATAAACCAAAATCATTCAAATGTGCATGTGTAGGATATTTAAAGGAAAATTCATTCCTTGCCTTAGAGAAAAGAAGTCAGGACACTCTTCAGTATGGAGTAGAATTTGTAGGTATTTTCTATAAAACTTTGCAGTAATCATATACACAAAGATACGTTATAAATAGCTATTTGATGCAAATTATATTCTGAATATTAACCTGTTTTTCAGATTTCTACAATAATTGCATACTGTAAAACCTCACAACAGTAATTCTGCCTCCAAATTTGCCCTAAGAAGTTTCTGTAGCTCTGTGCCAAATTCTTCTCAGCAGTTTACAGCACTTGCACAGTAGCTACAGCGTGTCCTGCATTGCACTCATTATTTAGCATTCCATATATTCACAATACTTTTAATCTTGGAAGGCACATCAGGAGGCCCTAGTTCAACAATCTGTTCAAAGCAGGGACAGCAACGAATTTAGACAAGGCTTCTCAGGGCTTTATCCAACAAGGCCTTGACAGATTCCAAGCATGGAGATCTTGCAGTGTCTCCGAGAAACTGATTACAGTGCTTACTCATATTAATATTTTTTCCCCTCCAGAACTGGAAGCTCCATGCTTTAATTTAGGACTTAACTTTAAATATTTTTACCATGTATGTTCTACTAGGCCTCCTCACACCATCTCTTCTGCAGGCTGAACAAGCACAACCTTCTCAGTCTCTTGCCTACATTAAGTGCTCCAGTCCCCTGACTATCCTGCTGGCTGTCCACTGGATTCACTCCAGTTTAGCAACACTGTTTTACTAGGAGAGCCAAAACTTGACATAGTCTTCCACACATGAAATACTAGTAAGTATCAAAGAATGGGGAATAATCACACCACCTGCTGGCTATGCTCCCATTGATAGAATGCAGAACACTGTTAGCCTTTAGCACGGTCAGGACGCACAACTAGTTCACGTTTAGACTTTTGTCAACCCACTCCCAGATTAATTACCTCTAAAAGAAGTCATCTTTGTTGCATCATGATTTTTATCCTCACAATGATATCTATCTACACATGCATTTGGATATTCCCAGATGCAAAACTGTCACTCTGAGCCACACCATAAACTTCTTGACAAAAAATATTTCACATACAGAAAAAGAAAAGGCCAGATAAGAGAACAAAGGACATGTTCAATTTGTAAAGAATTATTTGAATACAAAAGCTAACCAAAACACAAAGACATGGTAAAAACTTTACACAGATCAACAGGCATCCAGAAACTGATTTTTCCACTTTTACATCACTGGGTCCTTAATGACCAAGAATTGGCAAAACTAGTTATCATATTATCACTTCTGTGACTGTAGTACCTGGTAGTTCTAGTCAGAGGCTGATCTTTCAGTTGCATAAGTATTTTCAAATTTATTTTTAAATAATCATTCACAAGTGTCCCTAAATTTTAAAATTTTTCACAAAACTTCTGGTGACTTGTGTGTGCATTAATCGTTAAGCAGTTCCAATTTCTAACTCTCCACTTGCATTTGACAAGCTTCTGGAGTTGCTTTGTTTTCCCACTTTAACATGCAGCAATTTCATTATTTCAAAGAATGTCAAAGCATGCGGACATCTGAACAAGTCATTAACAAGTTAACAAACACACTAACATATTCTGAAGCTTAACAGATCAAAAAAATGTGATGGACTAAATTTTTTCAGGATATCCAAGTAATTTCTTACTTCACTTAATCCAATATACTTAAATAATCAGCTTAAATCAATAAATAAAATATTTTTCTTCACTGTAGCATCCTGCAATTCACTGGAACATAACAAGCATGGATTAATCACATAAACAGAATAAAAATTACCCACATGAATACTGAAATAATTTACTATGATTACAATTTGAGTTATAATGCTTTTGATAGCAAGTGCATTAGCTCCCAGTCTCAAGGCTAAATATTTAAACGTGCAAAGTTTGAACTTCATACCCCTGAAAAATCAACTTGACAAACACAGACAGTTTTCACAGTAAATTTTCACACTGACCAATAAACTTCAAACAAATCACAATCTTGGTCTTGAAAGTGTTGACATGAAAAAATCTATCAGATTGCAAATACTGTTTTTTAAAAAATAAATACTTTTTTCTGGTTTTTCTCATAAACTAGTCTAACTATTTAAACAGAACATTTTTTGAGTATATTAAAACCAAATAATTTTCAGAGGTCTGTATTCAGAACTACTACTCCACAATTTCAACACCTGTATATCATTTTATATGAAATTAGAATAGTAATTCTTACTCTAGTCATTTTTTATGTCCCTGACACCATGATTCAGTGATGAAAGATGAAAACAACCTAGCCAGCAGGCAAAGAAAGAAAAGCATTGACACTACAGCTTTGTGCTCTTCTTCCAAAACTGAACCCACTCCAAAGCAGATCTCAATTGAGCTTCTGTTCGTGTTACTGACAATCTGGATTAATGGACACAGAAAGAAGAAAAGTATCTATATGGGTGCCTGTGCATAATTCACACTGCAACCATGAGGAAATATTTGCATGTCCCTTTCATTAAAACGCAATGAGAACTTCGTATTCTGTTCTAAAATAATTACTTGATGTAACAGAGTAACACATCATAGTGACAAGTGGGATATGCTTTCAGGCCAAACACATGCAAACAAAAGCTTGTGTCTACGCAAGCACACAGCCCGATAGTGACAAGCATTCTTTGAAGTCCTACTCCGGCATTATCTCTGCAAGAAAAATAGGATCAACTCTTTTAACTGCATTTCTGAAGACTTCCTTCTTCCAGAAGGCTTATGTAGAAATTCAGAATCAGAATTTAGTGGGGAAACATTCAATTTTGGCATGCACCAGCCTCAGAAACAGCTCAGCACCACCACACATGATAAACACTGTACAAAAATCTAGCAAAGTAAGTAGAATAAGACTTGAAACTCATCCACAGAGATCCTCTAAACGTAAAATGTCCTGACTGGAGAAGGGTTACCTTATGTGTAGAGATGGAGGGACTAGCGCCCTTGGGAGGCCAGCAACCTTCTGCCCTGGGCAAGGCTTGTGGAAGCAGCCCTTGCAGCCAGCAGAAATTCCGGTCCTGAGCTACCACCAGCCAGGTCAAAGCTCGTGGCCCACACAGGCACCATCACTGACAAAGCCAGGAGATCATGCAGCACAGGGACTAAACCAGATGAAAATTAGTCCTTCTGTTTCTGCTCCTTTTCTTCCCTGGCTCTGGAGATGAACAAAAAAGCCACTAGGGACAACATCTGTCAGCATTTGTGCAGAGCACCACTGCTTGGCAACAACAACCTGAGAGGACACAGCTCGCTGGCACAACTGCTCCAACCCCTGCAACCAGCGAGCCACGCCAATCCCCACTGCTTTTTTGCAGAGTGCCTTTACAGCGACCTGAAGAGGCAGGGTGTTCCACAAAGTGCCTTTACAGCGACCTGAAGAGACCTGCCAACAGCACAGTATCGCCTCAGCCAGGTAAGGGAAGGCTGGTGCCCCACAGCTGGGAGTGGGAGATGTTGGAGGACATGGATGAAGCACTACCCCATCAGTGACAGGGTCTGTGCATCTTGACACCTGCACCTGTACGTGGGTGCAGATGTCAAGATGTTGGTAGTGGCAAGGGCACCGCCGGCTCCAGCAGCTCCGGCAGCCCCAGCACAGGGCAGGGCTGAGCCCCTCAGCCATGGGCAGGTGGGTGAGAGTCCCGGGGAAAGCCTGGGCAAGGGAGGGGAACAGGGTGAGAAACAGCCCTGCCAAGCCTGTCTCTCCTGAGGGGAGAGCAGAAGAGGGGGTCACCCCTGGAGAGACTGCAGGAGCAGCTAAGTGGGCATCTTTCAGCCAGTCATGGTCAACTGACCATACATGCATGGTAAAGACCCCCAGACCAGCTGAAACCAATGCTGAAAACACACAACACACTCAAATGCTGCTGTTTACTCTTGTGTTTTATCATCCACAAGATACTCAAAGGCAGTCACACAGTTGCAGCATCAAGTTATCAAACAAGGACATAATTTCAGGTTTCTCTGTTGATTTAAGCCCTCAGAGTTTTGGCAAATGATGCTGCAAATAGTGCTAGCTTTTAACGAACACATCTAAATTTTACACACTTAAATAAAAATTAAAAGTCCTTGTTCTTTTTACAAATGGTGTGGCTATAACAGTATAAAAACAGGTCAGAGATTTGAGATCACATATTACATCTGCAACTATATTAAATTCATTAGATCTCAATCAAATAAGCCCTTTTTTTGCAGCCCACCTTCCGTATTTTCTGAAGTACATTTTATTGAAAAGTAGACTGTTGGTTTGTGGTTTGGTTTTTTTTTAATTTTTAAATAACCTCATTTTTTTCTTCTTCCCTCCTCTACTTCTTTTGAAGAGCTCTTAATCTACCACTACCAAAATCCAGCATCCAGTATCACAAATATCATCAATTTCAAATGAAATAAGGCTTTGATTTCAAGAAAAGATCACTTTCATCTGTATTACAGGCACTTGTGCCCTCTGACAAATCAGCTACACCAAAAGGATTCGCAGCCAAACTAATAAGCAACTACTACAAGGCTCCTAGAATCCTTCTTGAGTGACCCAGTCCAACAGTTCTTGGCTGCCAAAAATATTTCAGGAATTGTTAAGATGCTGTTGGATCTCTTCAGTGCAGAAACATTTGTTGGCTGGTAGAGGAAGGGACGAGAGTAGAAATGCTGAGACCCACCAAACTTCTGAGACAACAGGATAAGCAAAATTTTCCCCACTGGAAAGAACAGTTTACTCCTATGTGTATCTCAGGCAAGGCATTTCAAGTGGCACTTCCTCTTAAGCTAATTTGACTTCAACTAGCCTGATCTGTTAATATCTGACAAAATAACAGTTTATCTTTTTCACTGCTAAGTATTTCCATTAGTAAAAGAGACTTCATGGAGAAATGTATTGAGTAACTGACAATGTAGTTTGAAAAATGTTACATGGTCATTTACAAACACAACCCTCTCAGCAAAAACCTCAATCATCTGCAACAAATGGGTGTTGGCAGAATAATGGCAGAGTTATAAAATAAGCACTCCAGCAAATAGATATTTATTAACTTTAGCAGTAAAATAGATAAGATCTTAAGGCATTAATTTAATTTTTATTTAATATATTGTTTTCCTTTAATATAGTTTTACACTAGGAATCAAAAAATATTTTATTGCATATTATATAAAAGCTTACTAAAAAACTGTCAGCACTTGAGCTAAAGTTATTTAGTAATTAGGAACTTTTCAACCGTTTCCTTAAAATCCATTAGGATAATGCTAACAAGATGTCTAAAAGTTACTATGTCACTTACATTTAACTAAAATTTGCTTTTTCAGGAAGCTGAGAGGGGCAGTTAAGCAGGTTAGGGGTGAAAAAACCAGGACAACTGTTAGAGAGAAAATTGATTTCCTTTTCCCATCACTTCACCTTCCTCCCAAGCTTAGGTCCAAATGACTGCATTAAGACTTAAATTTAATGGAGTAAAATAAAAGAGTTCACCACAACCATGCAATTATCATAACAGAATATTCACACTACATTTGAATGTTCTAATATGTATTCATAGGAAAGTTTATACAAATTAGTTTTGTATCAGTTTCAGTGTTCTGGAATATTAAAGAGGGCTCCACTACTAAAAAAGATGTACTAGAGGAATGAGAATGCAGTTATTAAACATTTTGAACATATTTGCCTTTTATTTTCCTTTTCACTTGGCAATTTGTTCCTGAATGCTTTATGAGACAACTGTATATATATATATATATATATATATATATATATATAAAATTTGTTTACACATATCAAGAAATACAGTGACTTTATAAAGACTATGTTCCTACTATTCTCCAAATCCTAATTTCTCATGAATTTATATTCTGTCTCATTGGTAATTTTAAGTACCAAGAAAACAACTCACGTGCTACCAGGTCTTTCATCATGGCCTACATATTAGCCACTGTAATTTGCTTTAATACAGTTTCTACAGAGAAACTGTAGGATTTTCTTTAGGAAAGATACCAACCTTTGAAAATCCTATTCTACTACTGTCCAAATTTTAAAAACAATAAACAAATATTTCAATTACACTATGCAAACTTAGAGCTTCACTGATAAAAACCTCTATGTTTCAGGGTACTTTAGAAGCAGCTGTCCTCTCTATGTAAGGATAAAAAACTGAAAGTAAATAAATGTACTCAAAAATTTGCTTTTAAGAATGATCTCAGACTTATGCAGGTTTTTTCCCCCAGAAATCTTAGGCATCACAGCAAGTCATACAAAAGTAAAATGTCACTGATCAACAGTCACCGACTGAAAGTACAGAGTATTGACACTGGAGCACAGAAATGCTTTTTCCCCCTACAAATTTACACCACTGTGCTTTGTGCCTTAAACGTTCTTTGACCTGGTAGAAGGGTTTTTTTCTAACATTTCATAGATAAAAAGGTTAATATCTATTATTCTTACAAAACATGACCAAAAGGCCTATAATCTGCATTTTATGGACAACCTCTTTAGGGATTTGTCTAATCCCTGTTATCAACATCTCTCAGTCTTTAACAGAGGAAGTCTGAATTTGGATTCCATACTCATCTGAGACAATATGAACTGACGAAGTTAAACTCTGTGAAGTAAAAACTCTAAGAACATGGGAAATGCCTTAAAAAGTAATATACCTGCTTTGTCTTCCACTGGAAGTATCAATAAACAAAGTATCTCTTATTCCAGGAAAGCTGACAACACAATGCAGTAAGGACTATAAGTGAAGACTGCATTTATCACACCAGCTTAACATCTTATTGCATAACAGTGTCGTGTTTCATAACAAGAATTATAATATTCAGGCCAGTTTAGCTGTTCAAGGTTGTGCATTTGTGACAGTCACCTAGTTGTGTTTTAATAGAAATCACTAAAGATTCAAAAATATCATTAGTGTATGCTAGGGTAAAAGTAAAAAATTCAGAATTTTTGAAAATAATCTTAAGAAAATTTTCATAACAGCTGGGTTTATATTTAAGTGCATTTTTTAAAAAAATGCATTTATATTGCTAGTTTTATTAGTTATATTTAGGATAAATGAAAAAGATCATGCATTTCAAGCTATGAAGTTACAATGCCTACAGTGCAGCTGTCTGTACAGGATCATTTGCTGGCTGAGGCCAGGGATTCTGGCACTGGAGTATTAATATTCAGCTTGGCAGATTAACATAAGCAGAGACTGTCAATAGGATGAGTGGGAGTTTGAGGGTATAAAGGATATAGAAGATGGCATCTATCTTTAGAAGGTAGTTAGTTTAATTATCTACGAAGTTATTGATCTTGAGTTAGAAAGCAGCTGAGGAACTGTTTTAAAGAATGCCATGAGCAGCCAGATTGTGATTAAAAGAACATTCATGCCCTTAAAGGAAACTGGAAAGCATAAAATTCTTTGGCAATTGGAAAATGCACGTTAAGTAGAACAGAAACAGAAACTTAAAATATTCGTGTCTGTGTGAGCCAAGTCAATGGTGGATTTTTTTTCATACAGGAAATTCTACATGACTTCAAGTACAAATTTTTAGAAATATTTTCCTAATTCTCTCATTAAATTTTCTCAAAAAGAGTAGTGTTGAAAGGTGTTCTTTTTTCTACAGATAAGTGTTGGGAAACTACAAGTTTCTGGTCAAATGATTTTCCCATGAGCTACAGAGTGGGCACACAACTACTTTGTGCACCAGGAAAAGAATAAATGTTTATGTTCAGTGAAACAACACTAGTTTAGACACAAAAATGTCACCTAGAAGTTTAACCTCATTCTATAAAATGCCTTTTTTTTTTTTTTTTGAGGTGAACTCTAACCACTGACTCAGTTCTTCTAGTTATATTTGTACCTTCAATATCTATGACCCTGGGCATAGTAAGGTTATTCTGAACTCCTGTCAATAACACCTTTTCAGTCTCTTTATGTGAACATACACAATTAATTAACAGTAGAGAAGTTGCTCCAGTTTGAATTATAAACCAAATGCTGCTATTCCATAATCTGAGCTGTAAGGACTCAAAATTCACAAGGCAAACATAAGATGTAGGGTAAACAAAGTTCCTTATCTGCAATACACTATGGCCGAAGTCCCACTAACATAGCAAAAGGCTGCACACTTATCCTCTTCAAACAGGGCAGGGCTTGTTAACACAAGGAAATGCCCACACAGTTCTGTGGCTACAGTTATTGTGGAACTTCTCGTAAATAGATCAGAACAAAACCAAAAAAAGTTCTTTTCTCATATTTTGCTGCTGCAAACCATTTGCCAGTGGAAACCTCTGGTCAGTGTGGTTAGGGCAGCACTGCACTGAGTTTTCTTTTCAGAGTTAATCCATACTGCAGACATACCAATTTAGCTTTGTGTTGGTTAGCGTGGGTATCAACAGCAGGGCAGGCGTGAATCTGATCACGTCTCTATAACTCTAAACTAGGGGTGAAGTTCAAGTCACCAATGTTTCCATCCTATCGGTCCCTGAAATAGATATATGAAAACTATCCTGGGAACTTCTGTGTGTATGTCAGTCACGCTTCCCTGCTACAGCATGGTCCTACCTACCTACAACTTGGTACCTACAGAAGTAGTATCTGGCAACTGAGCATGAGTCACTATTAATGAACAATTACTAAAACTGTTACTGAGAACCATCTTTACAATTACATTCATTTTATTAATGTGTGCTTAACCACCAGTGCTCAAATATTATGATTAGTGAGTCTCTTCTGACTCAGAATACTCTGTGAGTCTGTGAAAATTAGAGAGGACATAAAAATTAAACACATTAGACAGAATAATTTATTACATGAAGGAACTACACCACAGGTCCTGAGACAGTAGTAACACAACTGAAGCCAAATTTGAATACTTGGCTCCTCTCTGAACATTTGTCTTAATTAGTTTCATTTTTGGAAAACCCATATTTGTATTCCTTGATGCACAAACTTTCTAGACACACTTTGAAAGCTCAGACAGACTTTTAAGTTAATGATTAATAGTCAATAATAAATATGCATGCAGAAGAAAACTCTAAACCTTTATACTTGAAGGGTCATTCTGGTTATTTCTAAATAATCAATCTTTTCCTGTTTCACTAACAAGCTTCAAGAAAGTCTTGAGCTCAACCTTTTCTACTTTTTAGCCCTATAAATTCAGGAAGAATGTACATGTACTTGTTACTGCTTTGAACATAATATGACATATAATTTTCACTTGGGGGTATTTTACACATTTGGAGGGTTAAAATACCTTCTCTGTGAAGAACAAACCCTCATAATCTTCTGGTTCAAGTATACACTTCTAGATATGACAGATTCAACATGTTAATCAGCCATTATTCAATCAAATATTTATTCATTCATTTAATCAACAAAATATTACCTTAATACACTATTATACTCTCACGTTCATATTTCCAACCCCTACTATTTTTTTAAATATTTTACTATTACAAATAATTTTTCCCTGGAAGGCCACAAAATCAGATTCCTTTTGTGCTAAAGGAAAATTTTTGACACATGGTGTTACTAAAGAGTCAATGAAAATTACTTTTATATAAAAAGATTTGGGGAGTTGAGAACTTTTCTTTTACCCTGTTTTCCCTCAAAAATCACTCTATTCATCCCGAAGTGCATTTGTTTTACAAAAACAGTGTCAAAGACTAGAAAACTTATATTAGAAAATGTCTAAATAAAATCCTATTTTGACTATCCAGTTGCAGAATGATTACTTAAATATTGCTTTTTTTCTTTGTACGATAAAAACATGAAATGGTTAAGCAAGTATGAAGAAAAACACCTACAGTTATTGTATTATGGTAAAAGATAACTGATATTGGTTCTCGAGAGAGTAAAATGACTGGGTGGTTAGCCCAGCATTTCATAACCAAGACTGCTCTCAAATTAGGTGTTAACAGTTAATTTAGGTTTCTTATTTTGTGAATATACAAATGCAGCACATCACCTATGAAGTGTATGATGCAATTGAGAGTTCAGTTTCACCTCAGACGAGTTTTAAAAAACCCACAACTTGCCTATGAAACTCAGAAATCCACAGTAATTTGAACTGAATGTTTCCAGTAGAAAACTATTTTCTTTACAGTCAGCTAGACAAACAATTCCTGGATGTCCTAAAAGAAGGCAAACTGTGCTTTTCTCCTGACCCTGTCTGTATTGCATAGGATGCTTTCAGATGGCTACCCAAGTCCCTTGCTCAGTAGCGAGCTCCATGCTAATCATAACACGAGATTGTACAGAATGCAGCAGTCTAAATCAACAGACGTAAACGTCTTATGCAGCACAAATCAGAAAGGCATTATAAAAACAAAGCGATAGGCATCACAATCAAGGAAAAAGCACCTAAGAAATTATTGCATTCAAGTTCCCTCCTTGAACCTCCTTGCTATCTCCCCTGGAGTCATTTACCAGCTGGATACAACTTGCAGAGGTGGCTAGCCCCTGCACTGGCACAGTAAAGAGTGGTCAGGATTTGAGTAGAAGTACAGTGGGCCCTCTTGTTATTCTTCTAGACAACATTACACCCAGTCAGGCACCGAGGACACAAGCTTAAATCATTCAGAACTTGTTCATCGCCCATACCCAGAGAAGTCTGAAGAAGCTTTTATGAGAAAAGCAGCTGGACTGTCAAGGACAGTTTGCTCCTAAAATAAACCCTATTTTAAGGTCTCATCTAACTACTACCTATGCTTCGTTTCATTCTCCATTTCTAAAAAAAAAAAAAAAGCTGGTCAGTTTAAGAACAACTTTACTTATGACCTTAAGGACACTACAAAAGGCAAGAAGTAGCAAGAGTTCATCTTGGCAAGCCTCAGTTACTGAAGTTTATGGCCCACTGGAGGGTAGAGCCAAGAAGCACTGCACTTGAATGAAGTTAAATTTGTCAATTTTTCAAAATGAAAACTGGTAAACAGGTATTTCTGTTGTATTTCTGTTGTTATCTTTTGTCAGAAGCTAGCAAGCTTGTTTTAGAACACTATTATCAGCTATATACAAATGCTACTGGTTTTCACATGAATGGATTACACTTACCACACAGCTGCCAAAAAAAAAAAAAATCACAAATCCTTTTTTTACCATCAAAAGTACAATAAATGCACACAGAATAAAAATTGTTCAGTGTTTTTCACCTGTAGACACCTTTGTGTTTTAATTTTTTTAAGCTCTCTTGGATGTCAAGAGGTCACAAAAACTTCCAAACTGTCAATACAAGAAGTTCTGTTAAATTTCGGCTCAGTGAATGTACAGACAACTAAAATACAATTTACCATAGAGTATTCTCATTCTGTGTCTGCATTGTTGCCAGGAAAAAGATACTGCAATACCACACAGATGAAAAAGTACAGTATAGCATACCAAGCACAAAATGACTACGGGTCAGATCTACACTATGAGTTCCTTACCAATACAACAACTTCACCCCTTTCATTTAAGAGGCAACTACACTGGCAAACGTACCACAGAAGGCCTGAGGTTGGCAGGGACCTCTGGAGGTCATCTGGTCTAATCCCCTGCTCAAGCTGGGCCACCTAGAACAGGCTGCCCATGACAGTGTCCAGGCAGCTTTTGAGTATCTCCAAGGATGGAAACTCCACAGCCTTGCCTGGAATGTTATACTCTGTGTTACACTCAGTATCAATACAGCAAAGCTGTAATACAGACCACAGAAAGCCAAAGAGTTTAGGTTCCATTTTAATCCTCTGGAGGCTTTTCCTAGCAAAAATGTATTGGTAACGCTGCACACCTTCCCATTTCCTGCACAACTACATCATTCCTAGGGTACATAGAGGTCATGCAGATAGATAAAGTTGATATTAAACATCAATCTGTTTTATAATTTGTGATGCATCCCATCAAATAATGAAATTGGCCACTACAGATACCTAGGCACCAATCCTGAGCTGTCCTCACAGTCACAAAGACCATAAGTGGAAATAACCAATAGCATCCTACCCAATCTGCTCAACACTGGCAACTATCACGTTGATTTAGTCTGGAATAGGTAGGAAGGGGTCCTCCATAATACATCTGTAATATAACCAGACTATTCTGAGACAGGATATCAGTCTTAGCACAGAGTGTTTCCTAACCAGCTCAGGTAGGATTATACAGAAGATCACTGAAATGAAAAAGTAGCACCCTGTTATTTTTCATTTGCAGGAATAGCAACTATCTTTTAGGTGAAAGTTTCCCAGACAGCTATGGCATAATGCTATTTTTATAGTAACTGTTGGTCTACCCTTATTTCATACAATATGTATTATGTGGAGTCATAAGAGACCATTAAGGGGGAGTCATAATAAGACCATTAAGGGATGGTATGATGTTTTAGAAATTAATAGGAATTAATTAGAATTATTAAGAAAAGAACACAAAATTTTGTAGCATTTCTTTATGAAAAAGACTATTTCGAAAGTTACATTTTTTCTCCATAGAAACACACAAGTATAGCTAAATTAAGCTATCAAAAATATTTAAAATATGTATTCTTAGTAAGAAGCTACATGGAAGAAATCCCAGTTGATTTAACAATGACTTAAAGAAACAATTTCTTTCAAGTGTGTAACGAAGATACCACTTTTCTTGAGGGAAAGGGTAAGAGGCTACAAGAGAAGTGGCTGGGAAGCATGTTTAGTACGTCCCCATCACTAGACCTCCAAAACTGTTTCTGCTTTTAAAGAAACCCCAAGAAATCTGGTTTTCTTCACGTGCTGCATCATTTAAGAGCACAAAAGAGAGACGGTGCCTGAGGAAACAGAATTTCCCTAGAGTTAACCTAGGACACGAGCAAGTTTACCAGACCACATCTGGAACAGAACACATCTGGCAGAATATACCTATAAAGGATTTCTTATAGAGTCCACTGATACGAATACAAAAGTTTTTATTATCTCCAGGCATCTTTACCTCAGATCTCAAGCAGTGGTGCACATCTGAAATTCCGAAGGCCAAACTGAGATTCAATAATCCTGCAGTAACAATAATGTTACAGTATATAACCACTGTACTTCACTCGTCTCCACTTGCTATTCTGTGAGAAAAGTTGACCAGTTCAGCCCTCTGGAAAAACAACAACAGAGATTTCATAGGAAGAAGTGGATTTTCCCTTTTAAAAAGGCAAGGGCTTCATCTGCAGATAAATAAATAACAGGATGAGGGAAATATACCGGATGTGATGTTCCATTAACAAACATCACATCTGTTACTCATATTTTAATATCTTCCCTGCCACCCTGAAGTATACCATGTGCAATTAAGAGGAAATTGCAATGCAATTTTTAAGTAAGTTACTGTCAACAGGCATACAGTACTAAGCCAAATGCAAATCACTAAATCAATTCGGCATCAGTTTAAAAAATTTTGATTAATCCTCAATTCAATGCTATGCTATTATAATATGTTATTAAACGCACCCACCACTTTAAGACTCCCTCATTTCATTTGTAATTACAGTAAATATTGATGGCAAGTGTGGCCTGGAGACAGCTCCAAAATGTGTAACTTTGATCCCTGGCGGCAGAGCTTTGTGACAGTATTCTGTTCCCATGTCTGCCCTTCAGACAGACTCAGCAGAGATATAAAAATTCAACATATATATCTATATATATATTAATATAATGGTTACAATGCATACCTGCTTGGATTTTACTCAGTTAGCAGAGAAATTCGTTACATTTTTTTAATAAAAGCCTTAATTAACTTTATCTTTAAATGCTGCTGTGAAAACTGTTCCAAAGCAGCTCTGAAGACAGTCTGAAAAGTGAATCAGAGTCTCAGAGTATAACTAAGAGCACTGGCAACCATTAATTTCTTCTCCCTGGTTTTTCAACAAAACCAACAGAGGCCATAGCCAGTTTGGCAAAAGCTGAGCTCATCTAGATGCAGCAAGACTACAGCTCTGATCTGACATCTGCTGCTGTATGGAAGTGTCCACCTTCAAACCACTCTCCCTTTTATATCGCCCCTTGTGCTAAGGGGCATCTCCAGCATCTCCCTCTAAAAACTACAATGAACCCTGTTCCTGTGAGGTGCTGATAGTCAAAGCTTCTTCACACCTGTCTTGCCATCTTCCCCTTCTTTAAGGGGAAGCCTAGCACAGAGTCCTCATTTACAAACTTGTAAGGATCTTCAGACCAGCCTATCCGCAGCTCCTAAAACAACATATTAAAAAAACATATTGTCCATGAACCTCCTCCCACCATAACTAAGTTGATACACTACAGATTTGATCATGGTTTTTTATGTACTTCAATAAAGAATAAAAAATAAGATGAATTTTAATTTTCACACAAATAGGTTAATCCTGTGAAACATATCCAAAAGATTAGCTTTTGTAAACACCTGGTGTATAACCCCTGGCTAGCTATTTAGAATTATGCTGCTCTAACTACAGGCTGCACCATGGTTTCATTTAAAGGCACCACCAACATTCAGCAGAGAATGCAGTCGCACCTTGAACCCATTTCACTTAGAAGACTTTGCAGAGCAAAAATGCCACACATACACACAGCAAACCATTCTTTTAAAAATGAACCTAAAACCAGACAGCTATATGTTGGCATGAGGCCCAAATTAATGCATTCACAAGTAGTACCTTATTACATGAAAGTGCTATCAGGATCACTTGCAATTTTATTGCCATCAGAATATAATTATCATTTGTTCCAACATTTTTACTTAGCTGTATGTGCTCTATTAGAAGCCACCAACATTACATCTGCACTAGCTCACTAATCAGTACCAAATAATACTCTCAGGCACTGGAAATTTCATTATCCATAATGTTTGTTAGAATGACCCCCAGCTTCTATCAGAGCTAGCTATCATTCACTCCAACACCTGCCATGCATGCTCCAGAAGCCAGCATGTCCAGGAAATAATCCATGTATACAGTCTCCTTTCTGAAGGCTAGAAAGTGAAACAGTATCAGTGCTCGATGTCTTGTGCCTTTGGCTTTGGTGTGAGAGAGCACTCCTGGGCACACTAATTCACACATGGAGATGCATCCTCAATGGTTTATATTTTGTACAAAATCACCATTAAAAACGAAGTGGAAGCCTATGCTTCTCCTAAAGGCAGGCAAACAAGAATGCCTCAAAGTGATTGACCCTCCAGCTCACAGCAAAGGATCATTTCCTCTATGTTTTCCTTGCTATAATCAAATACAGATGGGATTGCTATTTGTTTGTCATTAGATTTAAACACATCTTCCAACCCAAAACGCCATCACACGTATGGAATGCCAGGAATTACTAACATAGACTTTAGTAACTGTATATGCCAAGGTGCAATCTACATAGAATTTTAAATTAACCAGTTTGTTTTGTGATTTTGATACAGGAACTAAAGCACCCTCTGCAGTACAGTAACTTGTCTTCCCTCTTCCAGTCAGCCATGACATAAGAAAATGAGAAGACTCTGTCAATTATTTGAAGAAGAAGGTTGGATAACAATCAAATTAACTTTTTTGCAATTTGTCCACTAACTTACTCTAAAGATTGAGCACATTTCAAACACGAAAAAAATTTCCTCTCTTTTCATATGTTCATGAAACTAAGGCCGGGTCTTGTGTGTGTGTACGCTCAGAATAGCTGACATGAATTTCCATAATGCATTTACAGATCAGACTTGGCTGTACTGCAAGTTCATATGACACAATACATGCAGATTAAAAAATCTAATTAGATTTTTGGGAACTTTACTCTCATCAAAGTACCTCAATGAAGCAGCCAAATCTCCAGAAGTGATCAGTAGTAAGTAGATTACATTTCTTGTAGGCACTGTTGTATGCTGAGAAATCTTAGGCAAGGCAAAGCAGAGTCATAGTGTGATCACTTTCATCATCTGGGGCAACAGCAATTGACCCAAGAGTGAATAATAATTATAGCAACAGAAGTCAAAACTATTATGCTGGTATAAACACAGCCTAACATGGCAACACTGTCACTTTCTGGCACACGAATCAGTCACCTTTTGCATCCAGCTCAGGCTGCAGAAATCTGCCAGTCCCTGTGGATCCACTTGGAATCGGCATTTCATGCAGAAATGGACCTCCTCTGCCACCAGCCTTTCTTCTACAGGCTTTTCCCAGGTCTAAAGTTCACCCTCTGTAACTAAAGTCACAAAACCCTTGAAATGAAAAGGGCATCAAACCACTGAAAATTAGTGAGACAACAAGAAATATACAAAGGCTATTCTGTTTAAAACTTTTCCCCTACAGTTAAGGACACAATGTCTATAACTATACTATATACATTTTGGGGTGTTCCACTTCTTTCTATTCCTAGTCTAGTCTCTTGGTCTGAACATCCATTAGTAGATAAAGAGCATCTTTTTTATTTAGTTTCGTTAGAAAGGAATCCAATGGCAGTGATTCAAGTCTATGATTAAAAATGCAAGCTAAAACAATAATAAGAGATTTGCTTCAGCTAAGCAGCCTGGGACTATAACAGTAATGTGGACATAAGCCCTCTCAGAAGGTCTCCATGAAAAATGGCTCTCCCCAAAGCCAACTGCAGGAGCTAAAATCTTTGTTCAGGTCAGACTGGTACATACCAGATCCCCTCACCTCACATCTTATTCTACCATGTTTAAAAATACGCACCGTTCCCCTCAGCTTCACACCACCTGCATACTCTGATCCTCCTTGAACAGTAAGAATATGGGCTGCTTCCTGCTACATCCAGTGAATGAACAAACCAACACCAGAAGGAGAAAGGAAAGAGATCCCAAATGCCCAGCTCCAACAGTGGCCCACAGAACAAGCAAGCAACAAGGTCAGACAGGTTGGCAAAGCTCTCATATTCTATCACCTCTCTAATGCAGGTCTGAAGGAGCAACAATGTGGGGTGGTCCTGCCAGCTGTCCTACAGATAGAGTGACCATCATCATCACCTCACACCAAGGTGAAATCTACAGCTGACTGTACATCATCTAACATGTCTTCAGTGAAATACAAAGGAGAATTCTTCCGGCACTGCACTGCAGGGCAATCAGACAAGAATTTTGGGAATCTGAATAATTACCTTTTCTTACAATTTTTTTTACGATGTTGCCCTTATAAAATTTTAAGGCAACATAAAAAGTATGCAGGGGTTTATTTCTACTCCATTTCTCTTTTTCACCATTTTTTTTTACTTCTCCCCTACCGCGTTCCTCTCCCCAGCTCCTCCTTCCTTTCCCCCAGAAGATGTTCCTGCCTGAGCTCTGTACCAGCAGAGCTGCTATAGCCTGCCAGTTACCAAGGATGTCTGACACCTCGCATGATAAGGTTCTGTTTTCACCCACTTGGACTGCCATCTCTCATGGCAAGTGCAGACTGAACAGTTGGGGGGACTTTCAGCCAAACAGTGCAGTCACTGCCTTGACCAAGGTTATGGAAAATACAGGGCTTTGCTCACACTGTACCATTCTGAAGACTATTCAGACTATTCTCTGAGACATTCCATTGCCTCTGGCAATGGGGGAAGGATGGGGCACCAAGCATCTTCTTATTGCTGCTCTCAATTCCACCAGAATTTGCTATACCAACCAAGTGGCATTTGCAATGTTACCAAGGTGGCTGAGCTAAGCAAATAGCTTAGTGCTGACAGAGTGGATGTTCCAAATCCACCTTCACCCTTGCTTTGTTTACTCCTCCGAATTCACTGTGATGCTTCACAAACCAGTTCACCCCCCTGAGCAACTGAAAACTGCTCTCATTTTTGGGTGAATCAGGTCACCAGTCAAGTGAGTCTGCTCAATAGAGGAAGACCCAGCACACAGCCAGAACTAGGACTGCCCTTGCAGTGGCAGCAAGCATACAGATAATCTTTGGTTCATTTTGTTAGACTGCACCTTGAGTCAGGCTGGAGAAGGAAAAGCAAAAATCTATTTCACCATAATTACTAAAAACACCACCCAGCTAAACATCTACAACACTGTCCAACTTCAGTATGTGTAAAGGCAAATATTGGCTGTCACGATATTTTTACAATGCTGCCATTTCAATTTCTCTCTGTTCTGAAGCACAGGCCAGAGATCATTATCTTCCACATTAGTCAAAGTGTTACAGGGTTAACTTTCAGCATCTCTGATTGAATGCTGATTGAGAGTTATTAAACAGATAGTATCACGCAGTTCTCTAATAAATACACAGAAAAATTACTGCCATTTACAGAACTTTCTGTTTAGAGTATTACAAATAACTTTTGAATGGAAATGAGAACACAAAAAACCTATTGACATTCTTCACAGAGACTTTCCACCATTTATTAGTTACATATTTTGACATCTTGCATTGAAAAAGTGTGTTAAGAGATGGAAACACAAATAATATTCACCTCCTTTACATACCACTGTTACAGTGCTATTAACAGGAAGCATGTCACCTCCACTGTGTAGAGGTTACAGAAATAGAAAAAAGCAACATCAGGCTCAGGCCAAGCATCTCACTCACATAAGTAACTTGTCTAGCAATCTCCATGGTCCTGGCCACCTTCCAGTCTTTGCACTATGAGCTGATCCCTCATCATATGCTGGTGAAAACAAAAATGTCCAGAGTGATCTTAAGTGGTATCTATCATGTTGATTGTTTTCCCTGTCAGTACAACACTTTTACTCCACAGGGTAGAATGAAGTCTTTCCCAGCCAAACTCTAGCTCCTTTGGAAAAGTAGTCATCCGCCAGGTGTATGGCCCAGCCCCTGGAGCAAATAAAGCCTGTCCAAATTGACTGAGATCTTTTGCTGTTACAAATAAGCCCTTGTAAGCCTCTGGGCTCCAGCTGGTTCACCTATCAAAAAGTGAAAGAGTGCAAGCTTACTACTGCTTCATAAAATAAGAAGTATAACCATTAAATGACACATTTTCTCTCTGAAAGTTTCCAGATCCTTTTAGCTGAATTATCCTGGATCATAAACACAGTATGTTTGGAGAACAGCTGCACATTGTATTTCAGCTAAGGTCTAGGCTTTCTCCACTTACCTCTCTCTTTAGGCCAAAGTCAAATGCTATGAGACAAGTATATGTACTATAAATCACATCTTTCAACACCAACAGTTGGCCAGCCCGCTTACACATGGACATTGCAGAGCACACTCCCTCAGGCAATAACCAGTGGAAGTCAGCCCATAGATCCAGCTGCACCAAGGACGAAAACAAGAAAGAACTGAGAATGGGAGGCAGGGGCTCTCTTGAGACTCCCAAGGAGAGAAAGAAGTTGCTCTTTTCTTGGTGAGAAAGGAAGAAAAGAAGAGGGACAGGAAGAGGGAAGGAAATGGTTCAGTTGAGACAGTATTTCCTGGGAAATAAAAAGCATGAGCAGGGAACTACCTACCCCTGCAAGATGGGTTCATTTGGTCTGAAAATCAAATTCTCTTGGCTGGTTGAAGAGACTATCGCAGACGCATAAGGCTCAGGAAGGAAAGTACAAGACAGGGAGGGAACAATAATAATCAGGATCTTCTAGTTCATTAGGCCTGAGATAAAAGGAAAAGAAGGAGAAGGACAAAACAAAGTTCAACAAGAAAAAACAACTTAAGGACATTGCATTACTAAAGGAAAAACATAATAAAAGTCAGATTATCCAGGGTAATGAATTTTGGATTAGCTGAAACAGAAGGGAGGGAATGACTATGAGGAGACAGGACAGCAAGGCTTAAGGATAACAGATCAGGAATGAACAGCAAGAGAGCAGACATGCACAGGAAGCCTGCAGAAGTAAGAGTGTGACTAGGTGGGCAAAAACAATACACAGGTGGGGGACAAGCTGAAGAAACAGAAGAGGTAGAATACAGAAATAAAATATAGTTACAGCAAAAAACAACAAAGAAGAAATCTGTGAGCCAGACAGCAAAACCCATATAGAAGCTGCACTGGAAACCAACATTTTGGCCTTTCAATATACAAAGAGGGCTATCATAGAGAGAAACTTTTTACCAAGACCTGTAGTGAGAATGCAAAGGGCAATGGTTTTAAATTGAAAGATTTAGACTGGACATAAGGAAGAAATTTGTTATTAAGAAGGTGGTGAAACACTGGAACAAGTTGCCCAGAAAAGCTGTGGTTGCCTCAGCACTGGAAGTTTTCAAGGTAAAACTGGATAGGTTTGAGCAACCTGGTCTAATGGAAGATGTTCCTATCCACAGCAGTGGGATCGGACTAGATGATCTTTAAGAGCCCCTTCTAATCCTACCAGTCTATGACTCTACAATGATTTCCAACCTTCGTCTTCTCTCCCTTAGCAAATAGCCCATAATGACCATCTATCCCAAAGCTGGCTCACAGAGCAGTAAATCAGTGCCCTATAATATCCTCCAATAACCCACATAAGGGTGGCCTGCACTATAGATTTTACTGTATCACACACTTTGCACACAAACACACATGATGCCTTTCTCCTGATGCATACAGCATTCATGCTGGATTAAAAAGGGGGGAAAAAAAGGATGTAATAAAGGTGGGATTTATACATTTTTTGAATAGTGGAGAGACACAGACTTGCAGTAAGCCTAAATATGTTATTTAGTTCAATCATATGACTAAAAAACATTTCCAAAACCAAGATAAGACAGGCCTGTCAATAGACAGAGTCAGAAAAAACAGATTGAAAACAGTGTAGTCAGGAGGGGTTTGTGGCTTTTTTTAGCCTTATCTAGATTAGGATGATTTAGGAAAAAAAATTCAGTCAGGACAAAAAAATTACCATGAAAACATTCCTCTGGCACAGAATATATATTTATGTTCATTCAGCCAATACTCCAAAAACCTTCTTAAAACATTCTCTAAAGCTATGTATGATTTTCCATCCTGATAAGTTAGGTTCCTGTCAGTGTTTTGTGAAGTGATCCTTATTTACCTATTCTTTCTTTTCATATTTTTGTTTTCATTTAATGATCATCAACTTCATACGTTTTGTCCAATTATATTATATGCATTTTCTGCCACACTGTCCTTTGCAGTGCTTAACTTTTTTACAAAATGCCACCAGCACTACTAATAATAACAACTACAATAATAATATCATTATCATCTAAGGGAATTTGTACATTTTTAAGCTTCTTGTACAGTTTAGAGAGGAGACCAAAGGCTGCATAAAGAAAAGCTACGTATCTTGAACAGAAATTCAGACTGATTTTAGGTCAAAATCTGACAGCGATTAAGTACTTTGGAAAGTAAATACAAATCTGAAATGTCATAGACAGCCAGAGCAAATCCAGATCACAATAGCAAGGCCCATTCTAATCCAGCATCAAACATGGCAAACCTTATGCCAGAGGTACATGTGAGGACAAGCCCTCAGCAGACAAACAGGAAGGAGCAACCCTCCTGTAACTGCCAATTTCTGATGAAGCCTTCCAAATAAAACTGAGCTGATAACTCTGCAACTATTAAAAGCAGTAAAACAAGAATGGTATTGGAGATGGTATAGATTGTAATAGATCCCTGTGTCTGGGCAATGTGGTCCTCAGACTCAGTGGCAGGAAAAATTTACTCCCCTGCTGGTTTCTCTCTTTCCCACCCATAAAATACACTTCAATAATCTCCAATAAAACAGGCATACTAAGGACTACAACAGATGGCAACACTCATTACAATTAAACTACAAAACCAAACAAAATTGAAATTCTGAAAGATATGATTAATAACTCTTTCACTCACAAGAACTTTTAAAGAAGTTTGAATCAAAAAATATAAACCTTCAGTTACAAAGCAGTAGCAAAGTCAAGATCATTGAAAACTTAGTCTTGGTACTACTACACACACACCTGTTTGAAACAAATTAATGATGAATGAGAGGAAAACAATAGTGAATGAAAAGGTAATCTTTGATTTTCTCACCCTCTCATCCAGTCGCATTCAAAGCCAAAGAACCAAAATCTTTTACATCCTTGATGCAAAGAGCAGGAGGAAGTTATACATATAATTATCATGGTCAACATCAGACCATCCAACTAAGCAGAACACACTGCTAAATCTGCAACTTCCCTGGGTCCTTATGCACACATTTAGGAACCAAAGACAAGTAAGAGGTAGATTCTGCTCTATTTCTCCTCCTACAACAACAACAGAAGAGAAATTAAAAATAGGTAACAAATTAAAAAAGTTACCAGATAGCAACCTCTCATCTTCTGTGAAGATTTCTTTAAAAGAAATAATAATAGCAATAACACAACTTTCAGAATCCAAGTTCAAAGGTGTTAAAAGTTGTAGCCACTCACACAAAGCCCAAAGATTTTTAGATAACAAAACTTATTGTCAACACTGTCTTTGATAGACATGAGACTCTACTGGAATCAAAAGACACTTAGGAGACTAAGTGTGATAGTCCACTATCACTAACAGTGATAGCTATACTGCTACCACACCTGCCAACCCACCCACGAGCTGAAGCAGTCCTGACAATGACATCCAGGTCAGGAGAGTGGGGGCTATAAATCACAGCCTTGCACATTTAAAAAAAGAAACTGTTACCAGGCTTTGGAGCAAGTGCTAAAACACCTGCATTTTAATGGCTGTCCAGGTCCAACCCTTCAAGCAAACGCCAACAAATATTGAAAAAAATGTCTGGTGCTAAAAAGGAGCAGGTCGCACTTTAATCTTACAACTGGGATCAGATTTCCTTGCTACAGAGAACATTGCCCATTAATGTGTGATTTTGAAACACAGCTAACAGATGTGTAGAAATTACCTGAGTTATCTAGAGGCATATTCTGAAAAAAAAAAAAAAATAGTTTCTCTCCTCTATAGTTGTAAACACATGCTAGCTTTTCTAAGTGACAAAGCAGCAGCCAAGGTTTCCGATTATCCAGGGAACGCAGAACCTGCCTGACAGCAAGCAGATCTGATTAATGCCTGCACCTTCATGACTTCATCACCCCTTCTTTCAAAAGGATTGACCTTCAGTTTCTGTTAAAGATCATTCCAAGCTTCCAAATCCAGCAGAGAATTAATGTTGCTGATAAAAATGAATTCTGTTTGCATTCTCAAGAATATCATGACTTCCTTAGACAGGGCTGGAAAAAAATTACACAAAATGTCACTTTGGCTTCTTTTGCTTTCAACTTGAAGGATCAGTAGAATTAGGTGGCCTGCCACCAACTTAGTTCCTGCAACAAGTGATCCTTTGCGATAAATAGGGAAACAGTTCAGCCAAACCACAGACTCAAAGTTTTCTTGTAGGGCAGAAAATCATGTTTGAACAGTGGGTCTTGCAGAGTTCAAGCTGACCACAAGTACTTCAGATTCCTGCTTCCACTCCATGTTACTCAGCCACTACTGATCTGTCACCTGATGCTTGGACTCAGTTGCATTACGTGCACAGGCTCATCTGCCAGTGCTGGAATCCCCTCGAATTTCACTCTCCAAGACTGTTGCTGCTGCTCTGTCGTTTTCCACCACTGGCCATGTTCAGCCCTGTGCTTTCGTTCCACACTTGTTTATAGCTGGAGAGGCTGGAGGAGGGACAGGTCGTCTACAAGTAGGTTCTCACTTTAGTAATACTGAGGGTTACAGAGGAGAGAACCATGGAGTTGAGGTTTCCAGCCAAAGCTTTGGGGCAGTACTACCCCTTCACTCCACTATGATTAACAAGTCACATGCATTAACTTCCCACAGGCAGCTCTCTTGTTTTCTCGTTGCCTAGCTTGCAAGTGAGGTGTGAATTAAATTATCACAATGTGGAGATATATCTGGGTTAAATTTTCCAATTTTAAAGTTAGCTATAAATTTTTTAACTTACAAATTCTTTACTTTGGGTTTTTTTCTGTACTCCATTTTTTAAGTGCTGCAGTAACAGAAAGAGCAATTGAACACACAAAACCACCCCATTAAATGTTAAAGTTTTGAGCATGGAGGTAGAGAAAAAAAAGTGAGCACCGTTTAAGTTTCTGACCAAGAATCTCAATTCACTGCCTGCCAAAGAAAAAAAAGACATATGTGACAAGGAATACAGCTATGTCATCTATTGCAGAATGGCTTATACCTCACGATCTCCAAGCTGTCCAACAAACCCATGAGAAAAAAATCAAGACTTGTAGACACAGCAGAATTGTGTTAACTTAAGTCTGGCACTGCACTGAACTGAAAAGTTGCACTGTTTTCAGATAGGAGCTGGCTTCCAGCCAGCCAGCTTGAACCATAAACAGAACAAGCTTCCCTCTGCCTTTAAGTGTTGTGTGGGCATATTCAGAACATGAAAACAAGAAGCATGACAGGACACCAAGGAAGAAGTAGTACCTCATTGCTTCTGCTCATGGAAAGCTGTTTTGTTTTGGTTTTTAATATCAGGATGCAAACAGGGTAGTTCTAGGAGTGCTCTTAAATTGTCATCCTCTTCAATTGCCAAGTAGTGGAAATGAGCAAATCAGATACTTTCCTACAGAATCATCTTTCTCTACTTTTTCTGACCAGTTCAGATTAATTTACAAAATTATGAATTATACTAAAATAATTAGTTATGACTGACTTTATAGTCAAGTCAGAGTAGAACAGAGATGATGGCAACTCCCTTTCCTATTCAGTATCACTTCTTCCTTGGTCAGAGGAAGCCATTGGTGGATAATTCATAACACATTCTCTTGTTCAAAGAGCTAAATACACCCTGCCTCAGATAAGTCCAGCAAACAAAGGACTCTGATTGTAAAACAAACCAATTAATCCAGAAGGTACTTGCATAAGGATTACAATGCAAGAATCCACAGCAATTATTCAAGAAGCAGTGACTCCCAGAAAAACAGAGCAGGAGACACTGCAAACGTCTTCTGCATTTGAACAAATTGCACTAACTCAGTTAAGCTCTGTTATATTTAAATAATAAATAAATAAATCAACACACACAGCAGTGCTGGGTTTAAAAATTCTAAGATTACATCTACATAATATTAAAAAAAACCCTGAAACATATTTCATGGCTGAGGGACCAGTAATTTAGATGTAAGAAAGAGAGTTCCAGATTTCAGAACTAACAGAATGGAACAAAAGAACCATAACAACTAGTAAAGAAATTATTAGCATATGTTGTAAAGCTCTAGCAATGTAGCACTAATTCCTAAAACTACAATATTATAATAAAGAATGCAGATGGCATTTGATATAAAAATAATTAAATAAGAGCATCATAGATGTCTTGTTGCCAAAAAAAAAAAAAAAAAAAGCACCTACATTAGCTTATAATTTCTTTAGCAACAAATTATGCTCTGGTTCTGCACTTTGCAAACAAAGAACCTACATTCAAGATATAAAATAATTAGTACACAAACCAATACCCGGACTACATTTGTTAAAAAGCAACCTTCATCTCACAGATTCCACATGCCTGTTCCCTTAAGCTGGGGAATATTTCCACATATCCTGAAATACATGGCAGCCAAGGCTTAAAGCTGAGCAATATTCTTTTTCTAGCCTGCTCAGAAACAAAGAACAGTACCCTAGAAAGCTATTTTAAAAAAAAAAAAAAAAAAAAAAAAAGAAAAAAAAAAAAAGCAAGCAGCTTCTCTCGGTATCTTCCCTTGTACACAGATGAATATGAAGAGCAGAAAATAACCCATTGGCTATTTTGGCCAGGGCAGAAAAGACTTTTTCAACTTACAGTTTTATCTATCATGGTTTTACCTATCTTTATCCTAAAGTCTTGAAACTAAGAAATAACTGTTGCATATTCTTAGGAAAACTTAAAAAGAAATGCTTGAGAATGTTGTTCTTATTCTGGAAGCCTATATTCCACAGTCCAAAGGATTCCAAGGCTGAAAATCTGTTTTCTATAAGGATAGTAGTCAAGCAGAAATTATGCTTGCAAGCATAAAAAAGGTCAGCTCTTTTATTTCTACCTGCTGTTTTGGGGAAATAGTTATCTTTGATGCTAGTTTCTCCTATTCATTTCTTTTACCAGTGTTGTTTACAGTTTCTAATGCAAACTAGATGATAACAGCACAATTTTGATTAGCACAAGATAGCTAAGTGGGTCATTTCCACCACCTGTTCTTTAGCAAAGCAGAAAATATTAAGCTCTTTTTCCATTTTTACACCACAGGTGATCTTGTTCTGCAGCTCACACACAATTTACGTGACAGAAAACAAAAAGTGTTGCCAGAAAGAGACTTCTGTGCCAAGAAACTCACACTGACATTTCTATACATAACCCCAAGAGTCAGGACTCTGTCTCCCAGTGGAAAAGGGCTCCTAGCTCCTTTGCTATACAATCCATGGTGGTTGCAACACTGAGATGACTATAACACTTTGCATCATAAGTGCAGATCATTCTGCATCACTGGCTCGCACTGCTGGCAGGCCAGACTACCCTAGACACTTATGCGTGCTGTGAGAAGGACCTCCCCACATATGACATGAAAAGCTAAGTGATAAATTTACTGCACCAGTGTTTAGGTTCCAGAAAATTTTACTATCCCCTGTTTAATATTCGTTGTGATTTTTGTGCCAGCTGTAGCTCTAAAAAAAAACCCAAAAACAACCAAAACCAAACATAAAAACACCAAAACCCAAACTAAAACAACTGGATACTGTTGTTATTATTATGAGTTGGACATGATGATTCTTGTGTGTCCCTTCCTACTCAGGATATTCTATGATTTTATGATTACTGAATAGTTTCCAGTCAAGACTCCGGCGTAGTAAGGGTGAACACTGGGTACACTCCTAGTGCTGTATTATATAAACACACCTGGGAAAGTTGTACTTTTTTATGTGACATAGCTTCACAAATAATTGACCCACAGGAAAATAACTCTGCCCAATTTATTAAATTATCTATTGCACTGTAGTTTGTATTAGAAGCTACTATTTTTCCTTTAGTAGACAAAAAGATCCATTTTTTCATATAAAGATAATATTATCTTTGTATGACATGTGAACTCATACCACCCAAAACTCCTTTCATAATTCCTTATTTATTAACAAATCATATACTTTCCTTTCAGTGCTGAATATTAAACACCAATAAAATTTGCTGGAATTTCATCTGAGGATGAAAGGCATAAAATAGTCATGTAATAATTTAAGAACATATACACTCTTCAGAGCTATATTTTAAATGTAATACACACAATAACCCCAATGGAGCCTGAGAAAATAACTGTATATGCAAGTCTTTCAGAGCAAGACTAAAAATATTCAAAATAAATATCGCAGTAATGGATAAGCATAAAAAAGAAATTGTTTTCGTCATTTCCAGATACATGCATAATTGACCTTACTGTCTTTATCTCACAGTTTATCGTATTTTTTTACAAGGCAACTCTTTCTAACTCATTATTCTTAAAAATCACTAACAAGTACCTTAATCCTCAATTAGTCCTTTACAAGTGCTATTTCCAGAACAAAATGTTTCTTTGAGACCTTTCATTTACCAGAAGCTGACTTGTGTATCAACACAAACCTACTGGTTTAAAAATATCACTGTAACGTACAATTCAGCAGAGATACGTAAAAGCTGTTGGAGTCTGGTCACTTCCACGCCATGGGCCATGCTGCAAGATTGCAAACAGCTTTTGCTGCCATTCCTAAACAAGACAACAAGCAAAGACCACTTACTTTCAGAACACTATCATCCTGTTGTCACAAAATACAACACCTCAATCTATATGTAAGTTGGATTGCTTAGTAATTAGTTAAGATATGAGTTTGGGGGATTTTTAAAAAAATATATCCAGTCTTGGTTTTGGTAACACGTTCTACTTTCCCCCATGCTCTCCTTGAGTCCAGTGTTCAGATAGAAAATTCTCTACAAAAAACAAGTGAATAAAATTTTGTTATGAATGCTTGGTGTTAACAAAGGTAGATGCAGAAGAAACGTAAGCAAGAGTACAACATATGATCATGCTTTTTCATTATCAACTCAGAAGAAGGGAAAAAAAAACCCAAATCCACTTTGCTAAAAGCATGGGAGAGGGTGGGACTCCATAATTCAAAAGGCAATTATAAACAAAGAAGGCTAACACTTTAGTGGATTAGATTACAGCCTCAGTTCCAAACCATTGGTGTAATGAAGGTATTTAGGAAGAGAAATGTATATGCTTGTTTGTTTCTATTACCTCTTTTAAAGGCTGCTTGGCTTTTTTTAGCTTCAGTTATCATGGTCTCTAAACACACAAGCTCCAAATCAGAGCACCTGTAGAAAGAACTGTGTAGACCATATTTCACTTACCGCAGTCTCCCATTTCTGTGACAATCCCAGTGGTTTCCGGCACCTGAGCCACAAGGTCTCACTTTTACAGAGATGCCACAGGTGGTACAGCCAGAGCACACAGTGCAGCCCACAGGATGGACTGGAGTTGGCACAGGGAGACCTACCCACCCCCTGAGAGCACAGCTGCACAGAAGCTGTAATGAAAAATTTCACTAGAAAAGCTCAGAGCTGACATAAACCAACAACTGCATGTGCATAAGTGAAGAGGGAACACAGTATCCACAGCCACCTGTGTACGACCATCTGTGCAGATCCAGCCTCAGCCTGTTATCACCATTTGCCCATTGCCTACAGAAAACAATGGTGGTTGGAGCCCAACTTTGTATCATTAAATCCATCAGCAGAATTGGGCACCAGTATTAACAGTTGCAGTATAGAAGACAGAGAACAGATAAGTAAGCAAGTTTCAGTTGCCAGTAGTGGGGGGAGGGGGGGGAATAATTGAAACTATGAATCTTAGAGATAAATTCAAAACAAACTATTTGCAGATGAATTATCCAACACTACCTACAAGCACTAGAGGAGCTGAGAGGGAGGGAGGGAGAAAAAATGTACACGTGGAACAAATAAGATTTCTTAATTTCCTTGTTTTATAAAGGAAAAGCATTCTAAAACTTAAATATGATTTACGCATTGTCCTCACGATGTTCTGCTGGATGATGCTCATGCAAAAGACAGGTTTAATCTACAGCCACATTCTTTTAATAGCAACTGCAATTTATGTTCCAGGATAAGTGCCAGTAGCTAATGATCCTCCTGTTATCCCTTTTCCTGTTTCATCCCCTTGATGGGATGAAAACTCATTTTCCTGGTCTTGACACATGAAGACCCCGTCGTGAATATTACAAATACGTATGTATACAAATTGTTTGGGTAGTGGAAGGCATTTAAAAAGATCAGGGCCATCAGTATGGCTAGACATATGGCCAAACAGAAAATCCACTTTTGGCACAGGAGTTTTGCAAGCAATCCTTGCCACCTCACTACTACTGTAGCTGCTCAAAATCCTCTGGCAACAGAAATTCTGCAGGAAAGGATTTGTACATGGGGCAGTTCTTTCTTAGTGTGGATTTGCTTTTACTAATCAATTAATTTTCTGTATCTAAAGAAAGGGAAAAAGGTAATGCAACACGTATACAGACAAAACATATGAGTTTATCGGGAAAAAAACAGGCACATCATGATCCCTCTGCCAGCCACATTTTTTTCCACCATTTCATTACCAACAATAGGAATTGCCAGTTCAGATGACAAGCCTGAATACATGTAAGAAGTTCAAAACTCATATATTCTGCTCAGAATTGGACATCACGCCCTAAGTGCTCAGTCCAAGACACCACTGATGAGTACATTTAAACAACAGCTCACAGAAGTTAAACAGATTAGAAGCTCAGGGGAAAAAAAAAAAAAAAAGAAGATAATTTTAGGGACACAAGATCTCTTAAGCAGCAACTTAAAGAGTACCTCATCTAGGTAGCTGAACAAGTTATTTGAGACAGCATGAAAAATCCCTTTCCCTACTTGAGAGTGAAATGGGAACTCTGAATCCATCTAACATTTCCCACTCCCAATAGCAATGCTGAAATAAGAAAAGATGCCCAGTCTTCTAAGGTTATAGTTAGCTTCTTCAAAGAGGTCTTTAACAGAAAATTGAGATGTTCTATACTCCCACTATGCATCAACTTTTTGTTAAAACATATTCCGGATACTTACCTAGGAGTTCCATTCTGCATAGCTGTTAGGGACCACGTATAATCCATCTCACTTTCCTTTTCATTATTAATTGTTGGACTTCTAACTCAAGGCTATCTTTATCTTACCCCAACATCAACCTGACTAATGGATGCAAACCTTTCACCTTTCAATTACACAGTAAATTTTCACTGCTTCACGAAACTGATTAATCCTGTCATACCCTCACCCACAGATAACTTAAAATGCACAGTCGGTACAGAACCAATTATCCTTGACCGATAAAGGAGGCATTCTTCCTTCCTTTGGGTCTTGAGGCTTTTTTTTGTATTTTATTTTTTCTACCTACCAAGTCCTCTTAGCTGAGGTTTTTTCACTGCCAGAAGACTGAAAAGAGAAACAGCACCGTCAATCTCATTCTTTTAAGATGTTAGTCTTAGATTAATCCTCTACAGAGTATGTAGAACAAGTACTGAAAGACCTCAAAAAAACAAAGTTTCTAAAGCTGAAATACTCCACAAAACATACTAGAAGAGGCTAAATGAAAGCAAAGACAGTTTGAATATGGCTGGTTGACTGGATGACCTGCTTCAGTCCCAAGCAACTCACTGATTCTATGACGATAACAAAAACTACACAGCACCCGCCTGGGACACAGTGAGCAACCACAGCAGAATCGTGTAGAGAGGAAACATAGTCAATGCCCAGCATTGAGTATTTAAATGCTTCTCTAAAAGACCACTTTAGAAATAGTAGAACTGCCTGGAGAAACAATTTTTGTTCTCTGTTAAGCTTGTTTCCAAAAGAGCTGGAATAGTTAGCTTTGAATAAGTAATGCACACTCTGCAGCGTCTATGAGCAAGTGCCTACATTTACTTTAAACACACTGTTAAAACAAAAATATCCATGAGTTACTAGGCAAGCAGAATAGATTTTCTTTCACTACTGGATATCAAATGTCAAAGAGATTGCATGAAGTCAAAACAACAAAAATTAAAACAAAAAAAATTCTAGTGCCATCAAGAGCATGAAGAGCTAAAGATAAACTCAGATAATATTATAACACACACAAGTTAAAGCAGGAACATTTCCAGTTAGCCCTTTTTCCGAAAGACCACTCATGCAAAAACAAATTCTCCTTTTTTTCCTTTCCTTTTTTTTCTTTGTAAAATATGTCCCTGTTTGGAGAAGTGGAAACTTTCAAATGCACAGATGTTTGTGATTGCACGCTAACAGCCTGCTAGGAACCATTAATGGTATAGAGAGTAAAGTTGTTCAATCATCTATAAGTCACTTTTCTAAACTGTTGCCCTCAGTCAAGGGGGTGATTAATGGCGTCCAGAAATGACACAAATTACCCCCCTGCCTATGCAAGCTCTTTGATTTTAATGCAGTTGAGCTACTGAAGTAAACAAACCAATTTGGGTGCTCAATGAGCTCTTTGTCTCATTAAAAATTATTTGACTAGACTAGTGGTAAAAGAATATTGCATATGTCCCCAAATTCAATTTGGCATTCTGTAATCATAGCAGCAATTACATTTGCAAAAAGTTTAGAAATTAACAGAGGCAGAAAATGGTCAACCTTTCATTAGGAACTTTCATTAGGGATTTTCATGTGTAACGAAATTAATATTTTCTAATCACCACAGTACAGCAAGCATGCTTCTGTGTGTTTCAAAGAGGCCAACAGCAACTACAAACACCAGGCAAAAGTTTCAGCAAGCAGTTGCAATTTCGCTGTTCCAAAGCAGACAGCCCCCTACCCCTCCCAAGCAGGATTTCTGCAAACTCCAAGTCCAGCATCCCTCAAGGACGCCTGCTGCAGTCTGGGGTCTGGCTGCACTTGGCACTTCATGTCGGGGCACGTTTTTTCTTCCCTCCCTTGTACATCCAAAATGATGAGTGCAAGTGTATCAAGTTGAATTATACAGGCCGAGGCATTTTGTTTCTTTATTTAAATGTCAAGTGCCCCACAATGATTGAAATTTACTGTTCTTGCAGTAGAAAATTTGAATCCACAATACCTCTGACTGTAGGTTACCTTTGTGCTCTGCGCACATTCAGCAACAGAGTCAGCTACCTCAGAAGTCACAGAAAGAAGGAGTGGCTTGTCACCAGAGGAGCGCTTCGGCACAGCTGATGGCAAACCTCTGCCTGAGGACTATTGGAGGGAGCACCCCCTCTGGGCATGATGTGTGATCACTTCAATTCCTTTTGAAGTGACAAGACAAGACCTGCCTCAGAGCTCTGTACCAAGCTAACACTACCGACGCTCCACGAAGCCCCACACCAGCTCTGGGCCCCTGACAGCCAGGCAGCCCGGAGTCTGGCTGCAGCACAGGCTGTGAGATGGCTCTCTGCACCCGTGCAGGGCCAAACCACAGCCTCAGGTGCCATTTGCAGCATGTCTCAAGCAGCTTCCCAGTGTATCCCATAGTCTTAACACTTCTAAGCAGAAGTGTTACTTTCTGTAGCCTGTTATCACAAAATACAGAGAGAAAAAAATTATAAGACCTCATGTAAAATGGGAGCTGACAGCATGCCATCATCCTTGGTTTTAGAAAATGTCACTGGACACGTATTTCACAATACATCAAAGATTGCTTTCAAACCTTCAGTTATCCGAGTCTCATTTTTCATCAGATTCTTCACAACAAATTGATACCAGCCTTCCACATCTTACAACTGAGAACAACATATCTGTTTCCCACACATCCTGATCAGCCTCTTTACTCTGAACTCACTGCAAATCCATCTCCTAACACCCTGCTACTTCCTGACCACTCATCTCAACCTTCCTTTTATCCTTCTCTCACAATTTTTAGCATCTATTCTACATACACCCACCCCAAAGCAACCCAATAGAAACTTGGTTAAACCTGCTTACATTCCACAAAACACAATAGATGGCAGGGAGAATTATTTTCCTTTGGTAGTATGACACAACGAATCTCCAAAAAGATTACTAATAAAGACAGTTTCCAGATCAGTATAAACAATACAATTCACATGCATAGATCTGATGATCATTTTAGATTCCCAGTGTCTGGCGGTATAGGACTTCTACATAGAAGATCTTACTGTCCGGTAAATTTACCAAGGAGGGACGATCTATGAGACCAAAAGCACATTAAGGTGACAAAAAGAAACAAAGCTTAGTAAACTGGGTAGCATTTTATTTTCTTTACCAACACTTAACTTAAGCAGAAGGGGGGTGGGGGGGAGAAGAAGACTCCACCCATGTCATTCTCAGAAATTATATAATCCATACCAAGAAGGCCAAAGTCTTGCTCCAACTGATACTATTATACAGCATTAGAAACCAGACTTTTGTCACCACCTCCAATTTTCATATCATGTACTCCAACATATGGGAGAACTTACCCTACCCAGACTGGGAAAGTTAATGTAAAAATAACTGTAACCATACAAGTTCCTTTTTACCTTACTGCTGTCTAATACATCAATTTTCCAACTCCTTTGTTGTATTTAATATGCAAAGAAACTTGCAAGTTTCTAAAAATAATCATACATTTCCAGCAAGATGTACCTGTATGCAGCTTTGGTTCCAAATACAAAGTGAAATATAAGAGAATTATGTTGACTTGCTAATGTACTACAGAATGAGTTTATATTTTTACATTATACTTCCTTTTTAACTTTTAAGTTTTGTGTCCTACTTTCTGGTCTATTAAAAAACTTCCTCGCTATTTAATTTAAATTATCTTCTCTTTACCCTTTCTTCATTTCTTAGTTGACAGGATACTATTACTCCTCATGGAGAATGCTCTTCGATAAATAGGACTACTACTTTAAAGCTGCATTTAATTATTCTTGCTCACTTCCTCGCCCCGAAGCAGCTGCCATTGAGCACCTACCCTTTTGAAGGAGTTTCATACTCATAAATCAAATTTAAAGGATCAAAACCAGACCATTAATTGTTACCATAAAACCTAAACTGTGCTATGCAATGCTACAGATACTGAATTCTAAAAACCCGAAGTCTGTGTTAAGAGATTCGTGTGCCACTTCTACTACAACTTTCTAATTTGACCTCTGCAAAGCATCTCTTGGTTTAATGTAAAGGACAAAGCAGAAGAGGCACATGGTTTTGGTGGGGTTTTTAAGATTCTTTTGTTAAAGCTTTTCTTACCACTAGCAGATGCAGCTTCTTATAGCTTCATCTTGAATGAGGCTTTCTCTGATAAAAATCTTCTCCAGTCTGTTAACTGTCCACAAAAGTTAAGAAATCTCATTGTTTTCATTTATGTTTTGCAGAAAGTGGATAAGGGTGATCTGACAGCATCGAGATAACGGAAGAGTATTTAGAAGTCAATAAATGTTGTTAACGATTTCTATGTCTGATAGCTAAAATTCCAATTTTAGCTTTCCAACAGAGTCAGGAGGCTACAAAGAACTCAATAAGGCATCAGATAAAGAAAAAAAGCACCTTACTGATCAGTCAATAACCATACTGAAATTATAAAAGCAGAAAGACATGCCGTTTTCTGAAGACAGTCCAGGTGTTAATCACACAAGGAAATAGCTTAAAGCATAACTTGCTCTTCTCTCTCCCCTGTTTTTTTCTTTTTTTGAATAAAAGCTTCCTTTTCTCCCAGCAGTATTTACGTATAGCAAAGGCAGTGAGTTCTTACATCTCACGTTTTCAAATGTCATTCAAACTGTTTGTCAATCTGTGTTAAAATGTCACATCATAAAGAACTAGTCATGTTTTCTACTTCTCATGCAAGGCTCCAGTTATCACCTAAACAAGATCGAACATTTTTTTTCACATATCTAAAGCAACTTTGTCTAAAATTAATCTTAAAACTAACAACAACATGGGAATAATTTATTTTGGTGAAGTTCAAGTCCTTTTTATAAAAAGAGATGAACCATCCATGCCACATATGTCGTTGTTCAGAGAGATGAATCAAGAATGCTTTGCTCCCGCAGAGTGCACTTACCAAGAAGCACAGGAGCTAAGGGGAAGGAGGAAGGAGAGTCCATTAACAAGCTCTGCCTTCAAGAGTTTCCATTAGCCCTCCAACAAGGCTGGCACAATAGGCATTAAATTGGTCACTTTCAGGGAGGAGGTGGAGGATGTCATGGCTTTTCCTTTTTTTTGGAGCAGGAGGGCTGTTGTTTGGGTTTTTTTTAATGTTAGAACACAATCAGAACTTTTTAAAAAAGAAAGTCTGGAGAAACCAAAGCTCTTCTAAATTCTGCTCTTTTAAATGTGTATTTCAATAATTTATGTTGCTGTCCAGGTAAACACTAGAACACCATGGGATTTTTTTCTTTATCAGAGTATTAGTAGCTCCTTAGTGCTTATTTAACAAACAATTAAGTTCACTGAACTTGGATATAATTGACATATTTACCTCTGTTGCACCTTCCGTTGAAGCACTCTGAACTTCTTTACAAAAGGCTTTGCAAATAGCATGTACAAATTCATTTCTCCCCTAGACAGGACAAAGGATTATAGGTCTGTATTTTTTTATTCTGCTATTTATTAATATGTTATTTATATGCCTTTATAATAGGTATCATGCTAAGATAATAACTACAACTCGATTAGATTTCATGACACAGCATTCAGCTTTCCCAAAATCCATCCTGTACTACATACTTTCTTAGAAGATTCTTTTTGGTGCTTGCATCTACTGCCTCCCTGCAGGTCAAGAACAAGAAACCCACACACATCAATTTCACCTGGAAAGTAAACCAGACCTGCAGAACTCCTTTCTGTTTCAAGCTAATGTACTAAGTTTCAAAGGGGCTGATGCCTTTGTAACACCATTCACTTCCATGGCTGTAACATCTGCTCCTCCAGGATGCAAATAAGAAAGAGATCCTTGTGGTACCATACCACGCTACAAGCCTGTTGATATCAGGTTTATTTTGGTGGGCAAAAGCTTACCTTTCTTCCTGAAACCACTTTTTCTTTATTTATTGTTTCCACAACGGCATATCATTACAATAATAATATTAAAAAAATTAATTTAAAAAAAAAAAGGGAAAAAGAAAAAAAACTAGTAAACTTGCTTAGCCCACTGCACTGGGTGTAGCTTTACTGAGCTGTAATACTTCCATTTCAGTAAAGACATGATGTTTTTGCAATCACTTAAAAATATCTTTATTAAACATTTATATGTGGGGGCTTTACCCCCCTCAGCTTTCAAAGCAGAAATGTTGCTCGGTCTCATCACTATTTTGAAGCCTGCCACTAATCTGCCATAGCAAGTGAACAGAACAAGCCTCTGCCATGAATCTTTGGAGAAATTGCCCTTCTGCCTTACGCACTCTACCTGTTGTATCTCCTTCTGTACAAATGAACAGCTTTCTCCTTACCATAGTCATGAATGTTACACATAAAAATCCAGTCTCTTCATTCTAGCATTACCTGAACTCTTAGAAGTGAAACCAAATGAAAATATTAGAGATCATGTAAATAAAGAATGAAGAATTTTTTATCCCCCAAGAAGCTGTGAAAATGCTCACAACTATTCAACATGACAAAGAATTGCTTTAAAAAAAAAAATGTGAGCAAGGCAATAAAGATCTGCAGATGAATTTGAAAACATGAAAATCAAGTCTCTCACCTTACTATAAAATCATGTTTAAAAGTAAGAAGTCTTTTTATTTATAGCCTCCCAAAATATTTAATAATATACTCTGAATTAAAAAAATATGGTCATATATAGTTTAAATACAAAAAAAAGAAGAAAGAAGTATTATTATTTTTTGCCTAGATGTTTCTCCTCTAGGAGAATATTTACATATACACAAAGTTCTGCTCTCTCTCTCCCATCCCACTTCACACATATACAGACGTATACAGAGAAAGTAAGAAACACGTCCTGTTACCACTATCTGAAAACAAACACAAGAACCAACACAATAAATAAGTCATAAGAAAATCCTACCTGATTTCTACAGGTCATTCCAATGGGTTTTAAAGAAACCTGCTGCTCACAGTCATTAAAAAGCCAACGTCTCACTATTGTTCCAGAACCAGGAAGAAGGGGGGAGAGCACTGGAACAAAAAAGTCAGTGCAGACTTTCCCCATACAACACTAATCTGCACCCACTGTAATTTGCATAAATATTCAAGTAATTAATCAAACTGTAATACCCAAGCTCTGTTTTTCCTCAAGCTTTACATTCCCCTAATACAGGGATAGCACTTTTCCTCAAGCTTATTTGGCCAAGCTCTATTGGAAAGCTACAAATAAAATAGTATAATATGAAATAAATCACATTCAAACATGCCAGCTGCCTGTATGTATATATATACTATCAGAAATAAGTCAGAATCTACTTATACTCCCAACTGAAGTCAGCTGGAATTGTACCACTGACTTCCATTCATGCAGAACCATGTTAAATATTTCTGGCCAAGACTTTGTTTTAGTTCCTATGAAACACATTTCACATTTTGATGCTATATAAAGAACAACAATAATAACAGTAAGTCAGTCTTGCATAAAACCATAAAATGTTTAAAATAATTATGTTAAGACCTGCTTAAATAATGGATGGTGCTGAACACAATTTAGTGCTTGTGACCACCTGCAGTATTATATCCAGGATATAATGCTAATTTTAGATTTCTGGATGAATGCCCTCTGTAGGATGTGCTATTTTTACTAAGTTCTGACAAGTCTGTCCTATGGCACATCTCCACCTCTGAAGTGGAGTTAAAGTTTCCAGTTACCACTTGGCTCAAAACTGCAAACTACAGAGTTCTTTCACAGAACTGTTCTTCCTATTCTGATCGGCTTTACACAATTGAACTTATGAATAAAACCAAAATAAATACCTAGAAACAGTATAACCAGAAGAGTGCGTATTCGTCGTCCCTCCTCCCCTGAAGCATTTCTCATCCAAACACAAAATAATAGTATTTTATATATATTTTCGCAACTTTCAGTTCAGTGAACAGAAAAAAACACACAGAAATAGCCTTCCCCTTCTAGGCAGACTCTCCCTGGTGCCTATACTATACTGACCACACTTACCTCTGTCTTATTGAGTGACAAAATAGAATCAAAAATGTAACAAAACATTTTTACATGCGTTACAGACACATACATTACTGTGATCAACATAATAACATGGATTTTGGGGACCACTATTCATCAAGTTTCAATTTAGACCTGTAAGCCACTGAGTGCAATGAACAATCCAGTTTTACATATGAGTTTATACTACAGAGCTGCTTCCTAGTTTTCCCAAGGAGATATTTTTAACCAAGGTACAGGGACAGCAAGTTTGGAATGAGTTCCGAGAGATATCTTCTGTTAGGACAAATGTAATAAATTTTTAATAATAAAGACTTAAATATAAGCATGGAATTTGGCATGCATCTTGAAGAAAACCATAAGATATATCTTCTTCTAAACTCTCCAATAAAGACAACACAATAGTTAGGGGAAAATGTTAGCCAGAAACAGTTACATGATGCACAAAACCCATGAGAATGAAAAAGTCTTTATTTACTAAATTAACTGCAAATTTTTCATTCTAATACTTCTGTTCTGGTTTTCTGCATTTTCTCAGGTATGCTTAATTAAACCCACTCATCAACACCAACTTTGTTCAAAAGAGCCATTAATTAATATGGCACAGAAGCAGCTTAGCCCTGGAGGAGTCTGTGACATTTGTTCATCGAGAAGACTGATCATTAATTGCTCCCCTTGTTCTAAGCCTCTTAATGATATTTTTGACACAACACTACAAGTCATTGTGACTTATTCCTCACAGCTAGTGACATCTGCACTATGTTAAGTTAATAAAACTACCTTTGAAGGGTTTTCAAGAAGATATTTAAAGACACAGAGGAAAAAAGGTCTGGATGTGCTGACAGTGGAATAAAGAAACAACATTGAATTTTTTTACTATTATCTCAGAGTACACTTTGTATTACAGATAATTTAAGCAAATATCTTGTATTCCATATTCATCATAATAAATGGAACTCAGGCAGAAGTTCACTGTGCTATTCTAACCCATTTCAACTGTACTCCTACACCAATCTAAACTGTATTGTTTCATAGGTCTTCTGATCATAAATTCTCAGGCAAAAAAGAAGACTGGCTTTTTGATTGCTTTGGTAAAAAAAAATTACTTTTTTTATTTTTTAAGAACTAAAAGGTGGAGAGTAGAGTCTGGCTCTGGATTAAAAAGTAACCTCATTAAACCAAAGATCTCTCTCCAATCTATAAAACAAAGTTATTATCACTTCACACCAAGTACATGCTTTAATTTATGAGATGACTTTGCTGATTTCTTTTGGATTCCAGAAATGACTGTGCACTTTATAAGTTTGACAAATTAACTTGTTTAACTCCATAACATGTTTACAGTGTCATAGATCCATAGTCAAATTCTACTGTAAAGCACATAATAATTCACTGAAGACACTCCAAGCAAATAACAAAGTGTATAGGAAGTTTGTACCTGGAGAACAGCTGAAAGCCCTGTAGATCCACAGACCTTCAACACACAAATGAGAACAGTGTCCACCCTGAAAGCTGGTGACATTACTTCAATTAGCCTGGCCGAGTTTTCTAACTTGGAATTCAGTTGCTATAGTTCATATTATATAGCAAATCCTCCTGCCTGACAATTATTTACAGCCATCAAGCTTCACGCAGTTATACGTGTGAGAAACTCTGTGTTAAGCATTTCATTAGCTAATTGTATACCTCTAACTACTTAACAAAAGTAGCACGGCGGCAGTGGATATGGTTAGCTGGAACCTTATTTTTCAATCTAGTTCAAAAGGACTCAGATCCTGTGAACAGCCAAGGAGAGACCAAAAAGGTAACACCTGGAGCCCCAGCAGGATACCAGGTGTGTAGCAGTGGAGAGAAAGAAGAAAGGCTTTCACAATTTCGCAGTTGCCCATCTACTACCTCCCACCACATTTTTCTCCTACGGCACACAAGCCTGGTTTCCTCTGAAGCTTTCCATTCCCACTCATCCAAAACATCCCATCCCACCTCTTATTTCAACCAGCTGTTTCTACCCTCTTGCCCACCACATCATTATCTTCACCCCTTAAATGACCAATTAAAAAACAAACAAACAAACAAAAAAAAAAAAAAAAAACACCAAAAAAACCCCAAACCCACCCACCTACACAACAGCAGTCGCCTTTCTCTGTCCTGAGCTTCAGGACACAAAGCAGCAGGAAAAAAACTGACAGCTCCAAAAGTGCCAGCAGGCTCCTCCCAGCCCAAGCACCCCTGCTTGCTCAGAGTTCAGTGACAGCAATACACTCAGCACAGGCTACAGGAATGCAATAAAGGTCACCTGCATGTCTTAGATGTCAAAAAGGTAACAGGACATTCGGCACACCTTCTGATGGCCAGCTGAAGGCTGAGATGGCACGTGACTTTCCGACAGAAAATATTTTACCTGCTGGGAAACCATATTGGCTGACTAACTGCAGAGTGAAAGGAGAAAAGAGTAATTCCACCTGGATGGATTAGGCAAAGAACCATGTGTTCATTAATGCACTTACACACATGTAGCCTAGCAGCAGAATGCAGGAGTACTCTAGCATGCCCTCTACCTTAGACATTGTCCTGTACATGACAGATGTAGCAGAATTGAGCCAAATTACTAAAGAGTAAAGCAAGGAATATTCTGATTTCTTCTTTTATTTGCCTTAAAATGTACACAGAGCAAAAAGGGACTCAACAGAGCATAACAGCTCATTTTATTAGCATTGCTATACTAAAATGTAGATAACAAACCATGTAGAATTTTGATTTCCAAATTATTAGGAACATGAAGCAATGCTAATGTCAATCCTCAATATTCCACATCCTTTCATTATCATTAAGCCACCTCACCTTTAATTGAGAACCCTATAAAAACAATGTGTTCCTACACATTATCTGAAATGACATATCCCAATATGTGTAGGACCTATTGATGCCACTTTCAGAGCTACAGCTGCAGTTAGAGGGAACAAAACCTGAAGAATTTAGAAACTAAAGCATAACAACTATACTTAACTCTTACACAGTACAGACTTAATCACAGTCTGCAGCAAGACTGCGTGGCAAGATATACCATTAAATCAGAGGCAAATTATGGAGAAATACTTGCACTTACAAAGTGCTCATCAGCTTTCAGAAAACTTTATTAAAGCCTAAAATACCTGTGTACATTCTTATTAATGTAGTCCAGTTAGCCTGTCCATGTTTCTGGTCCATCTAAATTAACATAACTTCATAATTTACAAAAATTCTAGTGATTTAATTGTATTTTCTAAATTCTGTCAATTCACATACATAATCACACCTGCCTTTAAAGATCTCACTACAGGCATCATGAAAAATTAATTTAAATTATATTCCTTTTATTCACTCTTTTTTCCCTCACTAGTAAAGGTTGCTGCATTTATTCCTGCAGTCCAGCTTGCCAGAATAAAGTTAAGCAGTTTATGAATTTTAGATATTGCACATAATCAATATTTGATGCCAATATTTCTTTGCTCTTCAAAGAGATGAGCACTTCAGAGCTCAAAATAAAACTATCAACTATCAGAACAGTGTCCTGATCTCTATTTCAATTCACTTTGTCTTTCAGAATGGTCTTGTGCACTGACCACTGGACTGAAGCTGATAAGTTCCTCCCAGCAGAAAGGCCTCTCTGTTGTTCCACTATTACTTTATGTGTGATACTACAGCAGAGTTTTCACTAAACAAATGAAGAGAACATATTATCCAGCCAGTGCCACTGCTTGACAAACCAGAATAGACTGTAAGAATGAGGGTGACTGCATATATATGTATAGAAGAGAAAAAAAAAATAAAAAAAGGCATGCCCCCATGCAAGCACCCCTACATATATATGTCGGAACTGGAAGGTGAGGTTAATTTTGGCCAAGCATAGAGTAAACCAGGAAACATTTATAAATGCTGGTTTCAAAGAGTCCTTTAAGAAATCACAAGTGTCACAGATACATTTTATTATTGATACAAAGCTTTTAAATTATAGATAAATTTTACTGTCAGGAGGGAGCATTACTATGATCCTGTCATCTAAGTAGAATAATTCTGGTCACTAAACCCCAATCAACAATTTCTACACAGAAATTATTGCTCAAATGAGTTCTATCACAGCCTTCATTTAATTGATATACATTTGTCACACATTACTAAAGTATCTATCAACATTGCAGTGTTATTATACAGATGTGTTATACCTGATCTTTCTTTGATGGTTCAGTACCTTGAGCAAACCAAACACGTCACCTGCCAGTTACAGGCAGCTGCTAGTCTACGGAAATGCCAGAGGAAGGCAGTTAGTTAACTAGTGTTTCCAGACTATTCCATGCCACGAGGCAAAAGACACCAGAATCATTAAATCCTAGAGAATGGTCAGGGTTGGAAGGAACCTTAAAGGTCATAGAATCATCAAGGTTGGAGAAGACCTCCAAGATCATCAAGTCCAACCTTTGACCAAACTCAACCATGCCAACTAAACCATAGCACTAAATGCCACGTTCAGCCGTTTCTTGAACACTTCCAAGAATAATGACTCCACCACTTCCTGGGCAGCCTGTTCCAATGTTCAATCACCCTTTCAGTGAAGAAATTCTTCCTGATGTCCAACCTGAACTTCTCCTGGTGCAGTTTGAGGCCATTTGCTCTTGTCCTATTGCTAGTTGCCTGGTAGAAGAGGCCAACTTCCACCTTGTTGCAACCTCCTTTCAGGTAGATCGCCTAATTCCACTCCTCCTGCCATGGGCAGGGAACCTTCAGCTTAAGGCCATTCTGCCCTGTCCTATTGCTACACGCTCTTGTGAAAAGTCTCTCTCCAGCTTTCTTGTAGGCCCCCTTTAGGTACTGCCAGGTGCCATAAGGTCTCCCCAGAGCCTTCTCTTCTTCAGGCTGAACAGCTCCAACACTCTCAGTCTGTCCTAACAGGAAAGGTGTTCCAGCTCTGCTCTCTGCTGGACTCATTCCAACAAGGTCTGGATATATTATAAACTTGGCAACAGCTCTAAATCTTTCAGAAGTTACTGAAGTAGAACCTTAAGTGAGAAAGATTTAAAAGGAAAAAAAAGTTCAAAGCTGATATTTAAATACAAGCTAGAGTCTACAGAATCTTTTCTGTAGGAAATGTAAAAATATTACATGCACTGCCAGAAGTATGAGAAGTCTCTTACCATTTCCATGATTCTGCACAGTGCATCCTTCACTTCCCATGCTGACCTATAGTGGAAAGCACTGGGAGCGATCATACCAGACAAAAATGATTCCATCTGTAGAAGCCTTGGGGCAAGGATGCTGCATTTCCATTCATTTTTAAACAGCTAGGTATACCATCAGAAAAACTGGATACTGGAAAATTGATGCAAAAGCTTTCTCTGTTGATGAGTTCCTGGGACCAAGGTATAAGTGTTAGATTCATCACCAGTTGTGCAATAATTACACAGTTGAGACGGACATTGATTATTTATTTCAGAGTTGCACAAGCCTGGATGCTTGCTGGAATTCCACAAATCAAGCACACCAACTATCAAAACTTTTTACTACTTATATGTTTTAGCAAACAAAGGAATTGGCTACAAGTTACATGATTCTTTTATTAATTAATATTCTATCTTCTGTTGCTTAATGATTCTCTTGCTTCTCATCCTAATTTGTCTGTATGCTCAGTCTTTCTCTTCTTATGAGTCAGTGAGTTTCTTGGTGGTCTTCTTACCAGTGGTTGATCAGTTGCTGATCACAAGCTCCCCCTGCCAGAATTACACTTTACCCAGTTGGAGCTGATTTCAGCATAATTGCTGAGTTGGCTCTGGTAGTTTCTTCCATGTCTTGAGAGTTCTGCCAGTTGTCTTTGCAGCCAACAAATTCTGCATTCTTTGAGTCCAGTATAAGTGGGCATCCTTCTTCCCAGGCTTTGTTAACCTCCCGCTAGGTCTGAGATTATTGAAGCATATCAAGCCATAAGCCTTAACAAAGCAATCCTACCTACCAATTAATTTGTTTTTCTAATACCTAGACGTCACTTAGAGCTTGCTTGTTAGCTGCTACCTGTTGCAAGGATTAAATCTCCCTTCTTATTGATTAGGTTTAAAAGTATACAAAGATCAAACATCAAAGAAAATCCTTTCCTAGGAAAATATTATATATTCCACATTTTGCAACATAAAGACTACAGTTGTGAGCGTAAATGCTGTTCAAATAATGAATTTGGGGAACTCCTGTTGCAAAAAGAAGCTAAATGAAACATTTCAGAAGAAGATACTAATAATGTATACACTAGTTGCCATTGCTAAAACTGAAGAGATTATCTTTCGCTCATCACTTTCTCCCTAGTAAACTGCCTACAAGAGCAATTCCAAACTACTTTCAATCACAGTATGACATGTAAACCTGAACAGTATAATACTAAGTCTCGTTAACTCAAATCCTTACAACTCAGTCACAAAAGTAAGCCTCCTATGAGCACTCCAGTTCACATAAACCTAATGTTTTTAGGACTACCAATACAATTATGAAAGTCAATCCAGATGTTATTATGAAGCCAAAGGTTGGGTTTTTTTCTCTCTTCTTAATGTTTTGGGATGAAGGATGTCATTAGAAGTACCTAAAAGGCAACATGATTGATATTCAAGAAGATCCAGACAGTTTTTCCCAAGATTGCTCATCCTAATTATCAACTACCTATAGATATTAATACAAACTCACAGAAACATGATTCTTCAAATGAAGATTGATTTGTAGGGAAGAACTTTTTATTTGGAAGCGAGAACATTCAAACCGTGCAAAATTTCTTATAAAGCTTAGAAAGTTTTAGTCAGAAAAATAAGCAAGAAGGAAAGAAGGTACTCAAACATACCATAAAGCAACATTTCCCACAATGCAGAGAAAAGGCAAGAGGAGACAAGACCCTGGCCTGGCAAGAAGCAAACCCAACCTCCTAGTTAAAAACAGAAGTCTACAGATCCTCAGGTCTCACCTGTAATCGTGTTCTCTAGACTTGATCTATGGCTACAGATAAACCTTTGAAGGTGTTAGTGTGTGCAGAGAGCTGGGAACAGGCCTGGTGTCAACTGCTCTGCTCACTGTGAATGCCATTTTCAATATTTTCAGTGTTGGCATTGTTAGAAATTCGGGGCTTATAAAAAAAGGTCACGGTTGATGGGAGTAGCAGGGAAAAAACCCAAACCACTTGTTTAAATGACTCTTTTAAGGGAAATGCTAAATCGACAAAACAAACAAATACATGCAATTATAAACCATACCTGATTTATACAGAATTCACAGTAAATCAGAAAGGTAAGTTAAGCATATGAATTATTCCTCACAAACAAACAAAGCTCACTATATTTCCAGGCAATTCTTATTAAAATATTAGTGATACGCTTCTGCAACAAACTAGTTCTGTTTTTAGCCTTCTGGAAAAAAAAGAAACAATTACAGCACAGCAGCAGAAGTTGAAGGACAAGCTTTGTCAACAGTCATCCTATAAAAAGACTAATGTGCCTTTTTCCCAAGAGGCAGGGAATGAGTTCATAGGGTACTCAAAGAAAACAACACATTTACTCAAGTTATTTTAAGAGCACTTTATGATTAGGGGTTTGAGAGACAAATATAAAGACTCAAGTTAAATATCAGAATTAAGTGTTTACCTCTAGTGCAAGATCATTTTTCTTCAAAACTCAGTACTGATCTTGTTGGCCTTCAGATTAAATACATTTGTAAAACAGTCTTCCTTGCCAGATATAGATAACTGAGCAAAAACAGAATTTTCTAATAAAAGCGACGTGCAAAATCACTTACAGAAAGGATATTGAAAGGAAAAAAATCAAGTCACTCCACCCAGACAATTCATTTAATTTGAAACAACAGACAACAATGGCAAAAAGAACAGTGATTCAGCTATAGAGCCCTGATCTCTCCTTTTCTGTTGTTCCTAGTTACTTTTTTTTTTTTTTTTTTGTAACTAGCAGTTACAGGATGCTGCCCAAGCTTCACTGGTTCATCTTCTATATTAAAGACATTAAATAGTGCTTCAGATAAAGAGCCTAACACTATGTGCTCAGGAAAGCAATAGAATATACATTGGAAAACCTTGTAACTTTCTTGGACAATTCAGAAAAGATGTAAACTCTAAGCAAACTTTACAACAGAATTACATCTCTTCAACAAGCCTCCAAAGCCTGGGGTAACAGCATTTTAGGACTCTTATTCTACGCATCAAGTGAAGTTTTTCTTCCCACAAACACCAACTTCACCTCTTGCACATCTCCAGATCTGTAAGCGTGAATTCATGCTCTTGGCACATGAATGTAAAAGGGTTTGGTAGTTTTGTACTATCAATTACAACAGCATGTACCAGGATCCATTATAATTTTTCAGTAGCATGAGGTCTGACAGAAACTCTGGAAGACTGAACTTCAGTTTTTAACAGGTTATTACCCTGAATTTTCCCGCTTCTGATACACTCAAGGACAATGCAATGAGGCATTGCCTCTCAGGTACCTCACTTCTCAGGAGATAGGTTTAGATTGCTGATGAAGACAGGCATATACCCATGCCTAAGTGCATTTGCAACCTCCACAAAAAAGCTTTACAACAGACAGCAAGTTAACATAACAAATAGTTGTGTGGATACACTCTAAATCACTGAGGCAGAATCCAACAAATTTCATTATTATTTGAGGGACTAACCAAAATTTTATTCTACATACAAAATCTTCTTCTCCCCTCCTTCCTCACCTGACAGTAGCCACTGCACACCTGCAGTTACACTGAGACCAGTGCCTATAGGGCCTTACTGGGATCAGTGGCAATGGGTACTTCAAAGACAAAGTGTTAAGAGGATCAGTTCCCTAATACTGTTTGCATTATGGTTCCACACTAGCATAACTAAAAGGATCCCACAAACAACTGACTGACATAAAGTTCCAGAATTTCCAAGGAGAACAAAAAACTACAACAGCACTCTCTAACTGGCTCCTAGATCCTCCATCTAGATCTGCCTGCCTTTGGAGAACACAGCATACAGTGGTTTTCAGGTCACAAAGTCAATCTTTTAATAAAGGACAGGAAAAATTAAGGGGGTCTTCTGGTTGGTTGTTTGAGTTTTTCTGATGTATTTCAAAAAGTGAGGGCCACACTATGGATTTACAGATCAGAAAAAAAGTGCAAGAGACAACAGTACCAACATCACCTTTAAGCAACTTGAGCATCACAACTAGTTCATGAGTCTCACAAGAATCTTCTTGGCCTATCCCAGGCTGATACACCTTGAAGAGCACCAGCAGAAAATAGTCCACTCCCTTCCAAAGTTGAAATCTCATCTTTTGTCTCAGATATGAGTCCCGTGTTGCAGCATTGCATAATATAATATCAGACACTAGCATCAATTTTGTTGACATACTCTCACTCAATATTCTTATGCAGTATTTCAATATCATTGCTTACATTTAAAAATCAACAAGGAAAAGCAAGCATTGGAATAAGAGAAGCAGACAAAAATTAGAATACACACACACTGGTTTTATTACAAAAACTAATAAAATAACCATATAGCCCTACTGCAAGTTCAGAATAAGAAAGAAAATGAAACATAAGAAGCCACCAACAACCAACTCAGATTAAGTAACCTACCAGCCCAAAGACTGTGGATAATCTCTTTTCACAGTCTCCAACTTTGACTTAGTAAAGAAACCCTAAAACTTTGCCAGACTTTGAGAGACACAAAGCAATACACATGACCTCTCCTCCAGTAACTGGCAAGGCCAGGAGTTTTTTCTCAAGTACTCAGCAATTTCACTATCAGACAAGGTCAAAAGAAAGGGCTTCATCCCATACATCTTCTTTCATAACAAGGTGATCTCAACAATGCTCCTAGGGTACACTTTCTAACTAAGGGGTTTTGCCAATGCAAATGTTAGTGGGCTTCCAGTGAAAGCAGGTCACTGAAACAACACAGATGATGATAAAATACACATCGACAGGGAAAAAAAAAACAAACAACGCAACAGGAATTTCTGAAGTGACTTCGTGCTGAAGAAAACACAGTGCAAAACAACTGTCTAATATTTTTTAAAACCACAACACAAATACTCATTTATATACCTTTGGAGAGTTCACCAGCAATAGAAATGACTGATTCAGCAACAAGATTATTGTGAATCAGAAGAACAGGGCCTAAAATTATTTAAATATTTCTCCCTAGCTACAGAGGTCTTACAGTTAACTTTATATTAAGCATTCCTAGTTAAACCTAAGTCTAACCAGAAAGTACATTTCAGTAGTATCCTGGCTTTCCACCTAGACTAGGAATTCAGGAAAGGAAGACAGCAGCAAAGAAAGAAGCTCAATTTTGAAATTCAGAGATGGGTAGGGAAAAGAAGGGTGAAAATCTCACAATTCACAGCAAAGCACATCTTTTCAGCCCGCTCAGTCCATGTTATAAGCCAATCCTGCAGCCACTGCATGTTCTGTAATTCATTCATCACATGTATTTAGTAAACCCTAGGAATGAACCCCAGTATTACAGAGAGAGAAGAGTAACAGGCTGCATTTCAGCATTTTCAAAGTTATAATTTCTCTGAGCTTCTCCTAAACCCAACAAATACTGCTAAGTGGATGCATGTTGCTATTCATCTGTAAAAAAACCAGAATATTATGTGCCAAAGATTCAGAGCTACTCAATCAACATCTCCTAAATGAAACAGTAATCTCCGTTACTGGGGTTGGTAACCATGAAAAGGTTGACCAGTTCTGTCAGAAATTAAGATCCAACAAATCTAAGGCATACTGGAGCTCAGGGATATATCCTGATTTAAAAAACTAGAAAAGGAATGAAAGCCCATAGTATCTGGTTATCACACAAGAAATTTCGTAACACAGATAAGCTAATTGGAGATAAGTTTGAAATGATAATGCATCTGACATGCTACACAGCATTTAAACTTTCTAAACAAATCATTCAAACTATTTGCAAAGAAAAGATAATATTTCAAAAGATAAGTTTCATCAGTTCAGTTAAACTCAAGAATTTCACTGCAAGGGCCACAGTGCAGACTTTGTATCAACCCCAGCTTTCTGCTACTATCAGTAACAACTTACAAACATCTGCTCTTCTGTGAAGTTGCCGGACTTTCTCATATACACTGGGAAACAAGCAGATTTTTTCCAAAAGGGTTCCCAAATGGAGATTCATTTTATTAATATGTTTATATAAAACCCATGAGCATGGAGATAAAGAGTTGATTCTGTACAGCAGGTATTGATTGCATTAGTGTTCCTCAGGGAAAACACAAATTTGAGAATAGATGCATGAACACATATACTAAATAACAAAAGATTTGCCTGCTTTATACTTTGGATTATACATTCCAGAAAAAAAACAGGAGAACACTAATTAGACTGCAATTTGGGGACAATTAACTTGGTTTACATTTGCTACTTTCCTGACAAATGTTAAACAAATGTGCTACAGTTAGATGCAAACTGGCAAATTTCTTAAATAAACCATCAGAAATATTTATGAAGCAAACTAAAATAAAAGCCCCCACCTTCTTTGGAAACAGTGCCGTTTTAACAACAGATTTAACGGCAAACCGTACCTCAACTGCACAGATCAGGCTGTGGTGTTCCCCAGGTGTCTCTAAGAACTGCAGATAGCAGAGTGCCACCTGCCTTTCACGGGTCACAGTTGCAATGCTGCAGCCTGGAAATTAAATCCAGACTACAGCCAACAGTTGGCAAACATATCTCAAAAGGGTCAGTTTGAAAAGTATTTATAGTGTTTGGGGAAAAAAAAGGAAACAAAAACAAAGTACCAACCAATAAACAAAAAAAGAAAACACAAACAAGCAATCACTTCATTCTTTTCAATCAGTTACAGCTTTACGAAACACATTAGGAAAAAACAAATATATAGTCTGTAACTTAAAATTGTTTCCAAATAGGAACGTATACACACACCAAAGAGGATAAAAGGATGATAATGAGGAGAAACAGACTGATTAGCAATAATTTGGAGAACTCAGCACTGACAAGAATGCCCATTAACATCTCCATAAAATTATGTTACAGAAAAGAAGTTCCTCAGTGCAGCTTCCTATAATTACGGCAGCAGCAATACCAATTCATCTCAGGAACCATAGTAACTTCAGAACATATACTACCATACATTAAGAGCATATCAAAATTTTATAAACTAGATGTTAAATCTAAAGCTAAATTGTATTTCACTGCTATTCAGAAGTCCGTCATCACAACATATTAACCAAGTATTAGATACTGCTTTACATTAAATAGCACAGTATTGGATTACACACACTGTCCTCCCCACTATCAACTGATACTACTGGTAGTACACACCTACTATTAACTGATAGTACTATCAGCTATCCACTTACGTGTCCTACAGCACAGAAATAAGACCCAGCCAACACTGGTGATAAAGCTGTTGCAGACCAGAGGGCAGAAACGGGTCTGTCTGCTCCTGCTCACCCCAGGAGCTCAGCTGTTCCCTTGGCTGAATTCCTACTCGCAACTTCTAACACAAAAGCAAAAATTTGCAGACTTACATTCTATTTCTGCAGTTCACAGCTTCTAGCATACAGTTTACTCACTGTAAAGTAATGAACTTCATTCATTGAAAATCCTGTATTTGGGCAAGGCTCCATCAACAAAAGTCAGAATCCATGTGGTTTCCCTAAGTAGCTGGGGAAAGGGAAGTTAAAAAACAAACCACCACACAACTCCTTCTTCTGGAAACAGCAGCAACACACAGTTACCACCCTCTGCATCTCTGCCCAACAGGAAATGAGTACAACAAACCTGCTACAACTGTGTTTATGGATCATTACAAAGTGCACAGGCACTCCTACTACCAGTAAGTATTTTGAGAAAATATCTCTGGTTAAAGATTAAAAGAAATGAGACACTACAGATATTAATGCCTTCAGCTTTGTCAACCAAAACAAAACAGTTGCAATATCCCAAGGAATAAGCAGTACAACTCAAAAGCAAGTATTTACACTACTTTAGTTAAAACAACCTCTCAAGGTTGTAAACTGCTACACTCCAGAGCAAAACCTTAGCTCTCAGCAGGACTCCTCACAGCTGTTCAGCACTAAAATGAGAAAATGAGATGAATTCATCAGTAAATGTCATAAAGTTAGATTATCAGTACCCGCCAGAGAGGAAGGTGGGAACACAGCACAAAATGCAGAAGTCCACCAAATTCTTTCACTAGACTAAGCAAAGTACCTAAGGCCACACTTCAGCCTTTCAAGGCAGTAATATGCTTTTGATTGAGTATGTGTTATATATATGACATCACCAAGTTCAACAACTCTTGGTAAGTCAAACTTCACTAAACTGACTCAGTCTTATGTAACAACTGATACATGCTCAAACTGCTAGAACTAAGATTTGAGTTCAATTTCCACCATGAAAAAAATATGTTTTACAGCGCTGTAGCTGTGCTAGCATCACACCAGTCTTTTACACCAAAATTCAAACCAAGAGCGGTTAGTCAGCTTTCAGAAAACACAACCTTCAGATGCACTTCCTTAGGGCTGTCAGAGCATGCTGTCACTATAACTTTAACAACACAGTCTAGTTTTAGGATATCTTTCTCAGCTGTAAACTTGCAAATTTGAACCATCTTCACAAAGATGTGTGCCTGCATATACAGATCTATCCTGCCAATAGTTCAGTCTGCTGAAGGAACAGATGCACTTACAGCTCCCTCCACGCCTGCTGCCCCCCAGAAATAATCCTGGGCAGATTATCGTTGTGTCAATCTACAATTCACAGTCAGGATCTGGAATGATACAACAAATCCTAATAGTTGTAATTTGTCTCGTAAGCAGTCTTCATGGAATGATGGATTTATACAACTGACTGAGGTGTTTCCATCTGCATTGTTGAGGCATGGTAACTCAAACTCCCTGATTCAGAAAGTGCCAAAATACAGTCACACCACGAAACGAAGCCAGTCCAATTAAATAACAGCGAGAATGAAAGTACATCAGGGCTCCAAATCGTACTACACGAAGATCCCACTGAAAACCCCACGTTTCTCAGACAACTGCCGATGCCTTTCACGCCACTTCTGCTCTCACCAGAAGACGAAGCTAAGGAAACTTCACTTGCCAAAGTGTGACAAAACCCCTCCAAACGGAGCCAGCGGCTGCCTCCCCGCTGCCTCAGCGACCGCAACGCACCTCACGCTCCTGGGCGAGAACGCGCTCCCGTGAGTGCGACCCCGAGGGCGGGAGCGACGGAGGGGGTCCCACTCCGCGGAGCTCCGGTGGGGGACGGTCCGGGCTTCAGCCCCGCTGCAGATGAGGCTGCCTGCCCATCTGGTTTTTATTTCTCCCTAGCAAACAGCACCGTCTTCGGGGAGAACGGCCACTCGTTTTGGAAGGCTCGGTGGACTTTCAAGGGTGGGGCCGGGCAATGCCCGATTCGGGCTCCGGGCGCCGGCAGCGCTCCCCGACACCGGTCCCCGGCGGCAGCGCCGCTGCGCCTCGCCGCCAGCTCCCCCTGCCGGCACCCACCCGCTGCGCCGCCCAGAACCCGACCCCGGCCGGCCTCCGCGTCCCCCGGGACGCCCGGCGGAGCCAGGGGCGCAGCTCCCCGAAACCCACGCGAGGTGACCCCGCGCAGGGAGCGGGCGGCCGTGGACGTGCCATCCCTGCGGCGCTCCAAACCCCCAGCCCGAGCCCGGCGCCGGCGCGGGGGGAGAGGGGCCGGGAGGGGTTACCTGGAGGCGCCGCGGGCTGCACGCCGCAGGCGGGCGGGCGGACGGGCTCCGCCGCCGCGATGGTGCCCGCTCCGCTGCTCACGCCGCCATGGCCGCAGCCCCGCCGAGCCGCCCGCGCTCCGCTCGCTCCCACCAAGTTTGCGGCGCGGCAGCTGCGCGCCTCGCCCGGCGGCCGGACCCAGCGCCCCGCCGCGGGGGCGGAGCAGCGGCAGCCGGGGCGGCCGCCGCTGCCGCCCGTCCCCGGCGATGCGGTGCGCGGCTGGGCTCGGCTCGTCCCGCAGCCGGCGCTGCCCCGGGCTGGGGCGATCTCGCATTACTCCCTTCCCTCCCCCCGCGCTCCCTCCTCCGGGCCAGCCGAGAAGTTGCAACTGGTTGAGATATTTGTGCTCGGGCTTTGGGTTTGGTTTTATTTTTATTCTTTTGGGGTTTTTTGTTTTCCCTTTACTCACCGCAGCTCAAAAAACATGACCTGAGGCTGCTCCTCACCATCAGATCTGAGCAAGGGCGCCCCAGCGCCAGTACAACTAAGCATAACAAATCCTGGCGAGCTGCAGCAAGAGACTGCGGGAGGGAGGAAGGGAAAGAAGGAGGGGAGGCGGTGGGCAATGGGCAACTCCGCTGTGCCGGGTCCTCAGGGGCTCTCGGCCTGTGCCGGGGGCTCCGCGGTGCTCCGGAGACGGAGGAAGCGCCGCCGAAACCGGGGTGCAGCAAATAGAGGAGGCAGCTACGCCGGGGCGGAACACGCACAGGAGCGCCCACGGTGCGCGCCCGCCGGCTCCCCGCGCCCCCTCGTACGCCACCCCGCAGCCGGCGGGACAACCCCCAGTGTCCCGGTCCTGACCCCCTGGGGTCCGGCGCGGAGCCGCATAGGCAACGGGAGCCGCGCGTCAGCAGCCCCGTCCCCGCCGCTCGGCCCCGCCACCCCGCCGAGTGAGCGCCCGGGCACTGCGCGGCTCGGGGAGTGCGGGGTTGACACTCTCGCGGCCACGTAACAGCCTCCGGCGAGTCCCTCTCCGCCCCCGCCAGTCCCGTCCCTCCCCCCATCGCACGATCGACGTGTCAGCCCCGAAAGTTCATTTCCAGACCCTGGGAGAGTTCCCTATAAAGGTCCCGCGGCGTGCGTGGGACAGTGAGACGTGGCACTGCGGGGCTGCAGCCGGGGCGCGCAGGCATCTCCCCCAGGTACGTGCGTTTGCATTTCTGCTCTCACTGGATTTTCGACCCATGTCTTTGTGTTTAGCTAGCCCACCTGTGTTAAACCAGGAGGTTATTTTTGTTCATGTGTGTATTGTAAATAATTCCATCAAAGTTTTTTTCTTTTATGGCAGCATTTGCACATTTCTACTACAAACTGCAGAGAGAAAGAGAAACTGAGTTTTTTTCACATGAAGACCTCCATTTAGAAGACTAAAAGCAGTAAGAGTTTATTAAAACAAACAAAACCATGGAATTGAGTCATGCTAGAGTAATCCTATAAAAATATACCTAATTAAAACTAGAATCAAAACTTATTAGCAAGCCAAATGCTGCAAAACCAAATTGCCCTAAACATGCAGCTCAAGGGAGAATGTGACTTTGGCTATGATATAAAAGAAACTTGTTCAAGTAGAAACATTAATAAAAGTTTGAGGTTATCATTAAAAATGAAGTCCTGAAATTTGGAGCATTCTTTCTGATTGCTGGTTGGTAGGTATTTAAAAAAAAAAAACAAAAACAACAACTTTTTTTTTTTTTCTTTCTGATTAAAGTCATGCAACCCTGACAGTCAAGGATGTTTCCTTATTTATAACAATAGAGTTTGAAAAACCACCTACATGCATATTTATGTAGGATCACTTTCCCTTGTGATTTCCTTCTGATCCAGAAAATACTTGCATAGAAAATAATTTTTTTTACACCTAAAAATTGACATCAAAGTAAGTGCAGATATACAATAGTTCACATATCTACTCCATTAACTTATTTGGAGTGGGTTTAAGACATATCTGTTCTCATCAGAAGGTCCCACACTTTTTATTTATCTCTACCAATTACAATGAGTTTAGAGTTCCTTTTTAAAGAGGAGGCATATTTGTTTTTCCAACTGCTGGGGAAAAAAAAATAAAACATCCATACTTTAGCTAAGAAAAGTAAATATTGTGTATGCAAAAGCAACTGCCAGAAAAAGAAAACAAAAAACAAAAAAACAAAAAAAAAAAACACCCCACAACTTCAAAATTCTAGCATCTGGAGTGATGTATATTTTAGCCTCTAACAATTTCTCTGGTTTGGCTATGAAACAATGCACATATAAGTAAAAAATCCCAAACAAAGAAATGAACCCCCAAAACTCACAACATTTATAGTTTTATATCATAATGTTTTAATGATGTACAGTACATCCTAAGAAAAATTCCACTGGAATCATATTGACTCTGTATCACTCCCCGAACTTTTAAGCCATGTGCTTTATAGCTAAGTACCAGTTTCACAGAATAACAGTAATGATGTCAATGCTTAATTTTATTTGAGAAGCTCAAGGGCAAAGAGGTATGAAACTGCCTGTGAGAATAACTGTGTTTGAAATAAAGCTACAAAATGTAACATTTTTATTGGTACATGTAGCTCTGTGCTATGTCTAAGTGCAGAGTTAAATCAGATGAGTGCGACCAGCAATTTTAGGTGATGCAATCCTCAGACGTACTCTTCCAAGTAGGGGCTGAGGGTTTTTTATGTCTGTACAAGTTGCACTTTAGTGTCATGATCCCAGGCTAACCCTCAGTGTGTTACTATATCCAAAATAAATAAGGATATTCTAATATAATCTAGGAATATTATGCTGGCTGTAGTGGACAAAGCAGCAGGAGGAGCTCTGCTATTTGGAAGGGGAAAACAAAACACTCAGTGGACCAAGTCCCATTCTAGCCAGCTTTCCTTTCAGTATGGAGCTTGTCCTCCTCCTCTGCCCTGTATTTTCCTGACATTATATTTCTTACTGTTACTAATTCTTGATCTCTCTTTCCAAAAAGATAGAGCCTAGCATGCTAAGGGATGGCATCATGTGAAAGAAGTAAGGCACTGCAGTTGGAAGAGGAAAAGCTGCTCAGTACCTTCAGGCTTTTGGCCAGTTTGGTGGGAAGCCAAGATTTCAGCTCCTCCCTGTGGTGGCAGGATACAAGGAGTGTTAGAAAGCAGGGAAGGGGGTGGATTTCCATCTGTTTAGGTGGGAAAGCCATGGTGTAAGGGAAGGCCTGTCTTCACATTACCCATCAAAAGCACCTTGAATAGTGTGTTTTTCATCGTTTAGAAAAACAAAGTCAGATACAGTAAACTGAAAGTTTAAGTTGGGTTAAAAGGAAAAAAAAAAAAAAAGGAGGAGTTAGCTTCAGGAAAACTGAACCTTGAGCTGTGCTTGAATCATAAGGAAACAACTTTGCTTGCTTCACAAGCACAGAGTTAAAGGCTTTATTCCCATTGCATGTAGCTTTTTCCAGACCATTGAAAACATTACTTATTTTGTTTAATTCATGAGAAACAGGCAGAGAAGAACTTTCAAGTGTCATAATTAATTGCCTACCTTTGGGTATTTTAGCCACATAATTTATTACTTAGGAGAAACCATATTGGTGACCAGAGTCTTTCCAAAGCAGACCAGGCAGGAGCATGGTGCATATGAACAAGCTCCCTTTACTGAGCAATGCTAAAGAATAGAGAGTTTGTACAGTCTGGTGTCTTGAATTTAGCTTCCTTATATGATCCTCCTGAGAGATTTAATCACCAGGTCTACATTGCTGTTTTTTCTTTCTTTCCCACTGAGATTCAGGAAAGTATTTTCCCTGAGTTGAGCGAGTACTTAGCATTCCCTACGGCACTGAGCAACATTAACTTCCAAGGCTGGATCATCATGAGTCTGCCATATTTAAATACCAGGGACTCCTGATGTTGTTATATGTAAAAATAAGAATGATATCTTCATCTGAGGAAAGCAGATAACCCAGAGGATTTAAGTTTGCCATCCTCATCCTCAGATGGGTCTGGTAGGGAAGTACATTGTTAAAAAGCAGGCCATGCAAGGCTGTAGCTGTGTATGCCCAGTAGCAGACACAGGACAAGGTCAGACTGAGCATAATATTAATTGTCTTTGCAAAACACACCATTGCAACACTTGCTTTAAATCACGGGGAAATAAATGTTAAGCATTGCAAACTCTGCTGTTTTCCATCAAATTATTAGTCTCAGGTAATGTGCTGTATATAAAGGTTAAACTGACTAGTCTCCATAATATCTATGGATTAGGAAAAGCTAGATGAGATTCTAAATTACTTGGCATTTGAGAATTAGGTGTTCTTCTGATAAGTTTATATTTACCATTTGTGATTAAAAGAGAGAATAAAGTAATATTTCTCATGACATTTCTATTATTAAAGCTCTTTATAAACAAAAATTGTTTATTTTTATGAATGCATAAGATGATATTTTCAACACAGCTATATAATAAATATAAATAAATATAAATAAATGTGTACTTGCATTTATAAATCTGTGAGCTGAGTTTTAGTAATTGCCTCTTTCTTTCCATTATAGTCTCTGACAAACAAGGCACTTAAAGAAGTTGTTCTATGAGTTCTAAATAAGGGCCATTCAACTTCAAGTCCCTAAAAGTAGACAAATATTTGGTGAATATGATGAATTCTTGGGTACTGATTCATGTGATCTGAAAAAGCCATCCATTTCCTGATTCACCTTCATATCTTTTCCAGGAAAAAAAAGGAATATTTTACAATAAATACCATCAGTCAAACAATTTTTATGTGTGTGCTTTTATATCTTTCAGCCAATTCCCTGAACCGATACTTTCAAAATGAAGAGGAAGACAGGAGTGAGAATGAATAATGCCTTGGAGAAATCCAGTTGTAAAGTTTGAGGAGTAGAAAAAATAGGAAATATTAATAACTCTGGTCTCTTAAATAGGTCAGAATTTAGACTGAAATTGTGAAAAGTTACAATCCTAAGACATAAGCACTATTAAATTTGAATCTAGATTCACAGATTTTTAGATTAATATGTAATAAAAATATTTGCCTTTTTCCCCTCTCTACTTTGGATGATAATATATTCTTCTGCCTTAAACAACTTTCTTGTATAGACTAATGTAGGTTTTTATTTTTTGGATATTAGTCCCAAGACATCCATTAGTTGCTCCTCTCTGTCTGCATGTCCATAATCATTAGTATCGAATTCCTGTGTTACTACATCTCCCAGCAGTACAAGGGGAATTTGGATAGAGAGTGCATATATATATGACCTTGTCACTGTCAAGTGGTCTAAATCACAGGGCACAGAGCTCATCTAGACTTCAGGTTTTTGTGCTGGCCTTTTTGAGGGTGTGTGTGTAGAGAGGATACTTGGCATACCTCCTGATTTCATAGAATTAGATTACCACAACTTTTAGAAGAAATTTTAACCAGCTGTGAAGTTCTCATAACTTAGACAATATTTCTGTGTCACTATTCTAGCATTAGGAGCCCTGAACAAGTTTACCAAGCGACAGTGGACTTGTCTGTGCACAAGAATTTCATAGTAAATTCTCCAAGTAGGCCAACATCTAAGTCACTTTTAAAAAGTGACTTATGTAAACTGGAGCAAAACAGTGTATGAATATTCTTGTTTTGCTTTAAGCATATCTTAAATCCACAAAAAATGCACATAAATTAAGTTAGAATTAACAAAAAACGACTAATCAGAAATAGGTTTACCTATAAAGAGTTTGATTGTCTTTAATGAGAGTTCATTTACCACTTCAGTTAAGAGCAAACAGCATATTTATGTGATGAAAATCTCACTTGCCCGCTGCCTTTTCTAAGACTCATGGTGAACACAATAAGCTAGATGTACTCGTCAAGAGGGTTTATGTAGGAAGTAAGAGAGTCAGCAGCTTAACACAATGCATGCCATATTGCAATAGATCCATTTTTCCAGCCATACACTTCCTATCAGATCATTTGATAGCAGCGATAAAAATTAGAAGTTCCGTTCAACTGATATTTTCTTCAGTTGCTCCTACACTGTATTCAGTTGCCTGTTAAGAAAAAAAGTAAATGGTGTTGTTTACAGCCAGTCTTTGTAGTCTGGAATTGTTAAAAAACAACATGCGTAACAACTTGGAAGTGGCTACAGAAACAGTACAAGGCAAGGACAAAAGAGAAAATAAATTAAAACTAGTGTGTGTTTATTACTGAGAAATAAAAACAAATACCCCCAACCCCCCAATAACCTACTGAATTTATTTACTTTGCTGATTTTACTTGGACACTAAGGCATCCACCTCAGACTCTGGTCTTCTCTCCTATTGTTAGTTTAACTCATGTCAGACTAGAGCAGCAAGAGTATAGGGAGACACCTGTGTCTTCCTAGACTTGAAAGAAAGCCCAGCCCACAGTTCTGCAAAGTTTCTGTGCATCTTCATTAGCACTTGTGAATGTAGCAGCTCCGTTCGGCTGCTCCTGTGTTCCAGATCAAACATGTAGGTGTCAAAAATGCGAGAGAGATTTTTCCCTGCCAAGTGTCATTTACAAGAGCATGTGCTGTTAGCTGTGAATTAGGGGCAGTGGATATTGACCTCACATTATGCTTTTGTTAATACCCCTGTTTGTATCTGATCACTGCCCCAAATCCCTCCCATATGGTACATTAGTGTCATTTTTTTTATGTTTTAAAAGTTTCCCGTGAGCAGTACCAAAAATCTGTGTTGAGCTGAACTCTGCCGTCAAACCTTTATCCTTCATGCAGGGCTCTGTCCCAAAGGGATACCCAAATCAAAGGGATACATTTCCCAAACAGCTCTGATCTTTGCTGGAGAAGTATAGCGTTATCTGTTTATTGCAGGCAGTCCATTTAAAAGTGCACAGCTATTTTCTACTATAAGTTCTTTTTTTTTCCATTCAAGTATGCATAAGTTAGCCTGCATTGTGACATTGTCAGTTCAGGATATAAGCAAGGTTATATTCCTTAGTGAGCAAAAGTTGGAAGAAGTAGCATTACAGGAAAATGGAATTAAGATCACTTGACTTCCTAATTTTAGTTGTATTGGATTTGCATGGCAAAGTTCTGATAGTGGATGGGCTGTATGGGTGTCTGTGGAGATCCACAATGGAGTAGAGATCCACTTGCAGCCCCTGGAGGACCCCACACCAAAGCAGGGGATGCCCAAGGGAGACTGTGACCCCATGGGAAGTCCATGCTGGAGCAGACTCCTGTGGCCCCATAGAGACAGAGACCCAGACTGGAACATATTTGCTGGCAGGACTTGTGACCCCACCAGGGATCCACACTGGAGAAGCTTGTTCCCAAGGACCGTACTCCATTGAAGGGATCCACACTGGAGCAGTTAGTGAAGAACTGTAGCCTGTGGGAAGGGTTCCTGTTTTAGAAGTTCACAGAGGACTGTCTCCTATGGCAGGAACCCCACTCTGGAGGAGAGGAAGGACTCCTCTCCCTGAGGACCAAGGGTAAGGAGAGACAACATGTCATGAATTGACTATAATCCTCATTCCCCGCTTCTTGTGCTGCTGGGGAAAAGGTATGAAGTCAGGAATAAAGTTAGACCTCTGAAGAAGAGAGGGATGAGTTGAAGGTATTTTTAGGATTTGTTTTACTTCTTATTACCTTACTCTGATTTTGATTGGTAATAACTTCAGTCAGTTTCCCAAAGTTGAGTCCTTTTTGCCTGTGGCAGTAATGGATGAGTGATTTCTCCCTTATATCAACCCATGAGCCTTTAATTATATTTTCCCTACATAACTGAGGAGGGGAGTGAGAGAGTGGCTTTGGTGGGTACCTGGCATTCAGCCAGGGTCAAAACACTACATTAGTACTACCTAACATTTGAGTGCTTCACTTATTGCCCTTAGCAATAATTAGCACACTGCAAATGCCAGATGTATGGTATAAGTTCAGTTACTAAATTTATAGCCCTCCTATTCCTTTCCATAGCCTGAAACCATTGTAGTTACTGAACTTATTTAAATCAGAAATACTATGTTCAAAATATTTTTATTTTTTCTTTATATTTTACATAATCAAAAACTTCTTTATTAAAAATATTGCATGGTAATTTTTTGGCTGGAAACATGAAAACATGTAAGAGATTTAGCTGAAGAAGGGAACACCTAGCCTGAGTCAGCTCCAAGAAGCCAGAATTGTTTTTCGAAACCTGAAGTTTCATAAAATAAGCCTCATTGCAAAACACTCGAGCAGGAGGAGGGATGTTCAGAGGGGCTATCGAAGAGAAAAAGCCACTTTTTTTTGCAGTTAACCGCAGCTATAATTAGGTTACCAAGGGGTTTTACTACTTATTCAAACTTGGGCATTCATTAAAGAGACAAGATTAGAGGAAAGAAACTGAAAACATTGTAAGTCCACCATCATGCTTTAAATGTTACCAGAAGATACCAAAAGGAGACCAAGGCTGTAATGTCTACATGCCTTGAAGTGCCTGTTGTCTGCAATGGTGATTCTCAATTCAGAACAGTGTGCACTGATGCTGCTATATAACAAAATAAGGCTGTTCACTGTTTGTTCTTTCACCAGCCATATGTTTACAAAGACTTTAAGGGCTAAAATTTTAAAGTAGTTGTAGCATGACAAAGCCATTGATGAAATAATTTGCATCAAAATGTCAGATTTCAATCGTATTTGTCAGCTGGGGATAGAGATTCTAATTAAAGGGACTAGAGTGAGTAAAGGAAGAAAAACATGGGAGCTTCATGTTAACACTATCTTCTCTGTTCTTATAATCAATTCCTTCCAGTCTACCAAAATGAAGGCATTGATAATGGGATTTAGTCAACAAGCAAAAAAAAAAAACTTGAATTATCTAAGGGAAAAAGAAAGTAGGAAAAAAAATAGCATTCATCCAACTGCAGCCCAAAGGCTCCATGCCTGCCAACATTCTTGACTCTTCACAAAAATATGTTATATATTATGACGCAAAGACACAGCAAGTTGAACTGGAAGATAAGAGCTGGTTCTAAAGATAAGGACTTTTCTGAAGGAAAGTTTCCTCAAAGCTGTTACTTTTTGAGCACTTGGTAAAAGTGGATTACTAGCACAAAGGAAGAGACACCTTAATTCCAAAGTGCATATGTATGAGAGAAAAGCAAGCAGTTGTCACTCAATATTGTAGACAATTGGCGGTTTCTGGTTATAGAATGATAAATTATGTAGCAAAAAAACAAACAAACAAAAAAACCAAAAAAAAAAAAAAAAACCACAACAAAAAACAACCCAAACCCAAAAAACAAAATAAACAAACAAAACCCCAAAAACCAAACAAACAAACCCCCAAACCTGACACATTCATTAGCATCAGGTTCTAGGAGAATTTTACAGAGTTATTCCTCCATGAGACAGAAGCAAATGCAACGTCATAGCAACTGTGGAAACAAGCAGTCTGTGAAAAGATTGGGGAAGACTGTTTTCACAAAGCTGTCTCCTATATCTGAAGGGGGACACCCACAGGTTGTCCTGTGGTCGGGGAAAGATGGGAACTATGTTCCTGAATCCCTCATGATCTTGCTGCTTTCACCATGTCTCCTGGCTTCCTTGTAGGACCTAAGCACAGATGGGCTCCAACAGACATAACAGACAGTCGACTTTGTTGCCTTTTTACCTGTTCAGGTTGTTCAGCAAGGGAACTGAAGTTTGGTCTAAAAGTAGTGATTTTCTAAACTATTCACATTGTTGGTTCTCTATTTTTAGAAAGGAAACTGGAGATATGTTCTATTATTTGAAGGAAAAAGTATATGAACTGGAAAAGTCCTTTATGGTCGTAAAGGCTTTCATTCTGCTGCTGCGATCAAAAGCAATGTGAAAGAATAGAATACTACTGTTTCATAATTATATTTCACAATGTTTGAGGAAATGAATTTCCAAACACTGCTACTCAACATTTAATGATTGATGTTCCCAGGGTCAGCAGACATGGAACTGCCATCAGGAATGCCTAGATGTTCTTTATAGCAGATTGTCTGGCAGAGCCTCCCACTTGTCTGACTCAACAGGATCTTTCTTCCTCACTAGATACAGTAAGAACATCTCTAAGCATTTAGAAGTGTTGGTGAACAACAAATCACACAATGTTCTGAGTTGCAAGGGACCCACAAGGATCATCGAGTCCAACTCTTAAGTGAATGGCCCATACAGGGGATTGAACCTGTGTCCTTGGTGTTATTAGCACCAAGTTTTAACCAATTAAGATTATCTCAAGGATGTTTTTTTCCTGACTTTACTGGGAGCAAGAATGGGTTATATAATTTCTAGGTTGATACAACCAAGAGCCCTTTTAGAGAAATGAAGTGCCTACAATTTGCTTGCACACCAGAGGGATTTGCAATTAGAGAAAAACTAATAGATAATATAAATAAATAAAGCTCAAAGGTCCTGCTGTATTTAGTGGCTTCTTGCAGTACACTGCAAGTCTTAAAAGTGACACAGCATGAAAAAGTACCTTTGAACCTGAATCAATTACATGTTGCTTGGAACTCCCTATGAAGAAATGTACAAAACAATTCAAATGCATACTCTGTATAGTGAACACTACTGAAAAATCAGCAAGGTAAGACTTTCAAGGGTGTCAAACTACTCTTTGGATTTGTTAGTTGAGATCGTGAAAGAAAACCAGAATTGATTCTTCTCATTTTAAATGATAGCTTTAATTTCTTAAATTCAAATCACTCATCCAAAAATACATATAACTAACATATCCTAAACTAACTAACTACACAGCATCAAGAGTACTGGGGTTTTGTCTATTTAAGAGTACAGCAGTACTGGTTACTGCTGATACTATGTTGTCATCTACGAATACCATACCTGAGGAAACCACAGAAAAGTTTATATCTCTCTAACCTCTCACTCAGAGGTTAGCACAATAGGACTCTTTGTTTCATTTGGATCTACCAATAGACATTACTCTCACATCCAAAAAAAATCAATGTCAGTCCTTCTGTTTGTCAGAAAGCTACACATTGTGATTTTCTGCGGAGGTCGTTACAGATAAACTCTACAAATCTGATGGGAAAAAAAGCATAGATGTTCAGATGTTATAATCATATATAGAGATCTGAGACTGCCATAACACTGCCTGACCTAGGAATGGAGTCTGTAACTGATTAAAATCAGTTTAAAATCTGATTAAAATGTCCTTAAGGGTACATTTGGTTTCCCAGAAATTAATTACCTGATAAACATATATCTTTTCTCATTATTTATTTTCTTCTTTTTCTTACAGCTCCCTTCCTTGTAACTGAAAGTGTTGAAGAACAAGTCCTAATGATTGGTTAGGGTTTTTTTTTTTCTGGTAAGATTATAAATGAAAATACATTTGACTAAACCCTGTGGAAAATGTAATTTGTTATGTCACAGCAATCACTCAGCATGTGTACAGCTGGGTTTGATGATACCAGCCCCTGCCTGTTATAAAACTAACAGTAATGGCCTCAAGGAAGGAAGAGTAAACGAAGAAAGACTGATGGCTTGGGGACTCAAACGAGTTTGGTTCGTTAGGAGCTAAAAGGGAATGCTTTAACTTGCCAATGAATTGCTATCCCAATGCCAAAGCAGGGAATTAGAGACCAAATCATTTCAAACACATTCCTTTACCAAAGTCCTTTTGATTATTTTAGAATAGAGAAATGGGAAAATTCTGTGCAATGTATATATCACCTAAAGCACTTTCTAAAAAGTGTATAAAAAGAATGAAATACTGGATTTTTGGTGCATTTGTCATAGACCGACTTCAATTCCACCCACTTAAAAGAAAGCAGTAGAGCACTTCCAAAAATCTTGCAATGCCTCACTTGTTTATGTTAGTTGAGTTCAAAGAGACCTGATTAGAATAGCTTCATCTTGGGAAGAAACGAGAGTCTTGCACTAGTGTCTGGATCAAAACAGAAAAACTTTTAATCCTCCAAATATCTGTTTGTTATTGCTAGGTTGACACTGAAAGTGCAGTGGAAATGTAATTGCTCCAGAACAAACAAGGCTGACTTCATCAGCATCCATCAGCATGTCAGCCACCAATATCAGACCAAGAGCTCAGACAGTGCTGTTGCTCTGGAACCGCTTTTTAAGCTGATCTCTAAACAATTGGTGAACAAGCATACAACAGACTGCAAGATCTTCTGCAAACAGTACTAACAGAGAACAACATTAAATAAGAATCCTAACTCCCTACAAATATCACCCTACAGCATCTCCTGATCTCGTCTGATAGTTGGCAGATCACAGACTCTAGGCTAAACTCAGCTCTGCAGTAGAGAGTCAAGAACAAAGAAGGAAAGATAGAAATGCTTCACGGGGTATATTCACTGGTGTAGGTGCTTACTTCTTTTAGCCCTAATTTATTTTTAGTCTATATGGCTGGAGGATCACTAGATACAAAGGAAAAATAAATTCAAGAGAAGCAGAGATTAAAAGCATGCAGATGAGGAAAAGTAGTAAGGTCAAAAAAAGTCAAAGGTGAAAAAAAGGGAAAAGGCAAAATTATGTTACCCTTCATTGTATCAACCAAATACTAAAATGTTTTCTCAGTACTATGCCTGAAACCCACCCATCCTTTCCCAAACATCCTAAGACAGTGACTAGTCATTCCCTAATTGCCTTCTACAGACCTCTGCATCTCAATTTTCTGTCTGCTAAGTCTCTTTTGGTTGCAGTAGCCTTGTTTAATTTAAATAATTCACATGGAGAAGTAATTTCATAGGACTGGTCACCTTGACAGCACTTTTCTGTATTCTTACCATTTCTACTATATTCTTTTTGAGCCAGGAGCAATCAGAACTACAAACAATATTCTAGGCTTAGGCAAGCCATGGGTTTACATAGTATCAAACCTCAGATAGAACAATTGGAGGTTATCTTGGTTGCTCTCTATTCTTTTCTACTAATTCCTAACATTAAGTACTAATTTTGACCACCACTGAGAGCTGAACTGATTTTTTTCACAAAATTAGCTATTGCAACTGCAATATCTTGTTCCTGAAGGCAACAGCAAGTTCAGAATCAATCTCTTCTCTTGTGAAGTTAGAGTTCTTTCCTTCTCTGTGCCCCATTACAGTTACATACATGGAATTTCACCTCTTTTCTTGTCATCCATTCAATCCATGTTCTGAGATCTTTCTGCAGAATTTGTAGTTGCTCTTCATCTTTGCTACCCAAAATAACTTTGTATTATCAGCATATGCTCAAGTACCTCTTGCAGTACATGAAGAATAACACATGAATTTTCATCAGATCATATTAAACAGAAATGTTAAAATTAGTATTACAAGCATTTGGGCAAAATGCAAAAAAATGCTATGCCTGTAAGTGTAGACAGCATTCCACTGATCTTTGGTAAATTTGGAAAAAACCTACAAAAATTGTCATGATTACCACCTTTACACAGAGAGATTTGATTTCCAAACAATTTTCTAAAGCTTGGATTATTTCTTTGATGAACAGCATCAGAGTGTAAGGCGCTATTACTAATTCAGTTTAAATGGATCATTCTGAGCTGTTAATTTAAGATGCAATGATGAATACTGACAAGAACTTTTTTGAGTTTGATGTTTTGACCCAAAAGCATAAGACAGAAGTACAACTGGCATTCAAGTATCTTAAACAGTGGTCAGCCAGTGAGTCTATGGTTATTTCTAGAGCTCTGCTGAGATTACTGAGGAACTGCAAGCACAATGACAGAACTGTACCAATGAAAACCATTAAATGTGAATACACACCACCAGACTAGCTCACCGCTTGCATCTGCGCAACTCATTTCGGCTTCTGGTTATAGCTATAACTGGCCACAATTTAAAACAAATAAGGAACGCATAATGTAATGCTTTCAGTCAAGATGTGCTAAACATTAACATTTCAGGCACCCATATCTCATAGATAATAAGTTGTACAGCATTTCCACAATTTTTTCTTCATTTTACAAATGAAGAAAACAAATAATAACAATACATTAATTTATAAAAAATATGATTTCCAAAGTCCCCCCTGTACTACCTGAGATGAATGAGGAAAATTAACTGAAGGGGTCATGATGAAAATAAAGGTGCATGAAGAAACAACTGTTTTTGTGGAAGAACTTAATTAAATTCTTCATGTAATAAGCCTTTCCGGCTTTTGAATATAGTGAAAAAATTTGGAAGAAGTCTTTACAAATAAAAAGAGAAACATAAAAAGTTGTAAACAATGAAAAGAAAATAGAATATTGTTGAAAACAAAGAAAAAGTGGGATTAATATCCTTTCAAGTCACCTGATTATCTTCTGATAATTCCTATTTTCAGGGATTCAATTAATGCTGAACATGAGGCTGTGACTGGGTCATTGTTTTCAGTAGATACAGTGGGTTCGTAGCTGTCTGCATTTCCTCTGCTGTTACTCAGAGATTTAAGAAAAAGTCTGAACAGGTAGCTACTTGGGAGTCAACGATTATATTTAACAAGTAGCCACAGGACAGGGCTGGACTTTTAAGACAAGTAATTTCCTTATATCAGGCCTCTGGGGAAAAGTTGTGTCTAACTAAGGTTATTCTTTATGCTATAAAGATCAGTTGTAATTTAAAAGGCTTTTAACACCACTCTTTTAGGTTACAAAGCTTTTTCTGTATAAATATGAGTACCACAGAAAATACACACACCTATTCAGGCCCCAGTTCTTCAATCTACAAAGAATTTCTACGTACTATCTTAGAAATATGGCACTAAAACTTTCTATCTTATCCACCAAGTACCCTATCAAATTTAAAACAATAATGTGTTGAATAAATTGAGAATTCTATTTCAGAGGAAGGACCCAGACTTTCATATGAAAAGATTATTCTTACAGGCTAGAGGCAATATACTATATGAGCCTAACTAGTACCTAAATCATCTAGTAAAAATGCAATTAATAACTATTATAATAATTATTATAATGATGGTTATAGTAATAATGATTGTGATAATAATAATAACAAAAAATATACAGAAAAATCTAATTAATAATGATACTTGTAAAGTATTGCTATTCAAGAAAATTTACTAAAATCTACTCCATCTCTCTGATGACATGATCACTCTTCTTTCCTCCCTCCAGTTCCTCTGGTTGATGATGCCAGGCTTCCTCAGACAAGAAAGGGCATCACAGGCAGTTGTCAACATCCCAGGTTTTCCACGAGATTTAGATCAGTGCTGGTGATTGGAAACACCTTCCCTGGGGTTCCTGTGAGGCTATTTTCCTAAATTTTCAAAAATCACAGCCTGCCTCCTCCTCCCTGTTTCCCAGCAAGGTCTGGGAGCTCATGTTGCCTCCCCTATCCTTGGTTAAAGCATGACACTAATAAAGCCAAGGTTGCAGGTTCCATCCCTGTGAATTCTGTGAACCCTGGAGGGACTGTTTGTCCCAACATGACTAGGCAGGGGTGCCTGCCCCTTGCCCAGGAATTCCCAAAATGAAGCCAATGTAGGGAAGCAACAGGCACGTGGCCACCATGCAACTTCTGCCACAGCTAAAAACAGCTTCCACTGAGGCAGAGACAGACATCTCCTGAGCCCCCCTACTGCCAGGTACTCGTCAAACCTGCGACCTTCTGTTAGTGTGGCAAGAATCATATTTACTGGCCTACAGGTTAATGACACAGAATCACACAATATTCTGAGTTGGAAGGGACCCACAAGGATCATCGAGTCCAATTCTTAAAAGAATGGCCCATACAGGGGGTTGAACTCATGAACTTGGCATTATTAGCCCCAAATTTTAACCAACTGAGCTCATATTGTAAAACTTGGAAGAGATTGCAAGAAATTATTATAACCATCTCTGCCAGACCTAGGCAAAGAAAGCTGTAGCTAGCCTTGGTACATGCTTTTCTTGGTAGATATATATTTGTTTCTAAAAAATCCAGCTGAGGAGACATCGCAGTCTTCATGGATTGCTACCTATATTATTGCAAAGCTTTTTTGTGCTCCTTTTCCTTAAACCAATGTGCTCTTCTGCCAATTGCAATGGAGAGAAGTTCATTTTCTCCCTTTTCCAGTTACCTGTAATGCTAATGTAGATAGCAATAAAACTTTGGGGTTTTTTCTTCTTTTTTTTTTTTTCCTAATTGAAAAAAAAAATCTTAATTCTTTCATAATTTCCTCATAGGTCACATTTTCCATATTTCCAATAGTTCTTGTCCCTCTTCTGATTCCATCCTATTTCAGCTCACCTGCAAACTCCACCATAATTTTTACCTGAAGGATCTTGGATACTGCTTCGTCCCAGACCTCTCTTCCCAAAAACATAACCTTAATTGGGTAAGATCAAGGCATGCCTTGCTGATATTCTCTTGGGTAGTTTCTGGCTGTCATCTCAAGTTCAGTACAGCTAAAACAGAGCTTTCTCTCCTTCGAGTCATCTCTTCTCTGCCTCTTCTCCAGATTCTCAAAGGACTCTTCCTGTCCTGCTAGTTTCAAACACCCATAACCTGGATGCCAGGTTTAATTTAGACTCTTTGCTATGCCCTCAGAACCATCTCTAAAACCTGGTCTTTTTAGTATACTCATGCTGTTAAAATTCTCATTAAGGTCACAGTTATTTTACAGCTCACTTACTGTAACATCTTGGCCCTGAAAAAAGCATTTTTGTCCCAGGCATATCTATTTATACACTGCTGCCAAGACTGTCTTCAAAACCCACCAGTTCAATTTGCTCATTCAGCTCTTTGCAATTTTCACAGTTTCCCTCACAATAAGCAAAAAAAATATTCATTTTTAAAGACATTGACAGCTATTCTTATTCTTGGAATAATTTTTCATTTATTATATAGGAATGAGGTTCAAGCTTTAATTAGGTCACATATTGCCTCATCTGCTTATTTGTTCAAAAAGCCTACATGGAGCTCCCCACAAACATACATAATTTTAGGCTTTTCTCTTCCTTGATCCCTTCGTTCTCACATCTTTGCTATAGTGCCTAAAAATCCTCCCAAAAAGACAACTGATAATTATTAATCTGTTATTGTGCGGAAAACAAGCACATTTAATTGAGATTGTCCCCTAATCTCCTTGGACATTGGTTTGTCTTCAATTTTTTACCCTTAATTATGGATGGACAATATGCTCTGTTACAAAGTGAGTGCCTGATCTGGGCTTGGGAGTCCTAGGAACAATAATGATAACAAAATGAATACTTATATTGTATCATATGAAAATCGAACTGACGCAACCCAGAAAATAAATTCCTAAGCTAGGATCTTGCACAAGCATTTTCATTCAGGAAGTTTAGAAAAGGACAAACGTCTGCCAAAATTGGACCATATCTGTTCTCATTAGAGTTGCAGAGGCAGTATTCCTATTAAAACTAGTATAATTATTTATGAATGATGTTGGCAGAGTTCACAAAATATGTCAGAAGGACAGAACCAGATGTTTCCTGGACTGAATATCCTCAGTAGGTTTTACACCATCACTTTGCAAATAGAAGTGAAGGCCTTTTTAGTGTGTCAGTTTCTCTCATCTTCCTGGAAAGCCCACCTGTTTTCTAATATTGTACAGACTAGTACTGAAGTTACCAATTAACTTTTCAGTCACTCAGGCCCTCTAGGCAATTCAGCTGATCTGCCTTTGTCCATTTTCTATGTTAAAAATACCAGGCTTTGTTTGCATCAGATCCTACATAATTCCTTAATCTTTGAATTTATTAATATTTTAGCTAATTTGTATTTTCATTCCTGTCTTCAAAAGTTAAGACCTTAAGACAACTTTTATTCCAACTTTTACCTGTGAATATGATGTGTCTTGTACAAGGAATTAAATAAGTCTGAATAAGCTGCTGAATAGAAGCCTACCTCTATTTGCATGGGGTTTTAAATCTCAATGCTCCCAGTTGTCCATGCTTTCCATAAGCTCTCTTTTGCAGGAACTGCAGTAGCCTGGATCTAGTGGACATGTATTGCAGGTTCAGGCTTCTATCTAAATACATCCTCCCTCTGTACCTTACTCGTTATGTCTGCCGTGAAATCCACCTCTTCTGTTTCCAGTGTCATATAACATACATTATCTATGCTCTTTTATTATTCCTCAAACTGTAATACTGATTTCTGTACACATATAGATCCCTTTACATATAGTGACACAAGTCATGTAATCCTGAACCCTATTTCTCCAAGGTTAGTATTTCCTAGAAGTAGACACATATCCTTTACAGATAAAAAATGTATATTAGGTATTCTGCATCTCAAAGAAGAAGCATGGGTTTTCCATCAAGTATCATACCTTATACACACACACATCTCCAGAAACTTTACTGCTAGAGCATTAAGAAAGAATCTAGTCATAAGGAGGGAGGTACAAACCTCACTTGTTATATACATTGGGACTGTTTCTTCTGATGGCTAATTACTGATTAAATTGTCAGTGTCTTGGCCTCATTCACACTGCACTGATTAGGCTTTCCCAGGTAATGAAGGCTCAAGGTTATATTTATTTCATCTCAAGTTACATAGAAAATATTCCTCTCTTTGTTTATAGAGGCTGGAATGAGTTGCAAGAAATTTATTAGGTACAACCATCTCAGACACTTTGAAGTTATTAGGATAAACATAGCCAAAGTCCTTATCCTCTGGATAGGGGATCAGAAGAAACTCATGCGTGATACCTTATCCCTTATATTTGCAAGGGTTCTGAAGTCTCAGTCTGTCGGCAGAAACAAAAGGAACAAAAAACTCAAATTAACCAAACCAAACCAAAAAGCAACCTGAGTCTTTTGGCAGTGAATAGGTCTTTAACTGCACTTATCCACTATTGAATCACGGATTCAAGGCTAGACCATGAAAGAGAGCATTTGAAACTGGTGAGAGATTGTGTCCTGAAAAAAAAAAAAAAAATTATAAATAGTTGCCAGCCATTGTTTTGGGGAAAAAAAAAAAAAAAAGAAAAAAAGAAAAAAGAAAAAGAATGGGCTCTTTCATATTTGTTCACACAATAACTTAGAGATATATTTTCTGGTAACATCTGGTCTATGGAAATCTTTAAAAGAAGAAGGAATGTCTTCAGGTTACACTGATTTGCTTGCCTTCTATGATGGTTATGTATTATCTCCATCTGGGTTCATATAGCAAGGATCATCCAATGGTCCCAGTGAGCAGTCCTATATATAAAGCAGCAAGAGAGGTTTTGTCAGAAAGATGCATCTATATGCACATCCTCAGTTTAAGCCAAGACATATAAAGCTGTTTGACATTCCACAGCTTGATACACCAACCTCTGCCAGCTCTGCAATGGAGGAAGGGTGAGATCTGGCTTTAGGCATTGCATAAGTGCAAGCTGACATGTGGTGTAGCAGTCTGAAACAGCCTGAAATCTGTCTCTGACAGACTGGTCTTAAGGTTACAGATGACCATCCAGATGGACTGGAAATCTCTCCTCTGGAAGGTATGCAATTGCTATTTGCAGTCAATTTGATTTCCTAAAAGTGACAATTTGTTTCACTTTCTCATCTGATTCAGCTGTTTGTAACAAAACTAAAGTTCAAGGATTGTAGTGTTGTTCAGAAATCCATGGCTTCAAGTAAGTAATTGAACAGTAAGTAATAAATGCTTTAACTCATATTCACAACTAGTTAATGAACACCATCTGTAAACACCCTTAGCACTGGGGAAAGTCTTAATACTACTTTGCTCTGACTCGCAGATATTTTATGGGAAAGAAAGAGCTCGCAGTATGGAAGCATGCATCTTGAACATCTTGAAGAGACTTAAAAGTGTCCTTAACATTATAAAAAGGAAGAGAAAGTAAGAAAAGTAATGTTACCAGTTTGAGACTAAGGCAGTTCAGTTTTCTCAAGTCGAAGACAGAAAAAATATTTATATTTCTATTTTGGAGAAATAGTATTAGACTTTGCCCTTTGATTTACAAAATGTATTTTCCATCAATCAGATATCCAATAAAGCAAGGTTATGTTTTTTCAGATGTTATTCATGAAAGACATCAAGGAAAAGGACAAGAAAAGCCACAAAAAGAATCTGTAGTTGATGAGGATACCCAAAAAAGATGACTTCTAATCATCGAGAATGACTCCTAGCTAATGATTATTTGATCTCAAACCTAAGTAAAAGGTGGGGATGATATTTAGACAGGGTTTGGGAAGAACTGTCACTATTCTTCAGCATATCATTTTGGGCTTCCTTGGTTATTTCACAAATTGGTTGCATTTGTAAGTGATGGCAGCTTTTTAAAAGGAAGACTACTTTCTTAAGGCGTAACCAGTTGGTTTTCACTGCAAACATGTAGGTACTCTGTAGTTGTCTGGCTCTGGTATTTGAAGGGCTTCCACCAGAAGACCAGTATATATTTGGGCAGATATTTTTCTTCGGACTTTGCATTTTATATGTTAAGTTGCTCAAAATATTTCTGCCTTTGAAGGAGAAAAACCTGCACTGAGTTCTCCTCTTCAGAATTTTTTAAGAACCCTTCATCATTACAGTTGTTATAGCAAATTATATGGAAAAATAAGTAATTATAAGGACTAAACTTCCAGCGTTACTCATGGAAACATAAAAATCCTTCAGAAAATATAGACTTTTATTATTTAGCTTGAGATTGAAATCTGTTCACAAAGACAGATGCTTTTTTCTGTTGGTAAGAGTATTTACATAATGTTAGTTTACTAGTCACAGTTGGATTGAAATAGAGAACTGCTTACTTGACTTATTTTAATATGGCCTTTGGAGTTATTTATCCTTGGGAACAGCTGTCATTAGAGAAAGCTATTTAGCTTTCTTAGCATCTGGAATGATAGTAGATGGTGTAATTTTAAAATGACTTCAAGATGTCTTCTCTAAAAAAACATCACTAAACTTTTCTCCAGGACCTAAATGGGTTGGTAATTGATGGCCCTTTTTCTCTGATCATTGATTTTTCATTCTTCAGGGTAGTACAAACTATAGATGGCACCTCTTGCAAAGCTCTGAGATCAATTGGGAGCAATGTAAGAGCAGAACAGTGTGTACTCATGTCATGATGATAAAGATGAAAGGTTCTTCGGAGAAGCTGCAGGGTAAGTTCTCATGATTCAAGATCTGTGTCTTCTTTGCTTATTGGGTGTTCATCATCTCTGCCTCTAAAACCTTATCTGAGAGTAATTGAAACCTGAGGTCACAGGAGTATTAGGCCATTTTAATTAGCAGTATATTGCAGAGAAATGGGAAGAAAATTTGCTTCTACACTTTGATAAACTCAGCAGTAAATTTACTATGGATAATACTGAAGAGGAAGTAGTTTGCACCAGCAATAAATTAACTACAATAATTTTTAGAATGATGACTGTAGTTTAGGATGATGATGTAGATCCTGTTTCAGTGTTGCAACTCCTATATTTGGGGATAAAGAAGTTGTATTAAATATAGGGACTAGAGTACCCTTAGAAGCTGAGCTAGCTGAAAAGAAGCTTCAGTGGTGTTGCAACAAAAATGGTATTTTGAGCTCTGCTCTCAATCAGGAAATATAGGAAAATAGGATCTTCCTAGTTGCTGGGGGGGGGGGGGGTTGTTTGTTTTTTTTGGTTGGTTGGTTGGTTTTTTTCTGTGTGATTTTTGTTTGTTTGGTTGGGGTTTTTTTGGTGTCATTTTTTTTTTTCTTGTCTAAAGAACTGTACTGTTGAGAATCACTGCAGTGCTTATAAATAAATCCATCTTATTCTCCATTTCTGATGATGTAACAAATTCCCACACCTGTTGCTAAGGATTTTCTTAGCATTGGCTGTGTCTTGTTTTGGATATGTACAGAAAGACATTTATATTAAAACATGTGTAAATCCTACTAGTTTTTACCACGTTGCAGAAGTTATTCAAACCAAAGGTTGTTTCATTTTGTGTATAGTTTGGGTTCATGAATTTATAGATACAGATACCTCCACAAACATTTCGTCTAACTGGGTATTTTTGCAGAATGCACCTTTTCGTTTAACATTTTTTCCCCTAATACAGCATCCACTGGCACTTGTAATTCATACTTTTGTATATTGCTTGTGAATATAGACATTCTCTTGAAATTAGGATCTCTCATCAGGAGGAGAACAATATTCAGCATGCCTGATGGGAAGGAAGTACAATAATCTTTCCCTACCTTTTATCCACCTAGACAGAGGTGGTGGCTTTAGTTCTTAGGATAAATTAAAACAGTTTCAATGTTTTTGTAACTCATGCTTATGAGACGTCTGCCAGAGGGATCTTTGTATCGGCGTCATGTAAACATAATTTCCATTGGCCAAACTCATTCTAACTATTAGGGATGTGAACATTCAGGACTATAGAGTTAACATAGTAATCTTCATCAAGTTAGGTAAAAGAGTTATTAGTATCCTCTGTATATTGGTAAGTATGGGGAAGACAGCATGTGCGTCATAGCATGTATTAAATACCTAATGTAGAGCTAAAAATGCAGACAGATTTTCTTGCTCTTGCAGCAAAGGTTTTTGAACAATTTTTTTGGCAAATAATTGGACATTTCTTTTGCATCTTCTCTTACAAATTTGTCTACATACTACTCCTGTTTTTTGCAGCTCTTATGATTCCTTTTTCTTTTGTCCATTCAGTGCGTGCCACTACTGGGAATGTCTGCAGTGCCTGGTAATACTGTCAGCTATGAACATTTTGTTGGTTGGTGGAAGGCTGCCTTGATTTTCATGATTTTTATGGCATAATACTTGTCTTTTTCATAGACACTCTTGTTTACCTAACATACCCACTTTTCTTCAGTTACTTTTTTGGACGTTGCTTCTGCTCATCATATAATTTTTCTTTTTCTTTGGACAATCCACACCCATTGGGCATGATGGCATGAGGATGACCACTACTATATTGAACAGTAACTTTGCACTATTCTTGCTAAATTGTTTGTCGCTGGATTTTTTGATTTGGTTTGTTTTTTTCCTTACATTTTTTCACTGAGGGTAGATCTCTCAGGTTTTGTCTAAAAGACTCTTGTTTAAGAGTTGTTATTGACTTGGGTCTCTCCCTTATGGGATCCATTGCACATTCTGTGAAAACTGGTTTTTTATTCACTCTCTAATAATAGAATGCTGAGATGCTGCACTGTGCTTAGGGGCGTTATGAACACTAGAGTTTTAAAAGGAGATTGAGTGCTGCTTTTGTAATTATTCCTGGTAAGAATTTCTAATGCATACTTGGTAACAATCTAGGTGAAATTATACAACTGTGCAAAACTTGCACTTACACCTTGTTCATACTGCTTGCAGCAAACATTATCTGCAACGTGACCTAAACATGTGGCTGAACGTGACAAGCATGTACATGCAGAAATACTAATGAAAAAAAAATGAAGCAAACAAGATAAATTTAAGCAACCTAGTGGGTGTAGAATTTGCAATCTGCTTGTTATTGGCACTTGTTTTGTGCTGGGGTATCCCATTTGTCACAATAGTGATGCATTCCTTCATTGCAAGCTTTTCAAATTGGTTTTCTCTTTTACTTTACTCAAGCTATTGCAGTGACAGGGCCTTGCTGCCAGAATTCTTCCTGGAGTATACCTGCCTGACCACATCTTTCTAATGCAGACATAACTTCATAGACTACAACCAAAGCAGTTAATTGATTTCTAAAATCTTTTGCTTATATTCAGGTATTGGTATTATCTCCTGTCCCCATATTTACTTGGAAGACTTTCTTGATCAGGTTCAATTTTCACAGAGATTTCATCTGTTTCTGTCTTTGGTATTGCTGACCATTCTTTGTGATGACTAGACAAAATGTTTGCTTATTTTACTCAAAAACATGAAACTTGCTTTTCTCGCAAATAAATCTCCAAATCATGAATTTGCTTGTGTAATTTTTTGGTCTACTCTTATACAGGTATTCTAATGAAGTAAATGGATTGCCCAGTAGTAACACTGTAAGGCAGCTCCAGTATATGTTTCATTTAAGCCAAAACCCGTTCTGAAGACATACTTTACTAAGGTTATTTTAAGGATTTATATTGTAGGAACACCTCCCACACATTCGTGTGATAAATAAAAATGTATGTGTCTAAATACTTTTTCTAGAAACACAAAAACTTGACATTTTTAGTACACTAGGAATAAAGGATTGTCTAATGTTCATCTGTAAATTAAAATTATGTTGTGTCTTCTATATTCAGAAAATCTCAGCCTCTGCCAAAGTAAGAAAAGAGTCAGATGAGCTGACAAAATAGGAATGCAATGTAACTGGAAAAATTAAGTTAATATTTCATCTATAGTAGGTCACTAAGTGGTCTGTAATCCTAAAACTAACCTTTGTCTCACAGGTGTAAGTGTTGAGTTAGTTATTATAAGTAAGCTACTGCTTTCGTTGCATGTGTACTTGCGTGACTACTCAGGGTTGGAGTCTGTCTGTCCTACCAGAGACTGCTCTCAGGATTAAAAGCTCCACCTCTCACCCAGTGATTACAGCTGCAGCAATCACTGTACTCATGGTGGACAGAAAGGGCCTCACTGCAAACTTTCATTCATTCAAGGTGATTTTAGTTCAGTGTCATTCAGTTAGCAGCCCCAAAATGGTGCTGCTTTTTCTCACAGTTTCTTACTTCCTTTAATTTCTCTTCCTTCTGGAAAAGAAATTGGACCCTTCAGAGCCCAGAATATTTCAGGTAGAGTTTTTTTGCAGTTAGTGTCATTTGATAAATATATGATTTTGCTAAGTACCCTGTCTTATTTGCCCTGAAATTAATTATTCGATTTAGTTTTTAGTTCCAACTTAGAATTCTCTTCAGCTGCCATGCAGAATGGTACATCTGCTTCAAGAATTCCTCTGCACCATGATAGATATGCATGGTACTAGACCACATCATAAACCTTGTTACAAAGAGGCTTTCGGGAAGGACCTTCTCTTTTGTTCAGTACATCTTGTTTCCACCAAGTTTCTGATCATTTTAGATTGCTCTATTAAGGGAATGCATTTGATTCAGTTCTCGTACCTGCTCATTATCTAACAAGGATAATGAAACATTTTGTTGCTCATAACTAAAAAGAGCATGTTATCCAGCATGCTCTAAAGTACTGAGTAATAAATGCAAGTGGGCATAGTTAATTTTGTCACTTTCTCTTGCCCTTTATTTCTCTGGAGTTTTAAGCAGCTTTAAGTTGTTTTTTTTCAGCTCTTCAACAACAAATGGCAGCAGTCTCTCCAATGCTGCTATTTTTGCTTCTTCAGAAGAGCAGACTTAAATCTTCTATTGAAATTCTAATGAAAGGGCATCAGTTGCCCTTTTCCTTATTGTCTTCCAGAACCATCTTCCCAGCCTTCTGTAGACTTCATTGACTCCATATCCATACTCAAAGTTCCGATGTGACCTTTTTTGTCAATCTCTGTCCATATATATAATACTGAATTTTTGAGTGCTTGCATAAATGTGACCTCTATTTCTTGTTCTTCCCGAGACTTTTGCTTTTAGGACTGTCCTTCTCTATTTTTGTCCTATCTGTCATGAATTTTCTTCCATATTTGTTCCCAGCCGAAGCTTATAATTCATTACATTTCATTTGATCCTCTTAGAGATCTTGCTTTATGTCATGACTTTAAAGCTATCAGTGTAGAAAATAGCTAAATCCATTGGCTTCTATTGCTTTTTGCAGTCCCAAAGCAATTTTTTCTACATGTGTGTTCTAAGTGAAACCCTGCTTCATTTTAAACTGTGACCATGCTTAGGAAACAATGACTTTAAAAATTACACTTTAGCACTTTATTCTGCCTCTACATTAGATCCCTTTAGTTTACAAATCATTGTGAAATACCAGCAATGTTCAGCTATGAAGTCTTTCCTGCATAAATAGATAGTCTTGGTAGCATTCCAGTTAATAACTACTGTTAGTAGTATCGGGAAGAAAGAGAAGCAAGAATGTAACTTCAGTTAAAGCAATTTCAAAAGATAAGAATTTTATAGTAAGTAGAGAAAAAAAGGTAGCATTACTCAGCAAATGTCTTAGAAAGTGTTACTAACAAGTGTTTTTTGCTTCTTGCTGTTCAAAACCTTGTTTGGATTATGGCCACCGGACAAAACAGCCTGCTTGGAGTTAAGCTGTTTAAAGCAGTACTCAATGCTTTATTAATTGTCCAGACAGATGGCTTATTTTAATGAATCAGCAATGCCTACAAAATTTCATGGTGTACTAGTTTCAGTGAAGTGGAGCAAATAGTAGAATAATTTTAAACCTGATATTCACAAGAACCTGAAATTCCAATTTTCTGGTTTTGTGGAAAAAATAAATAAAAATCGCTGGATGGTTTTTCTGTCAGTAATGACTGATGGCTTTTCCTGATACAACGAACTATTGTTTGGGTCTTAACTGTTTTCTCTGATACACTGTAAGGCCCTTGGGGCAGTAATAGTGTATACATTACTCAAACTGACACAAAAACAGGTGTCAGAAGTACATAATGAAATAATAAGAGTAAAGCCTGTCTAAATATGGAACAAAAGATTCAACTATATGACATTTTTCAAAATTCCAGTATTAGAAAAATCTGAGCTCAGATCACTACAAATTGTAGTTGAGAGGGTGCCTTAGCACTGTTCTATTAACCTTTGTCATGACAATCACGCTACTTATGGTTCTTCCCTTTCTCAGTGTATTTCTGAATCTATTGGCCAAAATATATTTTTCTAAAACTTGTGTATTTTAAAGGATTTTAAAGTATTTACATGAAGCATGACAAATGTACAATGCTCAGGAATGCCCATAGCCCCTCAAAGAATTTCAGATGCTGCACGATTAGATTAATTTCAATGATGGATGCACTTGTTCAGACCATACCTAGTTTAACATATTTAGGCTTAGTAAAAATGAAGCGTTTCAGCTTCAGTGGCACTGTAAAAGTTTTCAAGAGAAAGTATTAAGAACTACCGCTATTCTGAACTGTTCCTTCCAGTATGATCATTTCACCATGGGCTTCTTCGGTCCTTTCACATCTTAAAGCACAATGTTGGACTATGTTATCAGAGTGAGACCTATTATCTCGGTAAAGTAAGTATCTATAATAATGCAATATGTTGACTTCAGTCCCTCTAAAAAGCTTGAAAGATTCTCTAAATACAGTGGATACTAAATTTCTCTGAATTCCAAGCTTTATATGTTTGTTATTTGTTCTGTAGTATTTCAGAGCTGAGGCAGAAATTTTTGAGTTTATGATTTGGGTAAGTATTTCAAATATGACAAACTTATATTAATTTTTTACTTTCAAGTGTTGTACTCTCCCTGCTCTTTTGTGAGTGGTCTGTGAGTCTGTCAGTCTTGATCTTCCCATACATTTTTAAAACCATTTCTGTGCAGCGTGTAAAATTCTGAAAATGCACCTTGCATGATGCATGAATCACTTTTCTCCAAATATACTTTATTATAGATGCCTTTTGTTCACAAAAGTATTATACTCAAAGAATATGTCCAACTTCAACAAATTATGTTGAAATGAACTGTGTAATGACATGTTCTTGTACTGACACAATTTCCTACTCAAGTTGCACAGCTGTTTTATGACGAGGTGCCACAATGAAGATAAACATTAGAGGATGTTTGCATTAATTTTTTTGGGGATTATTCCAAAACTTACCAGGAATCCATTGGATGGCAAAGCTAGTGGATTTCATGAGACTGTGATTCAGCTGATCTGCTTGGTTCAACTACAGGATAGTATTTTCAGTACAACTGTAGCTAAACATTTGTTACTGGATTACAGGTATTGGATACTATGGGGTAGATTGAGTGACCTCCCATTAAAAACTCTTTATTTCCAGCATTTTCATATAATGCTATTTAAAACTCTTATCTACATTTACCTCTCTTTTGGTCTAGGTACATCCTAGGTACACTGAAGATAATTCCCTAGTGATAGAAAGTTCAAAAGCTCATGTGAATTCTTCTAGCTTTCTATCAGCCCCTTTAGTCATGCTGTTTAATTGACTTTTCTGCTTCATATTGCCTAGCCTTAGTGAAAACAGAGCTTTTGGATATTTTCACTCAAATGACAATACTGATAAGGTCTAATATGTCTCAGAATGCATTTTTTCCCTCAGTTTTTGCATCAGTACCTAAAGTTTATGATGTTTTTCATGGAGCTGAACCTAAAATCTTCATTTTACCAGGTGAAGTAAAATCATTTTACACCAGGTGAAGTGTTGTTATCTCTTCCACCACACTTCCATAGCTTTCCATACTGTTGAAATCAGAAACTTCACAGAAGATACTGGACTCTGCTGAAAGCAGATGACGACCTTGAGTTGCATTTTTCTCCTTGCTAGATTGCTCAGATCAGTGAAGTTAACATTGTTTTATAGTGTTTGCCCAAAAGACACTCTGCTGTACTTGCTGGGAAAGCCTACACTGCTGGTTATTTACAGGCAGCTTTGCCTGCTTTCTCTTTAGACCAGCATGTCTAATGACCATGTTGAGAAGACTGCAGGTTATCTGTGAATAGATTTACACTAAGTTTTACAGGTCTCCTTTAGCTTATGAAATTTTAAACTTCTAATAAAATTGTTTATGACCCTGTAAACAAGTCGAAATACCAGTCAACAGTACTATGCATGTGTGAAAATTCTAGGCACAGACACAGAGTAGGCAGAACTACAGGCATGGCGTAGCTTGAAAATCACTACAAGAACAGCTAATATTGTTTACTAGTACAGCCATGGGTAGCTGTAGTAGACCAAATAAGGTCTTTGCCACTTAATATGTGGACATCAGAACTTTCTAGAAAGTTTCTTTTTTGCTGACACTGATGTTTATCACATTAATGTTAATCTTAAGAGATAATGAGTGACTTTGACTTAGAAGTATTATCATAATAGAATTAACAAGCTTTTTCCATTAAAACATTAGTCTGGGACTAGCAGCCAAATACTTTCTGTCATAAAAGCTACAGTAAATCAGAAAGACTCCTGAAAAATCATGTCCCTGAAGAAAATAAATAGCAAAGCTGAGGTCACAGAGTAAACCACCAATCAAGCTGCTAGAATGACTCAGAGATTTGTTAACACAGCTGTAAATTGTAAACAGAGATTTTCTGAAAAGCACTGGAGTGGTTCCTCTGTTGATAATGCAGTGATTAAATATTGAAACTATCATGACCAGTGAAAGGGGAAAGCACAAATTTGGAAACAGTCTTATTTTCGTTTCCACAAGCCTTATCAACAGTTTCGAAACACTATATTTTAAACCATAGGAAAAATATGAAAGAGACTTATGTTTATGAAAACAGAAATTAAATTACAAATCAATAGGAATAATATTACCAATTTCATGCTTTTCTATACCGCCTATCATGGATTGAGCTTCTGTGTAGTAAAAATTGCAAATGCACCAAAAAAGAGGTCCTTACTAAAGGGATTGCAATCAAGTAATTGGGAATTGGGTTCGTGCAATTGTTGTTTGAAATCTGATTAAATCAGTGTGCTGGAGTTCTCTGTTGATCATTCATTCCAGATGTGTGCCAGAGCTATAACTTGTATTACAGCTGGGCAAGACATGACAGACTGTTTGGTGTTTATTTGCTATCCATATATACTATGGGAAATTTATCCTTTGTACATGACTCCTTTATTGCCCAGGGCAGCACCCCTTACAATAATATTTTCACTTTTAATTAACACCTGCATACCTTTGGCTGCAGATTTTCTGCCCTCTCAGTATGTGAGAATACATCTACCAATAGATTTGACTTCAAACCTGATTTCAAAGTGACCATCTCAAATTGTTCTTTTCACTTCAGTGTCATATTTCATCTATTGAATGAAAATCAAGCCATCTACCCCACTGAATTCAGCTATATGGATTTTGTACACTGAATTGAGATTTTCACAGTGGATTTTAATAGCAGTGGTATTGTCCACATTTTGTTGTGTGAAAGCGGGGTGTCTGTGCCATTACAGAGTTTGGTAGTTTTCCTCTTAATCTGCTTTAAATCAAGCAAACACAGCCTTAACTGCTGTTAATGGTCTCAGCTTCTACATCTGTGGCAGTTAGTGCAGCTGATGTTACACAGCCCCCCCACCCCGTAATGATTTTTGCCCAATTAAATTCAATTTCAAGTCCAGAATCATTTCATCAAAGAATAATTTGGGTTGAAAAGGACCTTAAAAATCATCTAGTTTGAACACCCCTGCTGTGGGCAGGGATATCTTCTGCTAGACTAGGTTGCTCAAAGCCCCATCCAGCTTACCCTTGAACACTTCCAGGTATGGGACATCCACAACTTCCCTGGGTAGCTTATTCCGTTGTTTCACCACTGTAACAGTAAAGAATTTCTTCCTAATATCTAATCTAAACCTACGCTCTTTCAGTTTAAAGCCATTCCCACTTGTCCCATCACTACATGCCCTTGTAAAAAATCCCTCTCCAGCATTTTTGTTGGCTCCCTTTGGGCACTGGAAGGCCCAAAGGTATCCCCAGAGCCTTCTCCATGCTGAACAACCTCAGCTGTCTCAGCCTGTCTGCACAGGAGAGGGACTCCAGACCCCTGACCAGCTTCGTGGCCCTGCTCTGGCCATGTTCCAACAGGTCCTCATTCTTATGTTAGGGACCCCGGAGCTGGATGCAGCACTCTAAGTGGGGTCTTACGAGAGCAGAGGGGCAGAATCACCTCCCTAGACCTGCTGGCTGTGATTTGATGCAGCCCAAGCTGCAATTGGCTTTCTGGGCTGTCAGCGCAGATTGCTGACTCATGTTGAGCTTGTTATCAACCAACATCCGCAAGTACTTCTCCCCAGGTCAAAGTTCTAGACAACACCAAGGCTCTGCAGTTCAGAAGAACTGAGAGGTGTAAAGTGAGCACCAGCTTCTCTACCCCAACTGTGGAGAGAGAACAGGAGGAAAGCTGGGCACACAAGAACATTCTTGAGATAAGCTTCCCAACTGAAGAGTGAACAGTACATACTTCCTGTATTGTTACAGGCATGGATAGAATTCTAAAGGTCTTTAATTATTAGTGTGTTCTTTTCCTCTCCTTGAGATGGAGGTATTTGTTGTGTTTTGGGAATTACTGGCTGAGGATCAGTCTGTTCTCTCAACTTTAGGAAAACTTGGATGGGTAGGCAAGGCTTTACATTTTGCTAAGGACCCTTTTTAGAAATACTGTTCCCGCTGTCTTTCAAATACAGTCACCTCACAAAGGACTCAGATTAAGTTCCTTATTCTTTTTTACATGACTGTTTTTGTACAAGTGAAAAAGGGGGAAGTTGGTCACGATAGTTTTTTGTTGTTTTTTTTTTGTTTTGTTTTGTTTTGTTTTTTTCAGACAGCATTCTTTTTCAGTGCAGTTCCATTTCAACACAAACATTTTAAGGATACAAATGCCCCAGTCAAACAGTGCTTATCCCTGAAGCTGACTAATGTTGAAATGCTTTGCAGATCTGGGGCCCAGCTGTGTATGTCACTATTGGAATGTCTGGAAGTGAAAGCCATTATAAACACGTTTTTGTCTTCCTTTTTTTTTTTTTTTTCTTGTCTAAATTGAACTTAAGATTGAAATGTAAACACACAGAGTGCTGCCACTAAATTTATAACAAGTCCCAAGAATACTTTGGTTACTTCAGATAGCTCTTCATCTTAGTGCAAAACATCCACAAAGGCAGAGCATGACTGATGTACTAAACATCTGGGGGGGGGAAATAGGTTTAGTGCCAGTTATACTTGAGAGTAAGAGGCAAATGTATTTTATTTTCTATCCAGATACTCAAGGCACTTTCTGCTCAAATGACTCAACTCTTCTTCTGGTAAACAAAGTATTCAAAATGAAGTTCACAAGACATGTTTTTTAGCAATAGTGACTGGAAGATGTCTTATGTCGCTGTATCTACATGCTTAGTATGCCAGTGTTCCAGTCACTCAAATCCATGGATTTATCTAAAATCAAAATCAGTTCCGACACACTGCATTCCCCTTTGGCTTATCCTTAGCTGCTTGAATTGCCACAAAACTCATATTAATAAAGGCAGCTGCTTTTCATCCAAATAAAGTTTCTGGTGCTGTTTTTTGAGTACTGACAGGCCAAAGCTGTGCACATAAATCACAATCCAAAGTTCAGAAGGAACTTCCAGCTTTCAACTAAATTTTCTTGGGGTTTATTTGTTTTTGTTATTTTAAAGGTAATTTCTAAGTGGTTTTATTCCACATCTTTAGTATCTATTTTACTCCATCTTTCAGTGTTTTTCATGAGAGATCTTAATTAAGCAGCCAGGGGGTTTTCTGGTTTCTAAAGGCAAATGGATGGTTTGCAAATGACAAATTTGACCACTTCCAGCAAGCAAATAACTTGACTCTTTTGTATCAGTGATTCTTTTCCCTAATTACATCTTTTAAGCTAAATGGCAGTTTTTGCAGATTTTTTTCTCCCAAAATTTCTAAGAGCGTGACTGTTACAAGGGAACATCATTTCCCTTCAGAAATGAGATGAGGTTACTACCTCATGGACTGTCAAGCCAAATTTGCCTGATGTATATGCTTTGTGAATAATATCATTAATACCTGCACAAAGCAGAAAGTCTCTTTAGACTCCATCTATATTGTAGTTATCCAGAATGGAAAAATGTCTCACAGCAGTAATTCCAACAGTTTGGAAACTATATAGCCACAGTGATTGCTGTCTGATTCCTGCCTGGCAGATAGCAGTGGCTGAAAAATGATCCATGACATTATAATGGCTCTTGAATACTGAATTGAATGCATAAACGTGACCTTAAAAAGATAATTTAAGGTGGTTGGGTACTTATATATCTCAACACTTTTTTTTTTGTAGTTGGAAATTTTGATCTGTTCCATTCTATCTCCCTTCAACCACTTAGTCTTTGGGGAACTCAGAATGAAGCATTAGGAGCTCTGAAAATACTGGATATGTCAACTTCCATAGGGATGAGAGCAAATAGCTGTTGTAAAAATTTCAAGGAGTCATCCAGTGTGCCTCATCCTGCCTAGTACAGGATCAGCTCTACCAACATGACCCTGGAAAAGCATCTCCTAGGCTAATTCATTACTGGATTTTAGAATATTCCAACTTATTTCTGTGCAGTAAGGTTATGGAGTAAAAACTGACTTTACACCTATGCATATAGTAACTACTTTCTTATTCTCATTTTGTTTCTCTTCCTGCTTCTAATGACATGTGGAATTGATGAAGAGAGCTCAAAAGTATCAGCATCCATCTCTAAGGACCCTATCTTTGTCACATGTCTGTGTCACATACAAAAATTAAAAATAAATGATAATTTTTCTAATAACATAATATGAGAAATAATCACTTGTCCTTTATCATATACCCAAGACTTTACAAAGGAAATTCTCAAAAGTGTTTGACCCATTAGAAAGCATCTTGGATTCTGTGAGTCATCTTATTGAGTTTTATGACAAAAAAATGCCTGCATATACTAGAATGTTTACAGATTTTAAAGGCAAAATGTTTAATTTCAAATTATATTATATTTTTATGCTTCAAAATAGATTATAATTTTGTAAAAAAAAACCCAATACAAAACCAAAAACCAAACTTTAATATTATTCTTTTTCAAAAAAAAAAAAAAAAAGTGGTTTTTTTTCTGCAGTCTGAGAGCAGCAAAAAATGGCTTAACCTGGAGTTTCCGTCCTTGTCCATTGAAAAAAGTCTTCTCGCTGAAGTTTTGATGAGGTTTTCCCATGAAAGTTGTTCGCAGCATCCTACTGATGTTAATGATCCATTACTCTATCAGAGTTTTCAGAGCCTAATTACGAAAGCTCAGTAAGTTTGATATCTTGCCAAATTCACTTTCAGATTCAGATTCTGTTTCCTTTTTCCAAGCTTAGGTTTGTAGAATTTTTTTTATTCGTTGTAATGATGTCCAAGAAAAGTACCTTTGGTCTGTTAATACGTAATTAATGGTAAGAGGACCCAGCCTTGGATTATTACATAAGTCACTGTTTGGAACAGTTAGTGTGCTTTTTGCAGACAACGCCTGAAAAAATAACAGGAAAAAAGGGAAAGAAAATACTTTATTTTTCATTCTGCTGATGATAGAAAGGGTAAATGTTGTTTCTTCTGTTGCTGATTTCTCAGAGATTTAATTAATATGTTTTATGCCCAAGTTAAACAAATTAATATCTCTAGAAGCAAAACTTTCTTAGGACCTGACAAGTCCTACATATTTTTTACTGATTCTAGACTTGACAAAAGTCATCTAACCTTTTGACATAAGTCTTGCCACCTGTCTTATATAAAGTCTTCATTTCATCAGCTATGATTTTAATGACAGTTCTTCTCGAAGAAAAACAGTTCTTTGGTATATATTTGGTATATATCTCCTACTATTATTTAATCTTGTTTTCGTCTTCTGAAATCTGACTGCAAGTATTCTGTTTTGAAAAACTTTTCCAACAAATTATAAAATTATAATTCTTTATATCTAATTGAATATGAATTTATTTCAAAGGCAGTATTAAGATGATGGAGTAAATATTGGTTGACCCTTCATATCTGGAACAGAGAGTGAATGACATTATAAGAAAAATCATGAATTATGCAGCACGTCATGATACCAGTGTAAAACTTCAGGTGCTTGAATTGGACTAACACATCAATCATTAATAAAGAAACTGAACCTCTGCAGTTCAACCCCTAAATCAAATAAATTGCTCCTTTTGATCCAGTTTTTTTTGGGGTGTTTTCCTGAAGTCTTAACCTTAATCATCTTCTGCTTTACAGTCAGTGGACAGCTCAGCCCATTATCTTTGCACCATTCAACCTGTCAGAATTCATTAGCTTGTCATCTACAGAGAACTCCCTCTGCAACCAATGGCTTGTTAATTCATCTACAAAAACTCTGAAGAATTTTGTTAAAGAGCCATTTTAGGCAAAGAATTTGATTTATACTTCCTTTGGCACTATTTAGCCAAAGGTTCAACAAACGCCGGATTTTTACAGCTCACCCAAGCTTGGTAAGACCTTTTTCTTCTTGAGTAATGTAATTTGTTAGCAGTGATTTTGGTAGTGTGTAGATACCGCAGTAAAAATCTTGCATGTTATTGCATCAAGCTGGTTAGATTTTTTTTTTTCCCTGTAGGGAGATTATCTTCAGTTAAGTACACTGTAAGTAATAAGTTGCAGCATCTTTCAGTTTGCAAGTTCCATAAGAGACATTAATTACTTGATGCACATAAAGTGTATTTTTCCGAGATTGCTTCAGGGCATCAAATTTTTTTTCTCTTGGAATACAATTTCTTCATTTTTGTTAAGCCTGATATACTTTTGTAAGAATGTCTCCATGAAGATTACCAGCATCTTCCTTACCTGGAAATGAGCTATTTGATTTAATTCTTATAGTTGAATGCTAAACACTTTAAAAAATAATGGACCTCACTATTCTATTTAAGTTTATGAATAAAATTCCTCTAAAATTTGTTCACCTTTTCTTGTTGCCTTCATAGTACTGTCACAATAAAGCAATTTGTCATATACAGGAGTTCTTTATCTTGAGAGTATCTACCTCCACAAATATTTTCTAGGCCAAAAAATACTTAGGCAATTGCCTGAACAGGGAAAATACAGTGTTGTATCAGGGAAAATACAATGTTGTATCAAAGGACTAGACACCAAAAATTCTACAGATTTGCATCATCTATAAACTTTTGAAATTTGAGTAATAAGTTTGGGAGATTAAACAGCAGTGTAGAAATCTTCTCTTAGACTCTATTTACTGGGTTTGTTTGTTTATTTGCTTATTATTAATTTACAACTCATATTTCTGCTTCTTAAAAAATTAGGTAGTATTTGATGTTCTTATTTTCTTGTATCTATGTTTTAAATCATAGTTTCTCTCTCTTTTTTTGAGTATCATTCAAGTCTTCTGCTGTAAAATAGCAACTGAAGTGCCTCAATTAGGAATACAGTATCAGAGGCATCTATAAAGTCACAGGAAACGCCTCAAGAAAGCTGGTCAGCTGAGACAGAATTCCCTATCATGTTTTTGCACAGTTTCAAAGGTTCATAAGAGTGCCATACAGATTGCTGATAAGAATGAGCACTATTATGACTTTTCTGAGAGCCATCATTTTCTCATTAAACCAACATCTGTCAGCTATTTGCTCCATCCCCCTAGTAACTATTTCTGGTTTTCAGTTTTGTTGCTGGGATTACTACTCATTCTTACAAACATGAAGCATGCCTAAATCACTAAGAGGAAGACAAAGGCCTATTAATTGTAACAGAGAAGGAGCAAAGTGAGAGGTTTCATTAAAATGAATGAAGTTTCATTTTTCTCAATAAATATATGGCAATATGGAACATCATTATGAAGATACCAGAAGCCAAAACAATGAATGTATTTCTAACAATAAATGTACGCCTGTACAAATTGGAGCAGACATACAGAGGGACAATGGAGAGAAAGACAAAACTTCTTGCTTCTCTTTACCTCTTTTTTTTTTTTTTTTTTTTTTTTCCAATTGGTTAGAAAATACACTCAAAGATGTTATCATTCTTATTTTTCATGCCTGGAATTTTGGGTGCAAACTTTGGAGTCCAGGATAAAGACTTTTCAAAGCCTTTTCCATTATAAAGAAACATTTCTGACTGCAGAATATATACTTTAAAATAAAACTTTGGTTTTGGCAATGTTCCTCTCAAATAACATGAAATAAATATTACTACTTCTTAAATGGTATGATTACATTATTTTATTTTTTTGCTCCTTACTGATGATCAGTTATATTTTACAGTGGTTTTTTCCTCTGCTTAAAAGCAGAAGAGTAAAATGAGAGGTTCAATAAGAGAAAATCATGTTTCTTGATAATCTAGCTAGAGAAGCAGATTGGCAGAGCCTCGTAAGTTCATTGAGGAAAATGGAAACTCCTGCACATCATTTTAACTCACTACTGCATAGACAAAAAAGATGCCCTTTGTCAGCCTGAGAGTGGGAAGAGGGAAAAAATGGGGTGTTCTGTGAACAAATGAACATTAATGTTTCTTCTTTTGCCTTTCTTGAGAAAGGTCAATTGGAGAGTAGTCTGGGTATGCAAGAGTGAGTTTGCTCGCTCTGACAGTCAGCAAATCTTTAAGAAAAAAAACCCACAAAAACAAACAAAATCCCAAACCAAACTCCAAAAAAACCAATGAGAGAAACAATGTTCAAAATCTGCCATCAACACCAATTCAGAGAAGTTACAGAAATTTAATTATCTGAGTTCAAATTTATGGAAAGAGATAATAAATTTCACTAAAATAATGTCTGGAGAAAACAGACAGACTTCCAGTTGTAGACTCCTCTAATGAGAGCTGAAAAAAAGCAGCAAATTCTAGCTAAGTCCCATTTACACTCAAAGACTTTCATTTTAATATAACTATACAATAGATTGTAAACTCTAGGAACATACATTCCATGATGAAGATTAGAAACATTCCATCATTTAACACTTACTGGGTGTGTTCAGAAAACGGACTCTCAGGGCTATGAGAAAATCTGGTCACTGTAGTGATATTCACAGCAGCAGTTAATAGTTCTGTCTGTTCTCCAAAGCACCTCACACAGACAGGAAAAGACCACATGCAAAACATTTACTATAAATTCCTAGACTACATGCCTGCTTTTCTCTATTGACTTTATGTGACTAACATATGATGGTACAGGTAGCAGTCACCTTGAATTGCTCTTCTGATCTCTTGAATTTAGCTGCTCTAGTAAGTACCAGGATCATTCTTTGGTCTGAATGTATTAAATGTATAAAGCTTATGGAAGCAAGCTGGGGTGGGGTAGATCAGGCTCTGATTGCAAATTAACAAGTGTTGGCTATTACCAGAAACATTTGCTTTGTAGCAAAGATTATATTGATACATCTGAAGATTTAAAGCTTTTCCAAAAGTTAAAGATCCACATTATCAATAAAGTTCGATCTATATTTGCTATAATTGCTTTTAATTGAGTACTATGATGTGACTTTAACTGATCTGAAATTTCTGAAAATATATCTTTTTCCCAATTTCTCATTTCAAAAAGGAATTTTAAGCCCATTGACATCAACAGTAAAACTTTCTTTGATTTTGAGTTGGGTCTGATATTAATTCTTCTTTAGAAAATAATTTCAAAATAGCCCATTTTGACTAACTTAGACTTTAACATGTTCATAATTTTAAAAAAAGAAACTATAAATTAAATAAAATATTGTAATTATTACAAAATGCCTTCAACTTACTGTCATTTTGACAACCAGACACTAGAGGGGAAAAATGTTCCATGTCTTTAGACTGTTAAGATGCAAACCAAACTGTATTCTATTTTATGCATCACTTCTCAGAATATGAATACACTATCTTATAATACATATGTTATAGATTTTCTAGTAGCAAGAAATTATTAATTACACTGTATTCATATTGCTATTGATACATTGAATTAGCACTCAGATCTGAGAGAACATGGGATTCATAACAGTACTCTTTTCTAAACAGCCAGCTGGTATCAAGATACGATACAGTCTGATTATTTAATCCTTACAGAATCTGAAAATCCATGAAAAACAACTTTTTCCAGGTGATGGTAGCTGGTTCATTTAATTCCTATCTACAGGTAAGTTCTCATGGACATTTTAGAGGTCCATGAGGTCCATAGTCATGTTTTTTTTCACAGAAACTGCAGTTTTCTTTGCTATGAAATATATCCTAATTTTCACGAGCACAAAGAATTCTTTTATGTTTGTGATGGTCTTTCTCAAAGCAAGTCCAGCAGCTTTTTTCTTGAGCTCCATACTCTCTATGGTCTACTTTTCCACACACCAAAAAAGAAAAAGAAATAGAAATTTGGCATACATAGACCTTTTCAAAATCCAGATACTTTGAGAATATGTATCTAAATATATATGAAAATTCATTTTATTTGAAATAATCAGCAGATTTTAGAAAATTCAGTGGTGTTTTCTCTCAAAGATGCGCACAAAGCAGAAACGCGTAATGGTGATGGGTAATAGGTAGCACAGCAACTGCATACAGGTGCACTGATCAAACTAAGCCAAAAAACATTCTAACCCAGATATTGGAATGTCTGTAATATTACAAGGCATATGGCATTATAGGACAGTGTTAAAAGCAGAGAGTTGTTTATCTGCTTTCTTTCTCTATGGTTGTTTCTGTTACAACTCTTTCATACAGTCTGCCATTTGTACTGCTGACAAATGTGATTGAGATTCTGAAAGAAGCCCAAAGAAACTAGATTTCTGCTTCCCACTCAATTTGAGTGAGGTCTGGGCATCCAAATCCCTGAGGCCCATTTTAGAACCTCTTCAATGAAGACATCTCTGACCTTTTTTCTTTGCTTAGTTTGCTGAATCCCAGTGGGTTAGTTTCAGGAGAAGGTGTAGAAATACTCTATTTAGGGCAGAGATGCATGTTAATCTCTTTTCATATTGATAGATGCCAGAAACAGAGTAAAAGGGAGGAAAGAAAAATAGAAATGTCGGCCAGGAGAATTGCTCAACATAATTGCTTACCCCTTGTCTGAGTGCTACTGTACAGTGAGAAATGATGCTGTGCTAGTTCTACTAGGTGATAAAAGATGAATCGACAAGTAAAGAATAATATGGACTTCTATTTGATACTCATTTGGTAGGTGAGAAGACAAGGATGCAAGTACTTGGGGGCCAAGGAGGTAGAAGAAGATGATCATAACAAGTGAAAGATTGACACCTTTCTCCAAAATTGTTTGTTTGGTTTGTTGTTTTTCAGAAATCCCCAAATTTTTTATGGGGTTATATTCTAAGGTTTAAATATATCTGAACATAATGGAAAAGAGCTATACAAACAGATCAGTTTGTTTAGTCAGCTGGAAGTAGATCTTTCTGTGTAGAGACAGCCAAACACAGAGTTTAGACAGGATTCTTTACAACTAATTCAAGTAAGTGGGAAGATTTAATACTTTTATTTATCCTTTGACAAATATAACTTTATAGAGATTTTTAAGAAAGTTCTCTTAGCAATAAAATTCCAGTGCATCTTGCAAAGGGCTTGATTGTTAATCAAAACGTGCAATTAATTTGATAAACCAGAGCAACACATATGTAAAAGTAATACGTCTATAATGGACTGATAGATAGAAGGGAGCACTTCATATGTTTCGTACAGCTTCATATGTAATGTGCAGCAAATGTGACTGCTTAGCAAGGCTGAAACAATTTCCAGACAATGATTTCCAAAAATTAGTAGTTGGATTGTCTGAACACATATCCATGCAATTGCTGATGCAGTTATTAAATGTCATCTTCAGTTTTAAAAAAGTTCAAATTACTCCTTCTAATATTAATGACATTGATATATGTTCAACAAGGGGAAAATATATCCCTAATGAATGAGACTTGTTACGGAAATTTCTGATTATGTTATATAGTTTAATTTTGTACTATTCTATCAAATTGTTTTTTAATATTATTATTCAAAAACTTTGTCTATACTATGAGTTATGATCAAATAAATGCACCTAAAAATTAACAGAGTTCAATCTGGTTTGTAATAGAGTCAGGCTTCTGCCATAAACTTTATATGAGCTTAAACTTCTCTGATATTCCCAGACATATCTATCACAGCTACTTGCATTTTATCTCTTGTTCTATATTTATACTAGAGACAATTTGACATCATGTACCTGTATATAATACAATATATGTATATGTAAACATAATTTTGTATATGTATATAATTACAGACTAGATTTTTCTCCTGCAATTGCATAACTATACATAGAAGTTGTAAAATCATTAGCCTGGAAGGGAACAAATGGAAAGAGACTGTTTATATTCAGAAAAAAACTTCCTTTTGCTTTGTGACTTTTAATTTTTTGTCTCCACCTATTTCCTACAGATTTTGTGAATTGCAAATGCAGTATTTTTCCAGTATTGAAATCATAACCAATAAAGCTTTTGGTATTGAGCTCTAAGCTGTGTCAGTTCCTAATCTCTGCAAATATTTGTGTATAATCTAGAAGAAACAGGAAAATATAGTTTGCTAATCTACTAATAAAGATTAAATGCAATTCAATCTGGATTAGCCTGCTGTACTGGGTGTTAGGCCTCCTGTTTCATAGTACTACAGATAATCCTTAATGGCACAAAATGTTACTGAATGAATTAGCAGTACAGTATCTGAGAATTTGTACAAAAGCAGAAATGAAAGATCTGGCATAGTTTTAGTTTCTTCAGGTTGCCTCTACAGAGTTCTTTTCTGATGCAACAGTGTGATATATAGAAATGTCATTTTTTTCTCTGTCAATTTTTCAGTTTCTTGATATTTTGGGAGTTTATTTTGAGTCCAATCCATCTCATTTTTCCAAGAAAGTCTCATCTTTGAGTAGACATGGCACAAATCTACTTGGTTGCTGAGATCGTAGAAGTTCTTGCATATTTTTCCAATATTTTTTAGAAATAATTCTTTAAGCCATCTCAGACAAGGAATTACGTTAATTTTTTGACAATTAAGAACATAACAAAGAAAGATTTAATTCCCTTCTATATATTATTAATTTTTCTTCTCTTTTCTTTTTTTTTTTTTGGATGTTCATCTTGCTTTCTTAAGATACTTACAAATAAGGTACTTAAACCTAGGTGCTATCTGAAGTATACCAGCAGGCCCATGTTTTTTCTGACCTTCCTTTTGCTGTTTGTATACTTCTAGGATACTTTCTAATGGCCTTTCACATTCCTAGTTGCCATTCACATCCAGATTCAACTTCAGTTGGCTTTTCTAATCCTATCCCTGCACCAGACAGCAACTTTATAGTCCTCCCAGATAACCTGCCACTGCTCTCACTTCTTGTATACTTCTTTTTTATTTCTGGATTGAGGTAGTTTGTTCCTTGCTTATCTATGCAGGTCGCTGCCACCATTTCTTGATTTCCTAATTCTCAGGACATAACTTTCCTGAACTTGGAAGACATGGTCCTCAAACGTCAGCCAACTCTCCCAGGCCACTCTGCTCTCAAGGTCCATATCCTCTTAAAAGGTTGAAATGTAGGGCTGTGATCCTGCTTTTTGCTTAACTACTTCTCTTAGGATCCTGAACCCCACCATGTCAGTTCACTGCAGCCAAGGCTGCCTCCGAATTTCAAGTTCTTCCTTGTTGCTAAGTACCATGTCCAGTATAGCATCCTTCTTCTTGGCTCCTCAACTGCCTGTGCCAGGAAGTTGCTCTCAAGAAACCTAGGTTGCTTGAGCCCTTCCATATTGTTTGTCTGGTGGATATTGGGGTGGTTGGACACTTCCATGAGAACCAGGTCCTGTGAATGTGAGGCTTCTTCCAGTTATCTGAAGACCTCACCTAATTTAAACAAAATTTCACCTACTCCTTCCTGACAAGTGGGTCTGTGGCATACTGACTGCAACAGCAGACCAGACTGGTCTGCCCACTGGTCTTAACCATAAGCTCTCAGCTGACACCTGACCCATCTCAAGGCAGAGCTCTGTGCATTCCAGCTGCTCGCTGTCACATAAAGGTCAACTCCCCCGCCTTGCCTTCTAAGCCTGCCCTTCCTAAAGAGTCTATGTGCCTCCACTGCGGCACTCCAACCATGTGATCCTGTCATGACACAATATCTCAAAGAGGTCACTCCCCCTCTTTGTTCTTCATGCTGTGTGCATCAGCACAGAGGCATTTCAGAGGGGCACCCAAGTGTGCTAATTTCCCAGTACATGCTTGAGACCTTTCATCACCAGGATATATTAAAAATGTTTGCCCTTAACTCTGTTGGTTTGTTGGTTGCTGTGTCTCTTCTGTTCACATCACCTTGGACCCTTAGCTTGCATACTCCATTCCTTTATCCAGCTACAGTTTTTCAAACATTGGAAAAGGGAACATCTGGACAGGAGTGACTTTAAAGCTATTTTCTTGAACCCAAGATTGATCCTTCTGCTGGGAAATGCATTTGTCAATGAATTTTACCTCATCTTCTTTTTCATCACAGTATGTGCAGCAAAAGGTTATCAGCAGGTATAAAATAGGAAACAAAACATCCAGAAATGTTATATTTTGCATTCTTCATGCAAATGGGAGAATATTTTGTCCTCTGTTCTTTCTTGTGCTGTCATTTTAGTTCTAACCCAGCAAATACAGGATAATGTCTAATACAACAACTGAGACATTTTCACACAAGCTGCTGGCAGAGTAAAATAGTAAATTGGTGGGTAATATTTGTAAAGCCACTTCAAGCTGCTACATGGCCAATGTACTAATTCCAGCTAAAATTGACAGTGTGAGTCAAAACATTATATGCGGCTTTCACCTGAACTAAAGTTATTAAAAAAGGCTATGACTGAATCTACTGCAACTTCTTATCCCTGCTGTCTCTGATGTGAAATCATTATTAAACTCAATCTACAAATGTTAAGCATTGGCAGTGTAGCCAGCTTACACAACTGGTTCTGTATGAACAAAATTAAAGCCTATGCATTATGCATATTCCTAGCACAGCTGGATGGTCCTTTATGAAGTCTATGTTGTATGTTAGGGCCATTTCAAATGCAGCTAAATTGACTGCAGGCACTGGTCTGCTAGTTCCCTGCAGAGTAGTAAGAATCATAGTGATGTCTGTGTCCTGACTAGAAAATAGGTTGAGAAGTGCTTCTTTTGAATGTGTACAGCCATCTTTCCACTGCAGCTCACAGGGCAGGAAGCACGTTTGCCTTCATCTTAGAACAGACCTCTGTCAAATATTACAGATATCTTTCATACACCTTAGTTTAAAAAGTTACAGTAAAGCTTCAGTGCTGTCATACACTGGGTTGCTGGCTTGTGCAACCTATTTGGTCAGTTTTGGAATATTACTAAAGAGTTTTCCATAATAATTGATTTTTTTTTTTTTTTTTTTTTTAAGAAAAGCACTATGTACATCAGTTTTTTGGTTTTTGTTTTTTTTTTTTGAAAGGGAAGACTAGTGACTACTTGATCATCTGGTACCCAGATATAACTCCTCTTCTAAGAAATCAAAAACATCCATTTACTTACTTCTGCATATTGACAAGTCATCTCAACTGCAATCTTTTTGTAGAATCGTAGATACCAGGTTGGAAGGGACCTCAAGGATCACCTGGACGAATTTTTTTGTCAAGAGCATAGTAAAACCATGTTCTAGGCAAGATGTCTCAGCACCCTGTCCAGCTGAATCTTAAAAAGTGTCCAATGTTGGTGAATCCCAATTATTCCAGTGGCAGATTGTTCTCATTGTCAAAAGTTTTCCTCTTGTGTCCAACTGGAATCTCCCCAGGCATAGCTTGTACCCATCACCCCTTGTCTTTTCCATGAGTCATTGTAAAAAGGGAGTTTCCATCTTTGTTTTAGCCATCCTTTAAATACTGGAACATGGTGATAAGGTCTCTCCTAAGCCTTCTTCTCTGAAGGCTAAACAAACCCAATCCTCAGCCTTTCCTCACATGGCAGGCTTTCCAGTGCTTTGGTCGTCTTTGTGGCACTTCTCTGGACCCTCTCCAGCCCGTCCACATCTTTTTTTGCACAATGGGGACAAAACTGAACTCACTATCTCAGGTGTGGCCTGAGATAGTGATAAGCACTCAGTGGAGTGGGATAATGACTTCTGCATCCCTCACTGATGTGACCCAGCATCCTGTTGGCTTTCTCTGCTGCAGCATCAAACTGTTTGCTCATACTGAGCTTGTTGTCCACCAGACTTCAAACTAGCAGAAGCTAAGCAACAATTATAATCATCCATGTAGTACTTACTAACTTTTGAAGATAAAATGCATTTAAACTAAAGATGCAAGCAGTATGAGGTGTTCAAATCACTAAGTTATACTTTATAAGGTATTTTTTGCGGGCTAATTCATGGGTGCATATGAAATGCTAAATTTACAGATTATTGGCTTAGAAAGGATTCTTGACTTCAACTTGGACACCCATCTGTTTTTCAAAAGAAATTTTTTTTAGACATGTCATCACTACCTTATAATTGAATTTTCTTTAAGCACTGAATACTTAATAGTCTCATTTGAAATTAGTGAAGCTTGACAGACATGTAAATACTATGTGTAAGTTATTGCATGAAAAAAGAAGTGCCTAGAATAATGTTTTCCCATTGTATTTTAATCCACACTTGAAAGCTATCTAAAATATTTTTAAAAGCATATCTCAAATGTAAACAAACTTCATGAAGCAAGAGAAATCTTCTCTATGGTAACATTATTCACTGGATTAATGGCATCCTTGAATTAAACAAACATGTTTCTAATGATGTCTCTGGCTGGCTCTTTGTGAGAGTTTCTCACAAGTAGGATGATTGTAGCTATCAAAAAATCAGTGGGCAGAATTCTGCTGTCAAATATGCAAATTCAGACTGATTTGGTAATTTTGTCTCAGAAAAACTAACTGAGGATCCTGAAGAGTTAGTCTTCTTTGGATGTGACTAATTCCAGAGCCATATTTTGCATATAGATATAATCTGGACCTGAATCAAAGCTTTTATCTGTACACTTTCTATCTTAATGGAGAAGGAAAGTGTTTCGGAGCTTAAGTAAATTTCCTCCAACCTTTATCCCTGTCTATATCAAATATTGGGCATGCTTTGAGGACTCTGAATAACTTACCTCTTCCTTCCATGCAGAACTTCTTACACTGAGTTTTTCTGATTTAACCGACTACAAGGACTGTTATTTTCAGTGTTTAACTCTGTTCAAGTTCAACAGCCATATATATATCAAGAAAAGTATTGAGGATTAACAATAATAGCTAAGAAAAAAAGATTTTTCCTAAATTATAAGCTATCTCTGTCTTTTTGAAAAATTATTTTGACTTAAATACACAGAGCAAGATCTGAGCTAAAATAAAATATTGCTAATGAACAGGTTTCCAACTGGTGACAATTACAATATCCTCTGGAATACTGTAGTATTTTTATATGTGTAGGAAATAATTAAAAGTTATTATTTCACAGACCTGTAGCTCAAACAACCAGCCAGAAATTTCATGTATGTTGAATGCTGTAGCTCCCAATAGCCTGCGATTCGTGAGTTCCAGAAATAAATAGATTTCTAAAAACTCAATGTTTCATAAAATGAACATCTGTTCAGGTTATAGAATAGAAAGGTTTTCCTGTCGTGAAGCATGTAACTTCTGAGGTTATACGTATTACAGTAGGTAGCCTTGTCATTATGAATTGAGAATTACATATACTTAATTTTTTAGTTCTCTTTTGTTTGTCCATATTGTTCCTAAATGGCCAAGATGCCAGAAATGTGGACATCTTGTATCATGATGCATGAGGTGATTTAAAGAACATTCTCACTCAGTGTATACACATACAAAGAACAATATGGATGAGAAACAGGACATAGAACCAGTGGATTATTTATGTTCTCTTGGCTTTCTGAATATCTGACATGCACAGATCTAAAAATGCTCCTGCTGTTTGATACTAAAACTCATTTTATTCATTAAATAAAAACCCATAAACTTGTCAAGAATATGAACATAATTTTTAGTAAGAGTTTTTATTTTTACCAAGGCATTATGCTGAAATAATTGGATAGATTTCAATATAATAAAATGGTAGTACATCTGTCTATTTTTTGGAAAGCCTATGGGAGAACAGTAATGATTGATTTTAAGCCTTGATAAGGACACATTGTCAAATGTATATGACTTTAAATTTGAGAAACTACTAAATAGCTTTATTCTCAGTGCCTGTAACCCTGTATGGTTTCCTCAAGCAAACATATTTGGACGTGAAAGTTTTCCTCCAATACAATTGCAAGAAAATACACAAAAATGGCATGTAACAGTGTTCCATGTACCAGAACATGAACACATATCCAGTAGCAGTATTTTTCCTGCAATGATCATCACAATTACAATTCCTCTCTAACATGGAGCCCTTTTTAGAGATGGTGAGATGAATGCATATTAGCACAAGCACTGGCTATTTCATTTTTTATGTTCTTTTATAGCTGCCCTGTGCCAAAGAATATAGGGCTATAACTGGAAGATTCACTCAGGCTACTAAATCTCCTGTGTAACTTGTATTCATTCTTAAACACAACTGAGAGCAAATAAAACAATTATATTCCCAGAACAGTTAACTTTGCAAGATAAAATGTCAGACTTGACAGATTTGTTAACTTCAGTGACTGCACCAACATTTAATGACATAAAAAGTATTTGCCAGTCAGAATAAAAGATTACCTGAAAAATTACAAGTAGTTTTAATGGTAAAGTTTTGCTAGAGGACACATAGATTTTTTTTCACTCTTTCAAATAGTTAATGATTATAATAAGTATAAAGAATTTTTATAGAAATTCTAGTATAACCTTGAGACATTACCATGAGTTTATAATGTCAAGATCACCAGGGTAAGGTATTTATATTATAGTTTCTGAAGATTTCCAGCAGCTATATGAGAAATTCATTCAAATTCCCTTCAGTTTGACACATGCCACTGGCAAAGGCACCAATTTTTTATTAACTTCATGGCATAAAAACTTCAGGACAAAAAGCTGTCCATCTCTTAGTGATGGACACTGGGATATCCTTTCATTTATCTACTAGACTATCCTTTCATGTATCTACTATTTTTCTTCAGGTGCTGTCTTTCCCCATGTGCCATCCAACATCAATTTATCTTTATTAATAAGAAAATAAGCAAAAGGGTTGGTCCTAATGTGATTAAAGTATCTCCAAATGCCTCATTCCTTTTGGTTTTGGAGCATCCATGCTCTGGAAGCAGAGCTTATTATTTAGTGCTAGCATATCCTCCACTACTTGGGCCTTAAACTGCATGAAGAAGGGGAGGAAAAAAAGTCAAAGAACAGAGAAGGAAACAGAATAATAATAAAAAAAGCCAGTAGCATTTTGGAAGCAATCCATCAATTTATTGTCTGTAGAAGTGACATATCTTCAATATCTTCTGCTGGCTCAGGTCAGGCTAGACATGACCACACTGAAGCTCTTAAGATTACTGTAAGCCCAGAATTTGTTACAGCCCTTTCCTAATAAATGCAGCCATTCTTCTGAAAATAGAAGTTTTGCTTTTCTGATCTTTTAGCAAAATCTGTAACACACAAAGTTGGCTGTGCTAAATGTTAAGGTTTTGGGTTTTTTTTTTAATTAAACTCTTGATCCAGCCTCATAATAATGAGATTTTTAAAAAAATAAGCCCTTTCCTCAGAAAATGAACTGTGACAACTAGGTGAAGTTCTACAGCAAGCACTGATAGTACAGTATAGCAAGACAAAGCATCATCCATCAGCAAACAGTATATAGTGTCTAAATGACACTTAAAATAAGCACTTAATTAACGATTTTTTTAATGAAACATGTCTTCCAGAGTGAGGGACAGGTCTCCATCATTCGTGTCTATTGTGTTCTTTACAAGTGTTTTCTACACCAAATTTCAACATATTTCTGCATACAAAGCTCAACTCATAAGTGGAAATATTTCTACTTTCTGTAAAAAACATTCTTTTCTTTTCATTTCTTTTCTTTTATCTTTGTCATGAAAAACAAAACTTGAGGTACCTGGTTTTTTACCCTTGAATTACTTTAAAAGTTTGTTCAGAAGGTTATGTGGGTGAATTGATTTGGACACTTTTATTTATTTATTCTTAAACACGCTTGAATGCTAAATTAACTAAATTTTCAGAATATTTAATTTTTCAAGGAGATAGGTTATGCCTGATTTTTTGTTTTGGAAACTGCATCATAATTAATTAATATGTTGAAACGTAAAAGGATACTATGTTGAATTAAAAAAAGGAGCTATTAAAGTCAATACTTCTTCTGAATTTGATTTAAAAAAAAATTAATTCTGAAGCTGTTGACTACAATGACATTTTAAATATCCAACAGCAGGTATTTTAATTCTATTGCTTCTCAGAATTTCCTTCTAGAAAAGCACTGATTTGGAATCACTACACTCTAGTTAAGTTCTCTTGGAGTGAAGAGACTAAAATAATAAACTCACAGGATATGCTGAGGTGGAAGGGGCCCACAAGGATCATCAAGTACAACTCTTAACCCTGCACAGGACCATCCCCAGCAGTCACACCATGTGCCTGAGAGTGTCATCTCTTCTTGAATTTATCAACTCTTGAACTCTGCCAGGCTTGGGGCTGTGACCACTGCCCTGCAGTGCCCAGCCACTCTCTGGGTGAAGAATCTTTTTCTAATATCCAACCTAAATCTCCCCTGACACAAATTCAGGCCATTCGCTTGGGGCCTGTCACTGGTCAACAGAGAGAAGAGATCAGTGCCTGGCCCTCTTCTTCCCCTCACAAAGAAGCTGCAAGGAAGTCTCCCCTCAGTCTCCTCTTCTCCAGGCTGAACAGACCAAGTGACCTCAGCCACTCTTCATACAGCTTCCCCTCAAGACTTTTCACTATCTTTGTTCTCCTTCTTTGGACGCTCTCTAATAGCTTAATATCTTTGTTATATTTTGGTGCCCAAAACTGTACACAGTGTTAAAGGTGAGGCTGCCTCAGTGCAGAGCAGAGCAGGACAATCCATTCCCTTGACTGGCTGGCGATGCTTTGCCCCTCAGGACACGATTGGGCCTCCTAGCTGCCAGGGCACTGCTGACTCATATTCAACTTGCCAGGGAGCAGGTCCCTTTCCACAGCAGTTCTTTCCAGCATCTCATTCCCGAGTCTGTACGAACATCCAGGGTTGTCCCATCCCAGGTGCAGAATCCAGCACTTCTCCTTTTTGAACTTCACATGGTTGGTGATTGCCCAGTCCTCTAATTTGTCAAGGTCTCTCCGCAGGGTCTCCCTGCCCTTGAAGGAGTCAACAGCTTCTCCCAGTTTTGTATCATCTACAAATTTGCATACATAAAATGCAGTAACTACTACTAATGGAAATTTCCAGGTGTGTTCCTTGAAGGGCTTGATTGTGTGCAATAATAATGAGTGTGAGAAATGTAAAATACAGGATGTATTCATGGTGGTTTGAGAATTTCACTAGACTTCTCTCATTGGCTCTTTTGGGGATTGGGACTCCTTGTTTCTGTGAAGATTAATAATCTTAGTAGGCAAGGTTCTGTAGGGAACACTAAAAAATCCCCATAATAATAACTTGTTCTCACTGAATTGTTTTATGTATGAACAATAGGTTTATAAATTAAAAATACTAATGCAGTCATTTAATACTACAAACCATAGTCCCAATAGTCTATATTTGTACAATTAACTGAAGTAGATGTGAGGTTGGTTTGTTATTTGAACTCATGTATAGCATGATTTTTAAATCTTAAATCTTGTATAGAATGTAATCAAATTTACATCAGCATTTAAATTTTCATTATTAACTAGAGGCAGCAGGGATTTCAAATAATCTTCTCTATTTATAGAGACACAAATGCATGTCAGTCTATACTTTTTCCCCACCATATAGCTAACATTATTTCTAGCCTTTTATGGCTCATATTTGTTCAGTAGTCATCATTACATATCTACATATAAATATAACTGTTCAGCTATATCAATTATTGTTTGTCAACTCATTAGGAAGCTCACTGATACAAGCTAGACATATAGATCTAAATCTGTGCATGGAGGTTCACAGAAAACGATCATGTTAACATGTTAAACACTTTAAACCATGCTGAGCTTTATCTCCTGGATCCATTTGTAGTAGGAAGATGGGGAGTGACCTGCTCCATTTCCCTTCTGCCCCAGGAAACTTCATTTTAGAAAGTGCTTCCACAAGTGAAACATGAAAGCAGACAGGTTTACTGTGAAAAGCAGCTTCTACTGGTTGGATTGTAGCATTTCTTAACAGTAAACCAGTTGTTGAACAAATGTTCATGCAATTAAAGAGTATTGCAATCCTGATTTTTACCATAAACTAAGAAATATAATTTTTATGTCCATTAAGGATAACAGAATTTTATCATTCTTGGGTGATTAGCAAGTTCCTATTCTGCGCAGTACTTGCTTGTCAGTGATACTGACTCTAGGTCGTCCTGATGTTCAGACAATTCATCAGAGAAAACCTTTTGTGACCAAGCTGAGGTAGATGTTTTCACAGAATCACAGATTGTGTAAAGTTGGAAGGGACCACTGTAGGGTCATCTGCTCCAACCTCCCTGCTCAATAAGGGTCATCCTAGGGAACATGGCACAGATTGCGTCCAGTTGGTTCTTGTATCTCTCCAGTGAGGGAGACTCCACAACCTCTCTGCACAACCTGTTCCAGCACTCAATCATCTGCACAGTAAAGAAGTTCTTTCTTAAATTCAGATGGAACTTCCTGTGTCTCAGTTTCTGCCCATTGCCTCTTGTCCTATTGCTTGGCACCACCAAGAAGAGCCTGGATCCATCCTCTTGAAACCCTGTCTTCAGATACTTACAGGAATTGGTAAGGTCCTCTCTGAATTGTCTCTTCTGAAGGCTGAACAAGCCCAGATCCATCAGCCTTTCCTCATAAGTGAGATGTCTAGTCCCTTAATCAACTTTGTTTCCCTCCACTGGACCTCTCCAGGAGCTCCATGTCTCTCTTGTATTTAGGAGCACAGAACTGGACACAGCATTATGGATGCAGTCTCACAAGGGCTGAGTAGAGAGGCAGGATCAGCTCCCTTGACCTACTTGCAAAGCTTTTCCTCGGGCACCCCAGAATACCATTGGACTTCTTGGCCACAAGGACACATGGACAGCTTGCTGTCCACCAGGACCCTTGGGTCCTTCTCCACAGAGCTGCTTCCTGTCAGGTCAGCCCCCAGCCTGTCCTGGTGCATGGGGTTATTCTTCCCCTGGTTCAGGACCCTGCATTTGCTTTGTTAAACTTCAGACAGTTCTTTTCTGCCCATCACTCCAGCCTGCTGATCTCCTTCTGAAGGGATGCACAGTACTCTGGGGTATTGGCCACTTGTCCCAGCTTTTTGTTCAGCAGACTTGCTGAGGAGGTACCCTTTGTCCAAATCACTGATGAAAAAGCTAAACAATATTTGGTTTGATCTTTTGATACTGATTCTGCTTTGTACACCTTCTCACTTTTATACCTCTACTGACAATCTCTAAGATAGTACTGTCTAAGTATAACTAAGTAATTTCTTATTCTGGAAGAAGAAGGCTGGATGTGTTTGTTCATTAGTACTTAGTAGTTTGGCACAGGTTTTTAATTCCTTGCAGACTTAAAAGAAAGATTTTCAGGAGCTGTCTTGAAGATGAAAAGTTTAAGTAATGTTGTTTTCTCCCCTAAATCTGACTGAAGGTATTTTTTACCTTTCTCCTCACTCTGCTTGCCACACTTTGTTAGTAAAGGCATATGTGGTTGAGGTTTATCTCCCAGAAGAAAGGGGAAATGACTTTCTCCATCAGAAGCAGGTGACCAGGGTCAATAAAAGCAAGTACCAGCCAACTGGAAGTTAAGGCACAGGAAGGCATCAAGAAGAAGAAAACTTGCAGCTACAGAAGGAACCGAGGTGGCTGAGAAGAGCAGAAAACAGATCAGGCCTAAGAAATGAGAAGAGGACCACAGGAGACCATCACAGTCCTTGAACTGACTGAAATCAATCCTGGAAGAAAGGATATGCCTTGTAGTACCAGGCAGGGAGAAACTGGCTTATTTTTATTGTTCTTGGTCTTACATGGTTTTTTTCATTGATTGAGCTCACTGTAAGAAGGTTGACTGAACTATTTTAAAGCTCTGACCAGGTCAACATCTTCCACACCAAATTTTCAGGAAGCAAGCTTGTTAATAAAATATACCTAGAAATCCTGTAAAGAACTGGCTCTGTACTATTCCAGATATTGGAATTTATAAACAAAAAATCCCCTTGGACTTTCCTAAAATATGAATTCAAGTCTATCAGGAAACTATTGTAATGCCAACAAATTTTACTACTGCCCATCAATGATTGCAACTGACACACACAATTTCAATAAAAGAGATAGAAGGAGGTTTTTTACATGTTACTAAAATAGTTAACTTTTGCATCATGAATTGACCAGTTCTACTCCACACAAATGAAGTCTTGAGTGAAGAATTTTCAGATCTTTAGGAGAAGCTCTTCTGCTGTTACTTTAAAAAAAAATATTAATGTGTTAAAGCAGATGTTTTTGTGCTCATACATGGAAAGAGCTAAAGTGGATCTCTGAGGAGCTCAAGCTGTCTTTCAAAATTGTTGAAGAAATTTTTTGACCTACAAAGCTAAATACAGATCTTTCAGAAATTAAAGTAAGAAAATCTAGGAGGTTTTAGCAGAGATGTGAAAGACACTTTTCCCCACCCTTTTTTTTCAGCATTCAGTTACCTGTAGAATGTTTTACAGGGATATTGTTTTAAAAATAAGAGGATTATTCCCTAATACAACAAAGTAAAGAATGAAAAGTTATTGTTCAGTGTGAAGCTAAGGCTTCCTTACCACTTATTCCTCTTTACAATAAACTTCAAGTCAGGTTTTGTAACACAATATAAATACACAGCATCTTTAACATAGACTGATTGTACATTTTGGCATCCTTTCAACATAGAAATACTTTTTTTTTAATATGCAATGAGATAATTATACCACCTTTCTTTGGATGCATTCTTTATTTTTAGTTTCGTAAGTAGTAGTGTTGACTTCTGGTTTGTTAAGTTTTGTTAAATAATGAAGTATGTTGGCACACTAAAAACCTGTTCCTAAAAAAAGATGAAGAACTGAGCAGTAAGGTTCAGAGGGAGAACTGGAAACGTTTTTACTAAATATTTAAAAGGATACTATCTTTAGCTATCTATATATAACTTTTCAGCTTTCTTAAAAGCTTTTTTTTTGGTAAGATTTTCCCTAGCATTAAAACAAAGATAAAAAGGAGTATAAGAGAAAAAAATTGGCATTAGAAGAGCAAAGGAGCTCCAACAGCCAAGATATTATAGACATAACATTATGAGACTCAGATTATAATGATATAGTTTTGCAAATCTTTTTTGTTATCACACAGTAAAAGGGTTCACATTTTTTACAGTGGAGGTATTGAACTTAATTTTACAAATTGTGTTTCGTTTCTCAAAGTGAGCAGTTAGGATATTTCTGAGTCATAACAAAAATCAATGGGTACAAATCCTTCAGATGAGATATCATAACAGAGCTTTTAAATGCTACCACACTGAAATTACTATAATAAAAAATCCAATATTTTTGACAGCAAGTATAGGTTTCAGCAATTTCTTTCATTGTACTGGACAGTCTAGTGCTACAGGTTAGATAAAAACACTGAGCGCTAAGATCTGAAGACTTATGTAGGAACTGAAAGTCATCATCATTTATATATTTCTTTCCTATTAGCTAGTGCCATAGTCTCATGTCCTTTGACTGCATTCAGTAATAAACAAACAGTTCAGTCTTAAGCAATAGAAAAATAAATGCTTTCTGAAAAATTCCACACCAGTCTTTGTGAAAGTAAAACCCAGAGAACAGGCAAGTAACTAAAACAAGATGGAGATGAGTAACAATTCAATAATATGATTATAAGTTATATTCGATATGCAGAGCCACTTATTTGTTTGCTTACACTGCTTCAACTTGTCAGTAGAGTTAGCTAATTCATTATTTTAGCCAATTCTTTCTAGTCCAAAGCCTACTTCTAATGATGCAATTGCATGGCAAATTCATGCATATGCTAAATTACATCTCCATGTAAGGTAACTCTTAGTAAAATATTAATTTAATACTGCTAAGAGAAAAGACACAAATCCAAACCCCATTTTATTTCTAATAAGAATTAAATTTAAAAGTAATGAATTTTCTAATTAGCTATTCAAGAGGATATTGAAAAAATTTAGAGTTGTATGTCAGTAGTTGCTAAAGAGAAGAAAAATCCTTCAAGAGGTTGACCCCACTTACGTGAGGTATGGTTTGGAAATACCAGAAATCTTCTGTGATGTCAAAGGGCAGTCACACCTGACTATTTTTTCTAGCTCATCTGAAATAATTACTGCTGGGAAATTTTATTCTGTGGTCTATGAAAAGTCCCATCATGCAGGGGAAAAAAATAAAGAAATAACCAACGAGCAATAAATGAATTCTCCTTCTCAGTATAACTTCTAGAGCCTGGTCAACACAAACCCAACATCTCTGCAAGTTCTATCATTCAGATAGCAAAAAAAATAGATAATTCAGTTAAAATTTAAATGGAGGTATATTAATGAGCTACAAGTTTAGTAGTATGTCGTGTTGCAGATTAACTAGATGATGTACATGTGCATCAGTACTTCTCATATCATTGTATACTGCAAATGTATTGGCATAAATTTAAGATATTTTAATTTTTTGCCTGCAGTGAAGTCCTAGTCTCTATTTTAGGCTGTCCAGAAGAAATACTGTGGGGAAAAAAAAAAGTATTTATCTATATTTGTTTGAAAAATTAAAGGAATAATGACTTAAGAATATTTTTTAAAGTTCTATAAATTCTTTATAGTCAGTTTGTCCTTGTTGTTTCATTTATATTGACAATTGCTTTTGTAACGAAGAAACTAAATTGTACAAAGATAAGAACCATGCAAAACCTTAAGATAAATGAAAATATTTTTATGGTCATTCAAATGCCACAAATGTTAAATTTTGTCTTAAGTTCTCTGTAAAATATTGCTACTAACAATGAGGATAACATTAGAAAACTGAGAATTTTATTTGTTGACATCCATTTCAGGATCTTTAGGGGAAGTTTAAGGTGCAGATAAAGTACATATTTCCTGCAACTTTTTTGATACAAATTAAAATACAGATTTTAGTTAAGGTAGAGCAATATCTTCATTCTTTCTCATCTAATATAAAACTTCAATTGCAGGTTTAATTATTAAGTTATTTTAAAATACACATCTAATATAAGCAAACAAACATTGTTTCTGAGTCATTTATACTATACAGGTGCTAAAAAATCATAATTTGTTCCTGGTATGAATCAGGGCAATAAAGAACAAACTATCTACTTCCTTAATTTCTTATAAAAGTATCCCATATCTCAATCAGTTTTGTTTTGAATAATACAAGGGGAGAAAATATACTAATGCCTCTAAGCTTTTGACGCACTTAAATTTTCAGGGCTATATAATTTTAATTGCTTTCTGCAACAATCCAGATAATCTGCTCTAAGGAAATTGTCTGAAACCTCCATTGTTGTTTTGTCGTATTTTGAATTTGCTTGACACTCAGTATAACCAGTTCAGGTTTAATTTGTATTTCTTACCATATTTTTACCCCAGTGTGGAAGGTGTAGAACCCTGCAGATGGCGTGGGTGCCCATCAAATTACAAAAGTATGTGCTAAGAAGGGGATTCTCCTGGCAGACTGTGGATATACACAGACACAGTGAGATAGTGTAGGTGTTCTGCTGTTGGACTGGAACAGTCTATTTTTGTCCAACAGCAAATTTCACAAGGTTTTTAAACCTTTTTATGGAGGAAAGGATCTACACATCATGAGGTCTTCACTCTTTTAATCCAGAGGTTTTTCCCATATCCTGTTTCCTAGATTCGGTTATCTAAGAGGAAAGAGAAGATGGGTATTAAGATCCTTCACCCTTCTGCCACATATATAGAAGTTACATCTATTGCCCTGCTTTTAGTTTCCAGTGCAAAATACATTTCTGATGCTATAGAAGAGCAAGAATTCTGGATGCCATAAGTTACTTTTATAAACAAGTCTCACTAATATTGCAATTAAAATAGCATGTATTCGAATGAATTTCCAATGATACTTGATTCCATTTCACTTGCTCCCCTCTGGTCTGGGAACATTCAACTTGATTTTTGCTGTAACACAATAAAGAATATGAAGAACTGAAGGGGAGGGAGTAATTACTGTAGGCACCCAGGTCTTTGATAATGACACAGTGGAATACACTCTAAAAATCATCAAACTGATAAGGTGGGAGTGTAGTATGATAATCATCTGTGTCTTCTTACCTTTCTTAAGGAACTTCGGGCAACAAAGAAGAGAGGAAAGGAGGGAAAAGCAGGGAGAAAAAAGGCTTCTGTCAGAAATGTAAAAGATTTGGTGTTGTAAAACAGTAAAGAGAGAAAAGACTTGATGATGGAATAAACAAAAAAGGAAGAAAAGGAGTAGCAAAATAGAGAATGGATAGAGGAAGGGAGAGTAAACACGTTTAACTATATATAAGTGATATTTTCTATAGTGCTGTTTTCCATTGTTTTGGCAAATATCCTACCACTGGTGATTTTAGGAGAAAGAACTGGGAAAACTGTTTTATGAACTCATGTCATTATCTTCACTGTCTACTGTGGACTCTGTAGTTAAATACATTGGCTGAATGACCATCTATACTGTTATTAGTCATAATAGAAAGAAAATGGATTATTTTGTCCTCTCGGGAATTTTTTTAACTTCTTTTTCATCCCATGAATAATTCTATGGACAAATTCAGGCACAAAATCCTGTTACATAAAAGTGTGAATTTCAAAGAGATTCAGGAAAGCAATTTTGTGTTTGCAATGTTTTATACAGTATGGAAATCTCCTGTCAGTTATGTGGTTGTACCTCCACTCTCCTGTTTTCTCCTACTTGTTTTCTCAAAATATATATTAGAACTTGAAAGGGAATATACTGTATCCTCACTTTTTCTAGCACCAATCCTGACAGATCTGTGAGATTTTTTATAGATATAAAACATAAATATATTTCACAAGCATCCCTCTCTGCCTTTTCCTGCTTTCCCCCTTTCATTTGTTTTAGTCTCTGAACTGTATTATTAGTTTTATTTATCTGAGCTCTGATATTACTGTGATAGTATCATTTTTGTCTTTCCATTTTCTTCCAGTCTCTAATGCAAATACAACTGAAGGGGGGAAAAGTACTCTTGCACTGATTCTGCTGTGATGCAGTTCAGTAGCATGATCCTCTGACATCAGCAATATTGTTATTCTAATCGGTTTCATACAGCTTGCTGAACCTCAGTGTTCTGTAACATCTAGGCAACACCTTGTTAGAGAACAGGCTGTCCACAGATATTTTTTTCCTCCCAAATGAATCATAGAAATTAGAGATAGAAAAGATCAAATCAGAAGTGGTAATGTAATTCCCTTCTGTAAAAGTGGATAAGTTATTCAGGCAAATCTATTTGATCTCTGAAATATTGTCATTATGGCAGAAGAGGCTGATGTTCAAAGGGGATAGATACCCTGACCTTGAAAACACACCTGCCCAGTGAACTGTAGAAAGAACAGTCCAGGCAGATAGCAGAGCCAAAACCAGGGTCACAGAATTTGAGACATCCACCACTATGTCTGCCTGCCCTGGTTTCTAACTTTCACCTGCAAGACAGCAGGGTTTGTTGATTCCCTTCAATGTCATTACGAGCTTTCATGATATTTTGTGTTATGTCTTAGTTCACTCTTGGCTGGCTGACAAGAGTCCCTTTCATCTTTTATTTCTTTTATTTCTATGTTTTAAAACTATAAAACTATATGACAGCGCCAGTTTAATACAACCTTGCTACCAAGGTAGGTATGTGTTAGCTAGATATTACTCTGATAAAATTCTAGACACTTCTAAAGTTTTGTTCAATTTGCTGCTGATTCTAAAGCAAAATATCTTGGACATGGACCTACTATGTAGAATCTCCAAGCAAAATATTTCCTGCCACTGCATAATGTAACAGAAAGATGAGTGTATCCTGAGATATACTGTGGAGAGCTATTTAAAGTACTTTTTAAAATGACATTTTTTAGGAGTCCTTAAAAAAGACCCAGACCCTGACTGCCTCTAGATTTTTTAAGTTCAGGTTCACAAAAGATCTTCAGTCAACTCCTGTCTGCTCCTATGTTAGGTGCCTAAATGGGCAATGGTAGACCAGGCCTTTTCTTCAGTGCTGCTTTCCTCAGGTGCTTTATATTTCATGTCACATAAATTCATCCAGCAGATAGCGCTATCCTTATTGGCACACCTCGGTCCTGCCAGTATTGAGATATTCAATATCCCATGCACCTACTAAATCTAATGCCTAGTACAAACTAAGTACTCCTATCAAGTGAGAGGTCCAATACAAGAGACATTTTCAGAGCAGCCTTGGCATATCATACAAAACTGCCACAGGCAAGGTGCATCCCCAAGTCTGTAGCACTCATCCAGCATATGGATTCAATTCCCTTCTCTGCCTGACAGTAAACTCACATCACTTTCCTCTCATGACTGAACCACCAAGAATAGCACCGACAAATATTTTTAGACGGTAAGAAGGAGAGCAATAGCTGTCTCACTCGCAGGTGTGTCATGGGACTGCAGAAAAAGATGGTAGGTGATAAAGTCACAGAAAACTCTATAGTGTTTGGCATACCTGCAAAACTGCTTAATCACATCTGCATACTGTTTGGTTACAGTTAACTTGGACCTGATACCCAACCATTCCTTTATTCTGAATACTATATAATTTGTCACTGCCATTTCTGCCAATTACTCACTCATGCATCTGATTTTCTTGGCCAGAAGATGGCATAGGCATTTCAAGTTTAATTGTTGCTTCAGCTTCATTGGAAGATTCTGTGTGATAATTATTCTAAATACTGTATAACATTTTGGTTTTTGAGTGCATTAGTAATCTTTCATTTATGCTGTGCTGATTATGTAAAATGTTCTTCAACTTGCAGCACACTGAAATAAAGCATTACAATATGGATTATTCTCATATTTTGTCCTTTAACAAATCTATTCTTCAATATCTCTCAAATATACTGTTATGCAGTTCTCCAGATGTCCAGCCTTATAAGATCCATCTCCCTGAATTTCTATTAACTGCAGTTAGAAATTGAGGTTACTTAGGTTCATTTCAGTATCTTAATTTGTCTTTGGCATTAGGAATTTCTACCTTAGTAAGATCGTAAATGAGTTTAAACTGCAAATATTTAATACTCTTCTCAGTGCTAACAAGTTATCTGCCTGAGATCATTAAAGCTGTAGGCAGTTGCCATGTCTGTAATTACACTGCTGGTTTCATTAGTGACCCAAAGAGGTGATAGAAGGTCTGAAAAATCCTTCTATAATGTGGCAGAAATGTACACTTGAATGAGGTTTTATGAAAACAACAAAGTAATACAAGGTCTTTTATCAGCTTAAAAGGAAAGAGAAAGGTTTTCCTACATATGTTTAAGGCTAAAAGGTTAAATGTGGGCTTTAAGTCCTTCCCCTTTCCCTACAGCACCTTCCCCTTCCCCTTTCACCACCTGCAGCATAAGATTAAATTTGCTAATGAGAAGCAAAACCCACAGGCCCATCACGCTATTCAAATTTAATGCACACGTGGACTTCTTGATTCAGGACAGGTTTATAAATAGTGCCTTTAGTTTAAAAATAGACTTTTTCAGATCTAGGGGAGTTGATATTATTATCTGTAAAGTGAATGAAGCTCCCAGGAGTAACTGGAGCTTATGTAATATTTATTCCCATATTTTTACTCAGCTGTTTTGTGCCATTTTGATGCTAAGCTGCAAGGACTGTTAGCTTCTTAGACGTTTCAAATCTTTCTCCAGTGAAGCTGGGACTGTCTGCACATTTGCTTGTCTAGGAACCTTACTTGACTTTGGAATTTTGCCTAAGAAACAGTGCTCGATGACCCCACTTACAGGTGTTTTAATTTAACAGTTTTTGTTGAACATGATCTCTGTGAAATCCCAAACTGTGCTGCCAGGTACAACAGCTTTCCAATATTAATTTAATGCTAGAAAAATTATGGTCTGGTCTTCTTTTTCTTGAAACATTATGACTGGTTAATGTCCTAGGGAGAAGGAACACCGAGTAGTGCTAAGCTTTGTCTCTGAAGATATGAACAAGGAGATTTTATTAAATTTGTATTAGGTACTCATGAAAACAGCCTTCACTCCTTGATTTTGTAGTTGTTTATGATGTTTTACAAGTGAAATACGGTGCTAATGGAACAACATTCAGGGAAAAAATGTTCATGGTATATGAGACAAATCTAGCTTTAATATTTGTAATTAAGATACTATTTTATGCATGGAAACAATAATGAGAAAAGCAGAGGCCTGACAAAATGCCTTTCTAAGGAAGAAGTTCTTGGTGGGAAACTGAAATATATTGTATTGAGTATTATTCTTAGGCTTCTCATTTTGCTGTCTTCATTAACTAGCCCCTTGCCTTATTTCATGTGATGTCTTGTATTCTAGAATCGAAGACTCATTTCTCTCCTACCATTCAGTTGTGAAAGGAAGGTACTAGTTTACTAAACCAGGTGTTTTGCCAGCTATGCTGCCACTTTTGCTATAAGGAAATGTGTCAGTATGATGCTGTATTCAGTTATAACTGTGAGGTACCACATTTAAAGTTTCTGATACTGTGAGCTGTGAGAATCTAATTGTAGTCTTGTTCTCAGCTAAGCAGCATAAACTCTCAGATTAACATTCTGAGCAAGGGCTGGATTAATGAGAAAGATTTCATAATGGCAATAAAATCTGTAAAGTATCCTTGAAGCAAATCAATAGAAGTATTAATCAGAAACCAGTGCTTTAAAATGTAAATAAACATTTTTTTGCCATTAAATATATAAAAACTGTGGATATAACAACCTTGGCAGTGTGATATTTAAATACAGCACAATGTCTAGAAAACATACCTGAATTTGTAAGAAAGTATCCTGTTAATTAAGGCTTGTTATGAAACAATTGGAAATGACTCTTAGCATATCTGGAAATATCTTACAAATGATAAGAAGAGAGTAGATAAGAATGACATGGACCTAGTAGTGAGAAATTAAGTTTGATCTTGTAATTGATCCAACACTGCTACTTTTTACACTATTCTCTTTATTTAAAGATATACTTAACAAATAAACAATACATGTCTGAGTCAATGGCCACTCAAAATCCTTGTATGTGACCTCAATGACTGCTACATGTACTGTTTAGTCTTACCTGAAAGCTAAAGCAACTTCAGTCAGCATAAAGACTGTAAACACCTCTTATCTAAAATTGCTGCAACCTGAAGCACTACTGCATAAACAGGAAACATGATGGTATGTTCTTCAAAATGTAGCAACATGATAAAAACATGATGGTTTGTGGAAAGCATTTGTTGTAAGAAGCCAATGCATTATTTATACAGGAAAGAATATAAAATAGGTGAACAGAAGTAGTGACCTAGCAACCAATATTAAAAGGTATGGAAATATCTGGGTGAAAAAGGAGGAGAAATAGTAGCCTTACCGATATTTCCAGCAATATGAGTTCTTCTCTAAAATTCACTCAGATTTCATGAGTACAAAAAAATTCTAGCTGGACTCCCTAGTGCTTTAAAACATTGCTGTTTTATTCCATTGATAAGCTGTTTCCCCTTTTTACCATACATTTTTCCCCAGGCTAAAAGTTTTGAAAGAGTTAAAGTACTTCACAGTCTCAACACTTGAGGAAAAGAGTTCCGTAGACCACATCACCCTCAGTTCTCCTAAAATTGCCAAAAGAATTAGTTGGTTTTGATCTGCTGGCAAAGTGTTCAGCCCTTCAGTTTAAGCCTATTACTCCCCTACTATGGGAGTAATTTAGTACCACCTAGACTATTTTTTCCATTAATATTCTGCACTTATTTAAGTTGCTAGAATTTTCTGGAAACTCTCTAATTCCCATTCAGGGCACACTTAGCACTAAAATGTCGGGAAAAACAACCCACATATTAATTTGTATGTTTTGCAAATACAAGTTGCTACTGATACTACTACATCATGTAGTTCTTATTTGAGGCTCTTATATTTATTCTGACATCTTGACAATCCCATAAGCATTTTTTCCTATAATCTGTCAGGGTCACAGTTTTTACACTAAATTTATGTTGTATTGTGCTCTTGGAAAAGTCAAATTGTCTGGGAAAACACTTTTTGTTTTCTGTTGCTTTAGTACAACTTTATATTCAGCAGATAGGTCTGATGTTGTTATGTGTTTGCTGAGTAGAAGGACATCTTTTTCAGTAAAATATTTAATGGAACATTGCTTTAGACAGCATCTAAAAGCATGATCTGCTAAACCTGGTTACCAGTAGATTATCTTTCTTCCCACATACCTCCGTAGCACAACACTTGCTTAAATTTATTAAAGCTTATTTGGCTTATGTCGAAGTCAAGAAATTCAACCTCTGCCTTCTCAGTTCAGCTGACTAGAATTAATGCATAATAATATATTCTTTAGTTACACAAATCACATTTTTTTCACAGTAATGTGATCTCACTCTAAAGAGAATGAATACTTTTTCTTCAAGGGAGAGTTATTCAAGATTTTGATTATGTGGCCTTTTAAAAGGGTTTAATATTGAGCTTCAGGCTTCATTTATAGCATTCTGTACAAAACTAAATCTGAAGATGAAAATAAATTTTTTCCTATATATATTTTTGTGGTACTTACCTCTATATGTTAGAGAGTCTCTTGACTCTGTAGAACTTAAAGTCAGTAACGATAATGTTGCCTGTGGATCAGAATGAAGGAGAAGGCCAACAAGGCTGATATCCTGGTGGGAATCTGTTGTAGACCACCCAATCAGGATGATGAGGGTGATTTTATTCTACAAGTAGCTGGCAGATGTCTCAAAATCAGCAGGCCTTGTTCTTGTGGGCAACTTTAACCCACCAGATGTCTCTTTGAAACTCAACCCAGCAGAGAAGAGTCAGTCTTCGAGATTCCTAGAGTTTATAGAGGATAATTTCCTGCTCCAGCTGGTAAAGGAGCTTATCAGGGGCTGTTCACAACCTGCTGTTCACAAACAGAGAGGGCTGGTGGTAGATGTGGTGGTCAGAGGTCGTCTGGGGCACAGTGACCATGAAATAATGGAGTTTTCAATACTCAGGGATACAAAGAGGGCTATCAATAAAACTTCTCCCCTGGACTTATGGAGGGCAGATTTCAGCCTTTTCAGAAGACTAGTTCAGAGTGTACCCTGGGAAACTACCCTTGAAAACAAAGGGGTCCAGGAGGGATGGACATGCTTCAAGAAGGAAGTCTTTAACACACAGGAGCAGGCTGTCCCAGTGTGCCGAAAGGCAAGCCGACAGGGAAGAGGACTGGTCTGGCTGAACAGAGAGATTTTAAAGGAAATTAGGGGACAAAAGAGAGCTTACCTACTATGGAAAAATGGTCTGGTCATGAAGAGTTTAGGAATATAGTTAGGTCATGTAGAAAGAAAATTAGAGAGATGAAGGCATAATTTGAACTCAATCTAGCCACTTCTGTTAGGGATAACAAGAAGTGTTTCTACAAATACATCAAAAGCAAAAGGAGGGGCAAGGAAAACCTCCATTCTTTGTTGAACATTGGGGGGAAAATAGTCACCAAAGATAAGGTAAAGGCTGAGGTTCCTAACACCTTCTTTGCCTCAGTTTTCAACAGTAAGACAGGTTGTCCTCAGGACAACTGGCTTCCGAAGCTGGTAGGCAGAGACAGGAAGCCAAATAGCCCCCGTGTAAACCAGGAGGAAACAGTTAATGACCTGCTGAGCCACCTGGATACTCACAAGTCTATGAGACCAGATGGGATCCATCCTAGGGTGATGAGGGAGCTGGCAGAAGAGCTCACCAAGCCACGCTCCATCATTTACCAACAGTCCTGGCTCTCTGGGGAGGTCCCAGATGATTGGAAGTTGGCAAATGTCATGCCAATCTACAAAAAGAGCTGCAAGGAGGACCCGGGCAACTACAGCCTGACCTCAGTGCCTGGCAAGGTCATGGAGCAGATCATCCTGAGTGCAATCACAC
>JAWWES010000081.1:79374398-79388178 GCA_035583135.1 Lophotriccus pileatus | reverse complement strand
TTTTTTTGGTTGGTTGGTTGGTTTTTTTGGTTGCTGTTTTGATTTTTGTTTTTAATGCCTCTATGCTTTCTCTACCTCAGCATTGGAGGTTTAGCACAAAAACCCAAGTTGGTCCAGTTCCCTTCTATTATCTGCCTTTAGAACTACATCCTTACTGATAGCGAGAGACAGACCAAAGAAGATTATAGAAAGAGACAGAAAAGCTTCAAGTTCTTACTTTTTTGTTTTCAGAGAGCAATCTCATTTTGTTGTGTCTGTATTTCCTTCTACCTGAAGAGAATGACTGACAGATGAAGCAGCTGAGCATCTTTTTCTTAAAACAATGTAGACAGAAGCCTTGCATTTCTGGGAGAGGCACAAGTCTCTCATATTTTGAATCCAGCTTTTGAAATCACTGTGATGTCAGATATACGGGGAAATATTTTTTAAATATTTAAAAGAAATCATAATTAAAATTGGCAGATTTTACAAGCAATTAATGTCTGTTGGCTTGAAAAGGACAGACTATAGAAAGAACTATATATTAGCAGACATTCAGAGGCCATATGAGGGAGTTTTGTAGCTGCTGTCACTTTTTTTTTTATTCCTTCATGAAAGAAAGGCTGAAAGAACTTACATTACTGATCATACATCTGGGCCAAACAACAGTGACGTTCAAAGACTTCAGTGTGGTATACAGTGGCACATGTATAGCTAGAGTGGTTTCCATACAGATGAACACTTATAGAACAACAAATTCTGAGACTTAAAAAAAGTTTGAAAAAGATCTTTCTGCAAAGTTAATGGCATCTGTTCAGAAAGCAGGAGGTTTAAAAATTAGAAATTTCTTCTTTATCACTGAGCTCAACAATGACAGCTCAACCCCTGAGCCAATTTCTCTTCTGATATTAACTTTGTACAGATTGCTAGGATTTGGTTTGGTTTTTGGTTTAGCTTTGTTATTTTTTCTTAATATGGATAAATATTTGTTGCTCCAAATGAAAAATTTGAAGTGACTTCACTAAATAAATCTAAGATATTCACTTGTCATGTTTTTCAGATTATATAGAAGATTTGTAAAGAGTCTGATTTCTGTCATGCATGTCTTACAGGACATTCTGTAAATAAGATAAAGTAGAGTAGAATTATATTTCTGGTGATCTCTGATTCCACTAGTGTCCTGGTTTCTGTGAGGAAAGTGTTAATTTTTTGCAGTAGCCAGGAGGGGGGTGTGGCCAGATCCTAATGTTATTTAATACCATCTCTCATCACTTGCCAGGGTCAGGAATAAGGGACTCTCTCTCTGGTTTCTTGTTGGTGGAGAAAATGTGAGCCAAATGGTCCAGTATTGTTTTAATTTCTGTTTAAATAATTTCTTTGTCTTATAACTTTTGTTATTAATATCGTTGCCCTTACTGTCTGTTTCCTTATCCCATTGCTGTTTACAGTAAATTGTTCTTATCTTAACCCATGATTTTCACGTTTTGTGCCTTTAAGTCTCAACTCCATCCCCAGGGCAGAAAGGAGGAGAGAAGGCAGGGGAAGATGAAAGAGCAGAGTATGGTTTGGGGGAATCTCAGTGAGGGTACAGAATTGGGAAGTTCAGCCCCTAAACTATGACAAAAGGTTATTCTGAAAGGTAAGTGTAACAGGCAAATGATCTGGTGCAACATAGCAGCACAGAGAAAGCATTTTCTAGTGATTATGCATACCCCTTACAAAATATGTGTTTCAAAATACATAAGTACAATTAAACAACATCATAAGCTAGATGGTATAAGAAGAAGGATCTGAGAAAGGAGTAATGTATGCAAAAATATGAGCCTGTGACAAAAGAATGATCTAGTCCAAGCCCAGTCTTTGTAGACAGACAACCTCTTCCATTTAAAAGTCGTCTCTGTGGGAGAGGTTCTTCTCTCTCAGTTTTTTATTGCAATCACCTACAAAAGTTACGGCCACTCCTCTATTGGTGGTGTAGGTTGCACTCATCATGTAAAGCTTGCCAGGTTACCATGAACAATTATAACTATGTACATCAGAATTACACTAGATCATAAAAAGGAACGTGTAATCATTCCAAAAACCATGATACTTGGAAAATATGTTTAGCTTCCTTATGTCTGGTCCTTCAGCTAAAAACTGATGTTTGGTATGACCAGAGCACAAGCTTCACATTGTTTGTCCTACTCCACACTTTCCCATTTCCTTGTGGATGAGGATTGAGTGTCAGATACTCCTGGGCTACTCTATTTCATGTCCAAGCCATAAAGCCAATATCTCTAACAAAGATATGTTTGAGTGAGTAGAGGAAGTTGCTCCCAGGGGAACAATATTTCTTATTTTTATGTAAATAAAAAAGTCAAGCATACTCTTTAGTTATGGCCAAACTTCTCTAAAATGTATTCAGTGATCTAGAACATATATCCCAGTACTTGGACCACTTCCATCTCTCTTACAAAAGCAGGCAATAGCAACCATCTATATAGACAATAGAGGAATTTCAAACCTCTGTTTATTCTGAATGATTATTTTATATAAGAGATTTTTTCATACATGTGTAAAATTAACAAGTTTTATGTTTTATTGATGTAAATATCACACAGTCAACTCACAATTAGGTGTTAAGTTATACTTTGATTTAAGACCATAGGTATGTTTTATTTTTTCTGTAAATTTACTGCATATTTCATTTCAACCCAAACAGTGGAACAGGCTGCATGCCTTTCCTTTACTGAGGGGAAATACACTTATTCCTTCATGTAAATACTTTTGTCTTTTCACCTGTTCTTGTACAATGGAATCAGGTCTGATAAATTCATTAAAAATTAATCTTCCCTCTTAACCAAGCTTACACAAGTGTAACACATGACTAGAAACTTAATCAAACGACAGGGACTGCTACATGTGTACTAGATGGAGACTGAAATGCCAAAACCATGGTCAGCATCTGGTTGTCACCTTTTAGTAATGAGTCTCAGGTGCCTATTCTGATGCAGCAATGATGGAAGTTTGCCTGTGTCTGCAGATGCAGCCAGACAGCGTGCAGCATGGCTTACCAGCATGTTGCTGACCCTTGATCAGCTACAGATTCTTTCTGTGATGTAAATGAGATCTTTTAAAATAAGAATTTCCCAAAGAGCTTCAGTGTGTTTCATAGTCATCTCACTCCAGGGGAGAAAGTTCCTCTGAGGCAAGTTCTTCTCTTTATAGGAGTTCATAGAATCCAGACAGGTGTTAATAGCCAAATTCCAGAGGGATCATCACTTCCCCTTCCCTCTCTGCCTCAACTAGGCTAGAGAAAGGATTTTTTGCTGTGCTGGGATAATGAGCTGTCTGTCTGTCTCAGTCCTGTTGTGACTCTTCCCTGATGCTGATCTTGACACAGCTGCTGTAAAACTCCCACATTTTTAACAGGATAGACTGCATATTAATCTAGAGCTCAAACATAAGGCCCCTTCCCAACCAGTGTTCAAAAGAAGTATTTTATCTCCTTTCACTACAAAGTACAATACCGTGATCCAAGTGGGAAAAGGTGGCATAAGAAGATGCTTGATGTATTGTACTTACTTCAAATGCAAATTGAATGTGTTTTTATAAAGGCCAAATCCCACTTTATGCACATGCTATTGATTAAGAACTAGCTGACAGAGATCTTTAACAGTGATATTGGTACAGAATTGTCCTTCTCAGAGGGGATTTTCTATGAAGATTCTTATTACATTCAAAATCTATTCACCTTCTCCTGACAAAAAGTAAGCCGTGTACTCATCCAGCTTTTCATGCACTATCCAAAGGTGGCATGGATCACGTCATAAAAAACATCTGTAGTAGGAACTATAGAGGATCTTGCTGAAGTAAAGATGACACGTGCCCCTTTGTTATTTGAGCATTCTACTGCTGGTACCCTAAACAGCAATAGATTGAGAAGTTAGTTCCTGCCAGCCTTTTGGGATGAACAAGCTACCTGTCTGCTTCAAGCAGGCTACATTTTGATCTGATGGAAATGGCCACTTACCTGTCATGTAAGGAACATATGAGTCAGACAACACAGAGCAAAGTATGTTATGCAGCCAATAATTGTTATGGGAATGCTCTTTCTAAGCTGCATTGATTTTACATCACAACATTTCACAGCAGGATGAGACAAACATTGCCCTCTCATGCACCTGCATATAACTTCTGCACCAGTTCTCCTAAAAAGCTGCTTATTGCACATTAAGCAACCAGAAATGAACACAGGATATTTCTGAAACATTACAGTACTTGCTACACTGCCCAATGCAGCAATTAGCTACAACAATTCTTGAGTAACATGTACAAAAGGACTTTAAGCTTCTTGTCAGTAAGTTACATTCCTTATCTAATCTCCTATATCTGTATCGCTTTTATTCATTTCCCAGCAAAATAAAAGAAAAGGTCAGAGAACATCAATACAAAGGGCAACAAATCCATCAGAACTCTACAGTATATAGAGGAAAAATAAACTCCTCTTTGTACTGTCAAAGTAAAAAAAGACAGACAGAAGGAGCTACATTGCAGTGGTCTATGGAATATGACTGATGCCAGAGCAAGTAAGGAGTCTTGAAGAATAGAGATGGTTTTTTGCTTGTTTGTTTTTGTTTTGGGTTTTGGTTTTTTTTGTTTGTTTTTAAATGTAATATAGTTCTTTCTGGGTCTCATTTTGTACTTTAAGGAGATAGATAACAATTTGGGCAGAGGAGAATTCATAAACACAGAACTTTGTAAGGTATTATATTTAGTGTCATGTGACATACTAAACAAAGGACTAGTGCTATACAGCACCATTGTGAGCACACTTTATTGGGCAAAGAAAGAGCTAACTGAGAGACACCTAAAAAGAGACAGAGATTTATAGAAACCTCCTGGAATACTTGGGAACTTTCTTTCCCTAAGATAATTGACAGGAAAGCACTACATAACTCTCTTACTTCACATTATTAAACTTTTTACTGAAGTTCTGGACTGCTGAAATAAATCCAGATGAAATAAAAATCAGCAAAAGACAAATAACAATAGATATGTTTGCGTAGTATAGGATAGGTAGGTAGGTGTGTGAATGCTCAGCCATGGTTACTAGCGCACTGGAGGTCCCTTTGCCCATACTTCGCCTAATCAGATGTCGTATGTCCAGTGTAGCAAGTGTTGACTGCATGACATCTGGCTTGTAGTGTTGCCTAGAAAAGTGGCTCACTTCATGTAAGCGAACACAAAATGAAAAGGGGTCCATCACACAGAGCAAACAGTCCCATGTTCACATCTGAATGGGCCATTGAAACAAGTCTCGTTTTCATACTAAGTCATCAGGCTAATGAATAACATCAGACCACTCTTGGGGGAAAGCACAAAAAGTTCAGCAGTAACTCCCAGTATCATACTATGCTAAAAGGACAGACCAAGAGGAAAGTGGTGATCAGTAGTAGCAAGTTGAAATTACATCTGACTGTGACTTCAGTGAAACTAGTATTCAGATGACACAACCAGTGTCAATATTTGCATTTTTAAAAGGGCTTTGAGAATTGAAGATTATCAAGAACCACCAAATGAGTCTTTAATTTGGAAAAAAAAAAAAGGATTTTTAAATAATTCAAACTGTCACTTTATCACAGGTGAGAAATGAAAGGTGACTTGCACACAGTACAACTGTCTGTACTGAGGAAAACAGAGAATACTAATGAAAGCCTGAAACTAAAAGGAAAAAAACATTTACGACTGTTCAGAATCTGACATCAGAAAAATTCAAAATAGAAATTAGGCACAGATTTTACCTAATATGTCCTATCTGGAAAACCATATACTAGCCAAATGTAGATTTCCTCAGACATGGGTTAGAGAAACAAAATGAGTTGCTGTAATTTCATCCTACAGCATGGGCTCATCATCAGTGTGTGGAGGGCTTTATTGCAAAGAGTGCTCCAGCACTTGATAGTCTGATGTCTGATGAAACTGGTGCACAGGACATACCCCTGATTTTCATGCAGAAGGTGATCCCAATGAACTGGACTTATTGTGCATGCAAAAGCATCTATATCATGTGCAACACAGACTCACTGGTCTGGGCCTTCCAGATTATCAAGCCAGGTGTGATAGGATATACAGGATATCCACCAGTGTGATCCGGTTCTTCCTTCTGTCACTGAACTCTATAAGTCCATGATAAACTTAGGCTAAACAATGGCAAATCATGTATTTACCACCACGGGTAATATCTGTGAACCTATTTAGGGTAGGAAAATCTGAACTCAAGTATTTGAAATGCTACTCAGGTTTACCTCCTTAATCAAACCTTGTAAGTCAAAACAGTGAGTAGTTGAGTCAGTCAGTTTTGTCAGCATGCAGGGCTCCAGGGCCTTACCCCCACAAAATTAACTCAGTTGCTAGCTCATGTTGCTTGTTCTTGTAGTATATGTTCTTTGTTCCAGTGTTTGTGGACATGCTAGGTTGAGTTGTTAATTTTCCTAATCCAGGTTTCTTGATTTGGGCAAATAATTATTCACTTATATTTTCTTCTGTGCAGAAATGTGATTACCTCAATCAAGGTAATCAAAGGTGTTAAAAGTTTTTGCTGCCCCAGTTAAGCAATGCAAGTATTGGTACTGGTGTTTTACTCTGCTACGTGCCTTTTGACGTTTCATGTAAAAGATTATCATAGTATATGAAACACAAAATAAGTCACTTTCCCTCAGCATTTTGAGGGAAATTATGTTCCTCTTGAATACTATAATCAATGTCACTTAGACTTATACCCAGATTCTTGCACAGGAAAAGAAACATCATCTCTGCCTATTTTAAGAGCACTTAACATTAAATCCATGCACAATCATTTATCCATCAGCCACTGAATTTTATGTTTCGATTTTTACAGTGTTCTAGGATAGAAACATAATCGTTGTTTCCAAATGCACAAAGCTTTGAGCCTTTGATCCCACAGTCACAATCATTCATGCAGAACTACAGAAAGAGGTAATACAACTTAGAAATGTAATGTAATTTAATGAACATGTTTTCACACTGCAAAAGCCTTGCTGCTTTCTGCACTTCTGAGTGAAGCCAGAGTTGGAAGAAACTGAGAAATTGTGTATTTCTTCGTTCTTTGAATTAGAAAAGCACCTGAAAAACTCAAAGAAATTGAAATTACTGAGTGAAAGGCTCTACATATGAACTACAGTAAGAGAATTATTAACAGACACACTAAGGGCACTTATCACAGGAAAGAAAACACAAATAAAAGGTCACATTAAAGGAGCAGAAAATGGGACTTAAGGTCAAAATGAACTTTCTTGCAAACAGCAATTAAAGGCTTTACCTGAATGGCCTATCAGGAAAAAATTTATCAGAAATCACAATTATAGTGTCTCAAATATTAATTTCAGTGTCCATTTCTGACACATTTTTATTTCAACAATACTTTAACACATTTCAGTTATCTTCCACTAGGTGTAATAGCAGCTGTTGAGGTTGTTTAAACAAGTACCCATAGTCTTGTCGGACGGAAGGATCTAATCCTCCTCAGTTCAAATGCTGTAGTCTATACTGCCAGGTACTATTCTAAACCCTTGAGGTATCATGGTAGTTTATATCCCAGGACCTGGAAATTGTCTTATGTTTTCAAATGAGAGTGCTGAGAGCCCTAAGGGCTTTCTAAATGTTATTGCAAGACCTTCAGTACATGTCTCTTAAGCAGTTGAATGTAACACACAATGGGCATATTTAATATTGATTCAAGATATCACAGTATCACAGATTCACAGAATATGCTGAGTTGGAAGGGGCACACAGGGATCATCAAGTCTGACTCCTGATCTTGCATGGGTTCATCCCCAAGAGTCACACCACATGCCCAAGTATCCTCCTAATGCTTCTTGAACTCTATCAGGCTTGGTGTTGTGATCACTACCATGGGGAACCTGTTCCAGTGCACAAATACCATCTGGATGAAGAATCTCTTTCCAATATCCAGCCTAAACCTCCCCTGACACAACCTGAGGCCATTCCCTTGTGTCCTGTCACTGGCCACCACAGAGAAGAGATCAGTTTCTACCACTCTTCTCTTCCCCTCCCAAGGAAGTTGCAGACTGCAATGAGGTCTCTCCTCAGTCTCCTCTTCTCCAGGCTAAACAGCCTAACTGACCTCCACCACTGCCCCAATGGCTTCCCCTCAAGGCCCTTCACCATCTTTATTGCCCTCCTTTGGACAATCTCTAATAGCTTAATATCTTTCTTATACTGTGGTGCCCAAAACTGCCACAATATTCCAGGTGAGGCCGCCCCAGTGCAGAGCAGAGCGGGACAATCCCCTCCCTCGACCAGCTGGCGATGATTTGCCTGGTGCCCCTCAGGACACGGTTGGCCCTCCTGGTTTCCAGGGCAATGCTGACTCAGATTCAACTTGCCACTGACCAGGACTCCCAAGTCCTTTTCCATGGCACTGATCCCCAGCATCTAATTCCCCATTCTGTAAGTACATCCAGGACTGCCCTATCCCAGGAATTTCATCCAGTTGGTGATTGCCCAGTCCTCTAAACTGTTGAGGTCTCTCTGCAGGTCCTCCCTGACTTTGAGGGCATCAAGAGCTTCTCTCAGTTTTGTGTCTTTTGCAAACTTGCTTAGTATCCCTTCCAGTACTGCATCCAAGGCATTTATGAAGATGTTGAAGAGTACAGGGCCTAAGATGGAGCCCTGTGGAACCCCACTAGTGACCAGTCACCAGGCTGTGACCCTCTGTGCTTGACCTGTGAGCCAATTGCTCACCCATCCCCTTTTATATAAAGCACAGAAGGAGGAAATAGTGACTAGTGGAACCATGACTCCTTGCAAAGCCCAGTTAGGACAACTCAAATCACTAGAACTCAGTAACTAGAGCACTTATGGGACACGTGGGTTTAAATCTCTACAGAGAATGAAGAGGTAAAGCAATCAGTTTCCAACACAGCAGATGATGTCTCCAAATACTACTTTATTATTTAAAATAGACAATACAATACTTTCTACTTCTTCTCCTTTGCCAGCAGCTTTTTACACAGTGATCCAAGTATGTTTTCTAGTGACCCAACAAAATGGGTTCTCTGAAGAGAGAGTTGTTGCGTGTTTTTTTCCCATAAACACTAGGAAATAGGATAAGAAATTATCTCTCTGAAAGAAATAGTTCGTAATTATCTTGTAATTTTTACCCACTTCGGCCTAAGTTATGATGTGTTTCACTACCACCAGCACATAATTAGAGCAAGTTGACGTTCACGAGTCCATTTCACTGGTGTTCACAGATGTGAATGACCAATTGTCTGAAGAGCAATTTTTCTCACAGAAGGATTGAATAGATAATTATATTACGCTGGTGATAACAATGAAAAGTGCAATGTATCCTCCTGTAGAAGAAAAAGATCTTTCAACCAAAGCTTTCAAGGCAATATCCCAAACAACATCAAAATTAATTTAATAATTGAATTATTTAAATCAGGATTCAGTTTTGCTCTCCCTCTAGTAGAAGGGATCTTTGTTAATATGGTTAATGGAGGAGGAGCAACAGATTAGAAAGTACTCCATAGAACTCAATACTGAGACAGATGCTCAGAACAACACACAGAGCTCCCCTGAAGAGTGGCCACAGATCAGAAGACCCAACCACCTGCTCACAGCAACAGCTCCATGCTTTTCAGATTCTCTCTGTCCATTCTCATTCCTTTGGCTGCCAAAAAGGTTGCTAAAAATATTAATTAAATATAGGCTACTAAACATAGTCAAAGAAACACATTTGACAGATTTGGCTTTTAAGATCCCACTTGTTAGAGCGGGCTGTCAAAATTAATGACTGAAAACAGTGAACCACATATCTTCAAGGATGTTTTGGTATAATTCACTGGGTTTAAAAATCAAACCACATCTGATGAAGGCATGCATGTGTTGTGACTACGTGCACTGTTTACAAGCAGTTACAGTTTGTTCGTTGTGTTGAAATCTCTTACAGAGATGTTTCTAAAAGAACGAGCAGAACTGAATTGGAAATACTGGTCTCATTTTCAAGTTCAGAGACTTGGAAAGCCTGGATTTATCAACCTTCTGTTAGTTTGCAGGAAGCAAATTTGAAGGACATCATTCTTATGATGGAAAAAGTAACTAAGGGTGGTTGAGCTGAATTATGTGAAGGACTGAAAAGTCTTTAAGAGAATGACCCACCAGAACCTGAACAGCCTTTCCATGTGAACTTCATAAGGACAAAATTTATCAATAAATTCCATAAGGAGGGGTTAAATTCTGAATAATTACTGTGTGAAAAGACAGAATACTTGGGGAGCCCAGAAAAGGTCCCTGGAGACTTATGATGAGCCACCAATTTATTTTTTTTTCAAAGGGGATGGGCTAAAGTCTGCAGAAAGAAAATGTCAGTGTAACAAGACAGTGACTCCATATCTTGGCAGATGCACTCATAGCAGTGCCATTTTTCAACACAGGCATGGAAGGTATCAGTCTAGAGAGAAGAAAGGAGCTGACCAAAGGCCAGACACATGGGAAGTAACAGTGTAGATAGTCAAATGGAAACTAGAAGAACAGAGAGCAAACAGCATTGACTGATGACTAGTAGAGTGATCATGAGAGAGTAACACCAGGGAGATATCTACCACCTCATGCACCCTGTCCCGGGTGAATGAGAAGAATCAAAGAACTCCAGAGCCACCACGAGAAACTTCAGTGGTCTGAAGATGAAAAATCATTACTCCTCCAAATCGAACACTCATGGCTGTAATACTCCCTGAACATAACAAAGGTTGCTCTGGAGCATCCTCAGGCAGGTGTCCCTCTCATGTCAGCATCCCGGTGTGCATCAATAGTAATTCAGCAGAGAACAGACAGTTAGACTGGGTGGGCTTATTAGCAAGAGCTCCATTGTAATGCCAGGGAAATCTCTTTGAAAGAATTCCAACTACATGAGTTATGAGTCCTTAATAGCTATTTTCATGTAATTTCTATTTGCGTTCCTATAGAGATCCTCATTTCTTGTTATTAAGCAACTGCATCAAGGCTGTTTTCAAAACCATGCCCTGGCACTGAAAAAAGTCTTAGTTATTTCCATAAACCTGTAACAGGAACTATATACTGCTCTTTTGACATCTTTGTCATTTCACCCTTCTCTTTCTTTCCCTGGATTGATACTGTTGTCTTCTCACTTTCCAGTGGGCTGCTAATACCTCATCTTTAGCTGTTGGCTTCAGGAATATCCAGATGGACATTACTGGCCTTGGACTGCTCCATGTTCATCCTTTCTGCTGGCACCAGTCACAGGTGTGCTTCTCAACAATTCTGAACCAGGAGTCTAGATCTTAAATTTGCTCAAACTGATGAGCACAGAGGAACACATGGAGAAAAGCAAAAGAAAGGGTTGGCATGGTGGCTGCTTTGTATAAAGCTTCCTCTTACTCTAATCCCCCAGCTACCTGACCAATCCTGGTATCTGTGAGGTAACTACTTCTCTCCTTCATTTGTCCCCTTCCTCTGCTGCCAGGCTAAGTTTGTGCAAGGGGGAATCCATGAGTACATTTCCTTATCATCTAAATGAAATAGCATTAACATTATTTTGATTTTTTTCTTCATACTAAGCTTTTCCTGAGGTAAGTTCTTAGGAGCAATGCAGTCTATGCATTAATTGTGTAGAAAAGTAGACACACAGATGCTCCTAATACACATCTTCTGACCCAAAATACACAGTTCTGTCTAAAATGAGGTCTGTAATTAGTGGGGAAAGACACTATCTCAATCTTAGAATTAGAAAGGGGGCAGCTGGAGCCTTTTCACTGCAGGAGAATTTTCAGCAGAATAGCCTTCAGTTAAAGAGAAAGGTCCATCCTGCATTATAACAAAAGATATTCTCTTATCAAGAATAGTGGGAAGATAATAAAAGACTGTTTTGCTGAAAACTGAAATACCAGAGGACATAAAGAAAGTTCACAGAAAGGCATTATGAAATGTTAGGGAGCAAGAGCTGAAATACCTGTAATGAAAAAATGGTATAAAACCAAAAGGAGACTATATTAGGGAATTGCTCATAACAGAGCACCTATAGGAACTTAATTTTAATAAACATAACAGATAGCTGTTGGGAGTACCGCATGAGAGGCCTATACGTGGTGGAGGAAAACCTATGAAGAAAGAGAGAACTGAAGATACAGCTTTGGAATGCAGCTACACTGGATACAGACAGCTTCCTACCTCAGAGACTGTTTTTTATATTGTAGAAGTGTTACGTTTAATCAAGTTAGTAACAATGTTGTTAGAAATAATCCTACTTTGCATGTAACCTGTAGTTTAAATTAGTTAACCCTTTTTCTATTCATGTTTTGTAAGCCTTTTTACTGTTGGTTGATGTAACCTAAGATTTATAGTTATCCTTCCTTTACCCATTATTGGCTGTGTTTAAGCTGGACCTTCCAATTATAAGTTTTGTCTGTCCCGTGTCCTCCCAAAATTCCCCACATTCCAACCACTAGGGGATATAAACTAACTCCCCTGAGAATAAACAGTTCTGCTTCCCGCTATCGCCTGTCCATCCTTTGTTCTTCCCTTCTCTGGGTCCATCCTACACAGTCTTTCACTGTGTAAGTGAGTTTTGTGCAGGATGGACCCCCAGGGTCCTCAACTTTAGGGGGTGTTATAACTTTCACCCCTGATAGATAGCACCAGAGTGCACGAAGGAAAACAGAGAAAACACTGTAAAGAGACTAAGGGCATGGGAACTCATTAGCATAAACCACCTCATATGCATCACATTTTACTATGTTTTGGGCTGCTAGATAAATATTAGGGAACTTTAGTGTATCTAGAGCATTTCTTTATGACAAGATAACACTGAAATACCATACAAAGTTTATAGAATGTAGTTAACAATATCTTCACGGAGTTAGAAAATTGATATGAGAGATGGCATAGAAAGGAACATCAATGAGAACACGTGAAATGTGGAGAAAAACTGCCATGACAAACATGCGAGTCTTACAAAGAAAAAAGTTACCAAGCACTGCATCTACAGTGTTAAGATGGCCTAGTGAATAATATATTTCCAAAATGTAATGAACACTCCAAGTCTAAATTGCAATGGTTAGGTAGATGCTAACTGAAATACTTTCTTTCGTGCCTCACAGCCAGACAAAGAGATCAATCAAGAAAACATGTTTCTTTTGCAGAGCATGAATAAGCACAGCCTGCTTACTGGACTTTATCAAAGTTAACAAAAATATAAATGTAACAATTGAGATCAACCTGTTTTCTTCCTTACAGAAAGATGCAGTATAGATAGTTATAGAAGGGATCCTTCCTTTTACTTTGCATTCCCAGTAAAAAACCCTATGCTAATAAGCAGATCTAAAGACAACAAAGGTTTTGGCAGAACAGAAATAGGTTCGTTTAGTTGGTGCCATTTGAAAATAAGGGCGTCACACAACCCAGTACAAAATAGTCATCTCCAGCAAGTAAGATTTAGTAGGAATGCACTTTGAATGAATCATCTCAATCTTCTCTAGATTTTTGTTTTAATAACAGGTACTGAGCAAAGAACTAAGTCATCAAAGGTAGAAGAAGGTATGTTACAGAAATAGTACATGCTTTCACACGATGATGATCTGAACCTTCAGCTCTGGTGGGGAGAGAAGAGTAGGATGATGCACAAGGCACCACAATTTCAGAGAAATAAGTGGATCTAGTCACTTAATAAATGCCTGCCTTCCTTTCTTTCTTTCTTTCTTTCTTTCTTTCTTTCTTTCTTTCTTTCTTTCTTTCTTTCTTTCTTTCTTTCTTT
>JAWWES010000081.1:79340601-79374298 GCA_035583135.1 Lophotriccus pileatus | reverse complement strand
TCTTTCTCTCTTTCTTTTTTCTCTTTTCCTTCCTTCCTTCCTTCCTTCCTTCCTTCCTTCCTTCCTTCCTTCCTTCCTTCCTTCCTTTCTCTTTCTTTTCTTGTTCAAAGGTTTATGCAGGGATCTCATTTCAGTTATTTCATTACAATTATTTTTTAACTTTAACCTTGTAAAACAGAGACAACCTGCCACACATCTTATTTTATATGGAATTAGATTTCTAAAACACAAGTAAAAGCAAAACCAAACCAACAGAAATAATTAATAATAATTGATGTTCTCTGGTTTAGCTTGTACGGACCACATGTAAAGGGGCAACACCTTACAATATGTCTATGCAGTAACAAAAAGTATGACTACACCTAATGTAGAAACTGGAAAACTAGCTTTTCACTGTCTGCATTGGGTGGCAGCCACGCAGACATAGCAGCAAGGCATGGTGCTGCTTAGAGCTAAATATTTACACAGATTTTGAGAGTCTGCAGCTTGTATTGCACCTCATGCCACAGCAGTAGCAGCACAGCTGGAAGCACCTGAGCTAACAAGTTCACAGCTAGGACATTTTTACACAAATTGCCACCACACTTCTGGTTCTAGCACTGACATTCACATACAGCTTCAGGATTTGTATTCATTTTACATGTTTTTGCTTGAATGTGAGAAATAAGAGACCATGGGGCCCATCTCAAGGCAAGAGAACTACAACATTTACAACTCAAATTTTTTTAAGAAGAAACATGACATAAAGGAGTTAAACAGTGGTTTTTTTAGAATGGAAAAGAAAACCCAACAAACTAAGAGAGAAAAACTGTAAATAATTTGCCTCTTGGTGTTTCTGTTCTGTTTTACTTCTGTCTTTAACTTCTTAAAATACCATACATCAAAACTCAATCACATAACACAGGTATCTGGAATTGTACGCACATGTAAACTGTAGACATGGCACAAAGCTTTCAAATGAATATTCAAAAGGTGTAATAGTAGCTACTGCTATTACTTCATTAAACAAAATACAAATTTCCAGTCGTCTGCAGTGAGTATTCACAGGGAAAATAAATGGTAAGATAGATTATATTTGAATTACAACCCGTAGGCAGAAAAGAGTCACATTGGTATTCAGTTCATTTTGCAGCTTCTAGTGGAAATAAACATTTCTTGAAACACATTTCCATAGCAATTGTTCGATATATATTACCCCTTATTTTCACTAGACAGAAAGACGAAGTGATTATCTTTCATGTTGTCTACTAAAGAAAACAACAGCAAAAAAATTGCTGGACAGGAATCAGACTGCAAATGTACTCTATTTTGATGCTTTTAACCCAGTATACTTCTTCAGACTTTTTGTCATGTAGGGAATTTTTGTTTTAGAGTATCACCCTTCTATTTTCATTCAAATTCTAAGATGTTTCAAGTTCAAAAGACCTTAGATTAAAACCCCCAAAGTTTCCATATATGCAGGCAAAACTAATAACTTCCAGGAGAAATGACTCCCTAATTCTTACAAAATACAAGTCTTGTTCTCAGTCAACCAGTTTCATTTTTCAACAGTTGTTCCTGAGACACTATCTTTACAAAAACATGATATTACTAGTGGATATCACATTTTAATATACTTAATATCATGTCTCACAAACAAAAATGTTGGTATAAAACACCTCTATGGACACTCCATTTCCATAGCTGATTGTGAAAGAAAGTTAATGTTTAAAAGACAGAAAAATTAAGGTGTTCTGGAGGGAAGAGAAAGTGAAGACAAGCTGGGAATAAGTAGAGGTTAAAATATGAAAAAGTAGAAATTTAAACTGGCTACAGTCTCTAAGTCCCAATCTGCTCCCTTAGCAGTTGCATGAGACCCGTTAGCTATTTTTTACCCTCTTCCTAGAGTGAGAAAGTGAACAGGGATATTCAGTAGTTCTGTCTTATTTTATATATGGACAAAAGTACGTTGAAACTGGCTGTTAGTTTAGGAACTGGCACTAAGAACTGAGTTCTTGGCACCAACAAGGGAAAAATATGAATCATTAACAGAACAAAAAAGAAAAAGAAGAGCAAGGGTCACAAATACAATGGGGCATGCAAAATTCCAAATGGTCAAGAAAAGATTTCAACTGTTTCTCAGTGTTCTTTTTTGCCACTCTGTTTCACACTGAGAAGATTATTTGCATGCCCTTTCACACAAATTTTTAGAGAAAGTAGATTCTTTAATAAACATATGTAAAAATAATGAATCCATTCAATGACAGTAACAAGGCCCTCCAGGATATGCATTATTGCATCGATAAAGAAAACTTCAGATAGCTAAAAATATTATGCTTACCAAAGCATGACTGTAAAGTCAGTGTTGTGCATGGATTACTGTTCCCTAACATGGAATACAAGAAGGATTGGGGGCTACAGCAGTCTACCCAGGATGAGTCAGAAAGAAAGCACATCATATGTAAAAGATAAGGAACAAAAAAATATCAGTACCTCTGGGTTTCACCTACATGATTTGGCTGCTTAGTTCACTAACCAAGAAAAAGCGTAGACACAGCTTAGAGAGCAGGGAGGTCCAGTCAACCATCAGCTTAGGAAGAATATTTACAGGCATCAGTGAGTAAGAAAACTACAAAGCAAACACAGAGAAAGTCACAATTTCTTGCTGGATTTTACAGAGCATGAAAATACCCAAGAATTATAATTCGTATAATATAAATTATATAAACATATAATTTATGATGTCAAGTCTATTTAACAGAAGTAGAGGCTGTTTTTGTTTGACTTTGGTTTGATTTTGGGTTTACTGGGCTTTTTAGATTTTTCAAAGACTGCTTATGCAAAAGCCAGGAAGTTGCTACAGGATAGATATGTCTCTTGTTAACACTAGACCTAGCATTCCTAGTTTGTATTCCAGTAAGTCCAGGGGCCTCTCTGGAAACTTCCATTTCTCCCTTTAGACCCATTGGCTTGGCTAGCAATTTGATTTTTCAGTGCAATACACTGCAGTAATCACACTTGGCAATCACAAATGTGGATTAGCATAGCCAAGCGTAGGAAGACAGGGTGCAGTTTCCTGTCCAGCCTCAGGCAGAAGGGGACATTTCGCAGAGCTGGCATTGTGCAAGTTTGCAAAAGCAACATAAACATGCAAAAGGCCCCTCAGGCTTTACATTTTGACACATCCCAAAGTTCAGATTAGTTGAAGAGCTTCTTTTTGCCAAATGAAACTGTACCTGACTGGGGAAAGAAAAACCCCACTACATATTAAGAAACCCACAACATTTAGTCTAGCAGCAAACTAGAAGTCGTGTCAAAAGCTAGATCAATATCTGTTGCTACAACTATACAACTGTATTGCTAGAAGAGTGAAACAAAGTTTGATGAGAAATGCTGAACTGCTTGCAGATTTCCTTTTTGATAATCATTCCCTCTACTCTCTTGTCTCCAAGTAATCTCAACCTTATCAAAAGAGAAAAGACAACTGTTAAAGGATCTTCTATACAATGGATGTAGTTTTGCACAGCTGGTAGAGTGAGACTGGATTTGCTAACAATATTTTACCAAGAAATGGAGAAATGACGGCAGTTCTAGTAAGACCGAAGATGACTTACTCACTTCCTTAATAAGACAATTGTGTTTGAGCCTGCCATTCTTGCCTTCTGCCTGTGACCCATAAACAAACCCTTCTTCTGTTTTCAAAAAGAAATTGCAAAAGTTTCATCTGAAATTTGGCTGGTGTTAGACAACATTTCCACTGGGAAAGAACATAGGGTTTACCTATAATTATTCCTGTACAGAGCCAAGTACAATGTATGCACCAATAGGAAGTCAATAGTGGATGTTTTCAATAAAGATGCAAAACCTAAAACCGATCAATGTTTTTAATCAAAATATATTCTAGAAGAAAAAAATAAGATTTTGGCAAGATATATTCTTGGTTTCAACTGAAAAATACTACAATGCTTCTACTAACAACAGTAAATACAAAGTGCTGTCTTTATTTGGGGGAATAAAGGCAAGGAGAGGTAATTAGACAAAAGAGCAACTATAAACTGTCGAGATACCTTTTCACAGAACTAATGCAAAGGGAGAGAAAAACTTTTGAAACTGTCCCGGGACAAATATGGGGGCATTTCTGGACCAGTCCTTGACAAAACCCACTGTGCAATTAAGCAGTATTCCTGGTGCAAAACGTTTGTCAGTAAATTGTCTAGATTCTCTATCTGTAATAAAATTGATGAAACTCTACATTTACCCTTCTTTCTTAGCCCAGCTGTTCATATACATTAACATGCCATTAAGAATAAAACCTTTTTATACACTGTGAACTAATGCCAAAGAGTATGTGGTTTCACTAACCCACATTTTGAAATAGAAAGCACTTAGTGAATTACTCAGCTCTGAAGAACTATCGGCTTCAGGGTTTTACCAGCTGAGACATTTCTCATGTGACAATCTCTGGGTCCTTATCCAGTCTATGTCCTTATAAATGACACAAGGAATACAAATCTCTTTTCTAAGTTTTTGGTGGTGGTGGTGGTCTGTCTTTTGGGTTTTTTTGGTTGTTTGTTGGTTTGTTGGGGTTTTTTTTATATAGGAGATTTTAATATTCTGCTTGTTGCCGTAGACATGCCACCAGACAATGCTTATCAAGGATATGCACTACCAAAGTATCCTCTTAAACCAGAGTCACCATATCTGCAATAAGTGCAATATTCTGCAACAATCAGATAGCTTTGATAATTATCACCCTTTAACAGGTTCTCAGTTGCATTTATGCCTGCCAGTTTCTGTACTACAGCACAGCACTGTTGATATCTCATCAAAGAAGAGCAAGTGGACAGATGGCACAACTTGCACCAACAATGACATTGTCAGCCAGTGTAACCAGCACTGCCACAAATCTGGCTATTAAAGTTTCCAACAATCGGTATCCTTTGATTTTGCTAGGCTGAATTAACAGGCCATTACAGAGAAGCTATCCAAAGAAAAACTTCTGTGGACTGCAGCAGGATTAGGAGCAGGCTAAATCAACCTTAAGCAATAAATACTCTTTAATTCTGCATTTATTTTATATGTGGGAACCAAGGATAATCAGAACTACTAGAAAAAGTGTTGTACCAATTTTTTTCCTTGATATTTTATTTGGTTTTGATAGCATGTGAAGTTCTGTATACAAGGTTCAATGTGGACACAACAATGAGGTCCCACTTCCTATTTTATTCCAGGATGATAAAGAGAACAGAGAAGTTGTAATAAACAGACTCACAGAAAAATTCAGGTTGGAAGAGACCTCAGGAGGTCCAGCTTCCTCCACAAATCAAGGTTAACCTTGAATTCACATCAGGTATCTCAGGGTTTTGAAAACCTTCAGGGTCACAGACTCCACAGCCCCTCTGTGCAACCTGTTCCAGTATCTGACAATCCTCACAAAAGAAAACAAAACACAACACACACACCCCTTATATCCAGTCAGAGAGTCCCATTTCATTTAATAAGCACTGTCTCCAAATCTCACAGCATGGACCTCAGGAAAAAAAGGGTGAAGACTTTTCAAAGAAGTAGAAAGTCATTTTTAAAGGAATGAAAAGTCAAGGAATAAAGTGTTGCGTATTTTCATGAATACTTATTTAGGACTACCATATATTTTGCATTTATTCTTAAATTCCAACAAACTCCCCATGTGTGAGGAAGCATGTGGCAGCTTCCTTTTCCTTGCTCTCCTGTTTGCTTTCTCAGTAATCACTTGCTCTGTTCTCTAACTTTTCTCCCCAAAATCTAAGTTCTAAGCATATTCCCAATTAAGCATTCATTCAAAAACGGACCGGCTGGAAGCCTTTAAACAATGAATAGTCCAAGTTCAGCTTTTACTAGAAATGTAAACCTCCTGAAAAGCATATCCAGCCCCTATGCTTCAACTGTCTGTAAAAAGGCAGCACACAGAAGCCCCATAAAACCCATGCTCTGCCAGCTAAGGACTGAAATGTGCAGTCTCCTTGTTTCTCTTCAATAACATAACCTGAGTCATTAACCGTTCTTTACTTTTTTCCCCATTCAGTGAACAAGCAATCTTCTGTAGGCCAGATATGTATTTCTGTGTAGAGATTTATAATGCACTGAAGTAGTGAGTCAAGGAACTGGATTGTTTTTAATGTCCTGTCAAAACAATGGAAAATCTCAGTTACTGGGGCTCACTAATGCTCTCACTGCTAGTTATGTAGCCTATTTAAAAATCCTAAATGCTCTTGTCAAATATCAAAGAAAAAAACCCAGTCCTTTTATCATTATTCCATTTTATTATATTCTCTTCTGTGTTAGCCTCCTTTAGTGCTCTGATTTTCTTTGGTCTTCAAACTCATCTTCACTCCCATCTCCTTTTTCAAAAAATATAGTGTGATATCTATCTCAGCTTTGGTGTCTGAACTCCTTTTATTTGCCAAAATAGTGTTAAAGGGGAAAAAAAGTAAAATATATTCAATAAGTATTTTCTTTGCTGCCTTTAGGACACCTTTCCCTTTTAATTTTCTAATATTTTTAGTTCATTGTCTTCCATAGTATTCAGTTTTTCTTTCTCTCAAAGGTGCCTAATCTTTCTGAATGTAATATCATTTTCCCTTTTACAGTATCCTCTACTGCTAGCAAGGGTGTCTTCTGATGTCTCAGACCTTCTCTTTATAGGCTCACCTTTCATTCTGCTTTTTAGAACTGTTCACCCAACAAAAGTCCAAGCCCACCTTATTATAAGCGTAAAACTGTAAAAGCTTCATTTTGTGTGTTTGAATTGTTCTGTCACTTTCTCTTGAAAAGCTAAGTAAATATGCCAGAAAACTAGGGATAGACTAGACCTAGCACATCTTTATGTGTGCATAACAGGTTCTTACACAAATATATAAGTATATGCAATATAAGACACAGTTTTGTGACTTTATATCCAGGTGGCCAACAGCTGGAAAGACTGAGGACAGAATGAAGATAGTTTTCCTTAAATCTCTAGCTTTCCAGAAATCATAAACAAAAGAGTGCGTGTATCTTCATTTCATGGGGTCCTGCCACTATTTAACTGCCCTAGACATTGCTAAAAGCATATACATTGAGACAGCAGACTTTCTGTGTGTTTCTGCCATCACTTTCTCTAACCAGCATGGTCTCTGTATCTACTGCTGAATAAGGACACACACAGCAAAATGAGGTCTGTAGATTTTATATTAAAAGACATATGGCTCCCCTGTTTATTGCAAGTGCCACACACTGCAACTTAATAGTTAGTTAAGGATTAATTAAGAAGAAAATCAATTGCAAATATATTTCTGTGCAGTAAACTTTGTTTTTGACAGCGAGACTATATATTCCATATATTTTTAAAGTACTGGACATTACAGAGAATAACCCTAATTATTTTTATTTATATTTCCAAAATTCTCTTCCATGCTTGCATCAAATGTCTAAGGAACTTTGGAAAGATTTTATTCAATAACTGTTTTAAAATAAAATACATAAAAAGTCTAGGAATAGAAAACTGAAAGGATCCTGTGCACTGTGCATGGAGTCCAAAGATCCACATTGTCCAATGAACTGCCCAAAATACTGGACTGTGGCCCCCAATGCCTTCTGGTGTAGTTGGAAGGGTTTTTTAATTCCTTCCCTCTCCAGTGGCCCAGCTTGTCAGAAAAAGTGGAAAATGCTTCTGTTCAGTGCGGGTGGCAGCCTGGCATCCAGAGCAAGCCTGGAGGGGTGGGAGGGTACCCTCAGACAAAGATAAGCCCTTCTTTCCTGGTTAAGTGCTATAACCAGTAACTTACTGGTAACCTCCTGGACCAGTAAGCTTTGAGGTAGATGGTGGGCACTGACACATACGTCGTCACACCTTGCAGAAAGAGTTTGTCTGTGCATTTGGTGGGCACAGAAGTCACACCAGGGTAGACATCACTCTGCTCAGTGTTCCAGTCCCACCAGGGCAGGGCGGCAGGGATCTCACTGAGAGAGAGGCAGCTCTGGCTATGACACCAATGCTGATTGCAAGCATCAGCAGAACTTGTCACTACTTCAGAGAGCGAATTAGTTAACTGAGATATTTCTGAGATTACAGTGGTGAACTCCAACAACCCTGGTTCACCTAGGTTCTCTTTTTATATCTTTCCTATTAACACAGAAATAAGCTCACAGGGTTAATATTTTATTTCATAATGCACACAACAAATGTCTAGATGTTTAAAATTATACAATCTAAAATAAATAATGCACAGTAAAAGAAAATAAACTTCCACAAAAAAAATCTTCACTTTCAAATGTGTCTTGGCCCCATTTTTCCAAATGGAGGTGCTACTGAAGTTTTCAAAAGCACCTAAGCATACCTTGAAATCGAGATGAGGTATATTTTAAATATACTAGTTTTGAATATATACAACTTTGAAATACAAATGATAACTGCTATTGGTAATTCATTCAGTATTATAAATTTACCTATTCCCTAGCAATGTAAGCTGGGAGAGATGAGACAAAATTGGTGGCATGTAATGGCTTTTTCTTCTTAGATTTTTATGTTAAAATATGAGAGCAATCACAGTTTACTCTGAGTTTTCCTCCCCAGAAATCTTAAAGCAAACCATTCTGAGTCCACACATCTCTCAGTATACCTGTATGTTTTGTTATTATTGTTTACCTTTTCTTTTGCCAAGTTTTATTCCACAAACATCAATACTGTACATTTAGAACACTAAAGGTAGCTGGGATATACATTATACACAGAGAATTTATTTATCCAATCACGCGCTGCTCATGTTCATGGCTAGCAGGCGTGAAGCCTGTAGCAAATACAGTTCCAATTACACAGAAAAGTGCATCATCATTTCCCAGCCCAGCACAGGACAGCAGTGTTCCAGGTCACCAACACATAAATGACACCACCAGCATTTGAGGGGCAAAACAAACGTCATCTTCCACATCTCCCATCTCCCTTAACTCCTCATCAAAGCCCCTCTCTGAAGGGTCAGCTTAAAAGTCTGAAAAGCTGCGTGGCCACCCAGGCTCTGTTTTTATTGTACCTCTCAAAACCTGACAGGCAGGTCTAGCCCTTCATCATACTCTCTGCTGTGAGGTGTTCATCTGAGTCCCTACCAGCAACAGGCAGAAACACACATACACACATACATTCTGTTGTCAGAGGCCAGAGTAGAAGAGGACTTAGGAAGCACAAAAACTGCAATACTGAGTCTATATCCTCTCCTCTGAAAGTGGTCAGCTGAAGAAGTCAGGAGATTGCTTCAAAAATAAAAAATCTATGTATATCCTCCCAGTCACCAATCTGCATCCAGAGCAGATTTTTCTAGTACCCAATTGAGTTATTCTTTATGAATTCATGGAGTTGCTTTAGAAACACATTTATACTTTTAGGCCTCTCAAAATTGCACTGGGAATGAATTCACAACATAATGGTACACTGTGTGCAAAAGTATTTAATTTATTTTTAAAGCAAATAATTCTATTGACTGACTTGAGTCCCTGTATTTTGAGAAACAGTGATTTAATTATTTCACACTCCCATTCTCCATGCCACTCCTGATTCTATGGCTCTCTGTGATACCCTGCCCTTTTCCAAGCAGGAAGGTGTGAAGTTTTACTTTATTCAGAACATAGTATCTGCTGCTGACTGACCTCATTGCAATTAATCTAGATGAGTTATAAAAAGAGCAGCGTTATGTGGTTAAAAGCTAAACATGAGTAATGTTCACATCCAAAATGTTGAACTCGCTTCCCCTCCAACAGAGTCTTGAAATAGCTAAATAAAGTTTACACTCAGATCTTGCACATTAACAAACAGCTGGGCTGTCAGTAAGCCTTTCAGGCAACCTTGCTAAGGTGGACAGAAGCAGATCTGATTCAAAAGGGCTTATTATATTCCCCTCAACACAGCATTTTCAGACCAGAGCTGCCTTCAGGCAATGCAGAGTGCTAATTGCCAAAAAGGCTGGGTAGGTAGGTGACACAGTGCACAAAGTAGACGATGGCAAAAGGAAGAAGTGTTCCTGACGAGAAGAGTTAAACAATGCATGGAGGAAAGCCCATCCCTGTGGTACAGAGCCAGAATGTTCCTTTGGAGAGAGAGGGAGAAGAACTGCATGCAGCCTTCAAAATCTGACCTCGAGGACCTGGCTGCAGGAATAGGACCCACAGAAAAAAAATCTGTGTCAGGTGTTTTAATAAGAGCAGTATTTTTGTTCCCTAAATTAAAATTCTAAAGAACTATTTTGTTTTTATCTGGCATTTCATTATTTATCTGTAGTTTGTCCCAGGGAATTACAATAATTCAGTGAGGAAGCAATTACTTTTATAAACAAAGATACAATGTTAACATTTGTGAGAAAGTTCTAACTTCTTTAATAGAAAACAATAAAATTATGTCATTATATGTTGTTACTAAGTATGTCTATATTTTAATGAAGATTTATTTAAATACATTTTTCATAAAAATTAGAGGGAAAAGGCATTTATTTTTCAAATTCCAAACCCAGGGTCCTTAGCATAATATCATGGTGATTGACTTTGACTGCTCCTTTTACAAAGAAAACCCAACACATAAACAAAAACCTGCAGAGGCCAAAGCAAATATCTAGTTTTAACTGAGTAAGTAAGTACACTGAAGATAATGCAGTCACCTGTATGTAAGATTTAGCTACTTATGGAAGTGGTGCCGAAGCTGATTTGTCAACACTTGGGAGAATGAGAGAATACAAGCAACAAAACTACAGAGCCGATGTTCATTGGGGAAATATACAGGTAATATGTTGTTTTTAGGAAAAAAAATTAAAATACAGTTTGGGGGGGGAGGGGGTCCACAAAAAAAACCCCAAACAAACAAAACCATAAAACACTGTAACAGCATCAAGATTTCTTGACTATGAGAAAGTGAGAATATTCAACTGATGCCCAGAGAACACCTTGGGACATCACCGTTTGATGTCATTAATCATTTCCAAAAAAAACAGAACACAAAACAATTAATGATCTTCCAGTTATTTATATGGCAACAAAGGATATAATCACTGAAATATTTAAGTTGACCTAGCAGAACACTGGTTTGCAGTTTAAAATTGAATTTTTCAAGACGCTATAGTTTATTAAAACTTCAAAGTAATATTTGAGATATTAATTCTCAAGTGTGGAAAACACTGGGTTCTCTTCAATATCATTGTAAATGTTGACATTTGACAGTGCTGTCTTTTTGTGGAAACAACCACAAAACTGAAGCAGACATCAGATGATGACAAAGGATCCTGCACATTTAAAATTTAAATGTGTTTTTTTTTGTTATTATTTTGGGGTTTTTTGAAGGATTAGGCAAAGCCATTCTGCAACTGGGGGTCAAATTTTCATACTTGTTTCAACTGCTTGCTTGAATACCTAGTCTACACCAATACTAAATTCCCCAATTTGTCAATAAAAGGAGTCAATAGAGTTCCTGACAGGAACCTGCTTTCTGGAGAAATTTTAATAGAATTTTTGGTTTAATTCTCTTTTCCCCCACTAGGCTCTTTCCCAAGGAGCAAATATAATAAAGATTAGTGAGCTAATTTATTCCTCACTACATTCTCTAAAGGTGGGCCTCGATGTTTATCAGGTCAGCAGTCATTAGAACTATATAAGATGCAAAAATTTCCACTAATGTTTAAAGTTTATTGGTGTGCATTCACCGAATAGGTAGTTGGGTAGTATTTGTACCTGGCTCATGACACAAATAGAAGTTGTTTTACACCTACCATCTAGTTTTGAGATCAACATTCCATGTCATATTTGAAAATGTCAAGAGGAGACGTCTAAAATCGGATAGCTGTAAAGTAAAGGTGGTAATCATCAGCTTTTAAAAAAGAAAGGAACTGCAGTATAAAAAAAAAAAAAACCAAAAAAACAAAACATCAAACCATCCACAAACCAATCAACCAAAAAAAAAACCAAAACCCAAAAAGTAACAGAAATACAAGAACCGAACATCCACATGAGCAAAATAACACTCTTTCTGTAGATGTGCTGTCTAATGCCAGGATCTATGAGAAAATCCGAAGGACTACATAGCGATAAAAAGGCAGAAACATATCACATCAGAAGTGCATCAGCCTATCATGAAGCAAAACCACTCCCAGTGGCAGACCTTCTTATGACACAGAACCCATTCCCTCCTGTGATATCAACCCTTGTACTGCTGGTACTGTTCCTACTTTTTGTCTGAAGAAAGTCAAGTTATACACTTCCTAAGTCTGGTATCAATCTCTAGCCACTTTTCTGATAAGAGCAGAAGGTTGCTCTAAACCCTTTTATCAAGAGGTGAATAAATACTGACTTCATGTCACTGACAAATCAGACTATTACACTTGTCAAAGAGCATCACACAAAATGGGTGGCTTGAGGGCTTCAGGGACTACAAGCACACCCTTTCCAGGTTCCATTTGTTCTGAAATCACATCCTATCTGTTTTGTAGTGAACTGAGAGAGTAAATGGATGCACTGGAATGATCCCCCACAGTACCAAAAGCTTTTCCTTCATGCTGACATGTCTGGTATGAAGGAGTCTGGTCCCTTTTCTTATTCCCAGCAAAAAGCCTGAGAGCATTTCTTCCAAGGAGAAGGAATTTGAGAACAATACATTAGTCTCCTCTTCAAAGCCGTCAACCCACAACATAACACAGCTATAAAGATCTTGGCAAGGAAGTAGTGTCTCACAAGTACAAAAGTCAAAGCAAAAATATCAAAGAGAAAGGGAGCTGAATTCTAGAAGGCATAAGGAAGCAATTGTAACTTGGTACAGCGTCTTTGATGCAATGGCACTCAGAAGAGATTATACAGGGTGCAGCATTTTTCAGTGTAGTGATTTGAAGAATCTGACCTGTCAGCAGTTTGAGGTAAAGTTAAATTTTATTTTTCTGGTAACTGAGTTGTTAATGATCTACTTCTGTGTATCTCTAAGACTTTGGAGCAGGACACACTTTAAGAATTAAAAGGCTTCATCCAGTGATCAGTTCAGAGGCTGGTGATAGATTACTCCTCTGCAGAGAGAGCACAGCTCTTGTGTATGACTTGCTCTCTAAGCAGAGGGTGTATCCTTCAATTTTGAAAACTGCCCTCTGTCTGCTTAAGAATATTTATCTTCTACTCCTCAAACACGCTGAATGCTTGAGAAAAATGAAGCATTAGGTTGGGACAGACCCCTGAGATAAGATCTCAGAAGAAGTATAGGCAAATTTATTTATTTTGTCCTTCATTTAAGCTGTTTTATATACTATGCAACCTTAATACTTATTTTTAAAAAGTCTTTACAGGTAAAGACTAAAGTAAAATATTATTCTTTGACTTACCAAGCCAAATTTTCTTTCAAAACTGACCCTAATATAAAATAAACTTATTAAATTATTTAGCAAATATAATTATTTATAATGTTTTTCATGGACTATATGCAGAGAAGTCACTAGATAGCTAGATAGCTTAAAAGCTATCCATTTTTTAAGGTCTATTTCTAGATATTCAAACTCATTTTAAAATTCTTCACAGTAGCAATTTCTAAATTTCATTTAAAGAATTCAATTATCAAGAAATTATCAAGAGCAAAACGTATTGTATCTCCTCCTGTATTTCTACCATTTTCCTATATGCAAGTTAATTTGTAACAGGATAAGGAGTTTATCCTTAATACTGTAACTTGGTTTCAGTTTAATTGGCTTAATCTTGCTTGTTTGAATCTCATGAAAAAATCACATTATAACTCCCTCCTTTTACAGTCCATTAAATAGTCTTATATATTATATCTGTTCTGTATTTCATATAATTTGCCCACACCTCTAATTTCTATTGTTTTATTAATTCTGAAAATATTAATATAAAATATGTTCCGCTTTGTGGCGCAGGTAATTTTTAAATGCATTTTTAATGTTTGGTAAGTTAATGAGTCATTGACAAGAATTCTTGGGGGTAAAAAAGTCCTGTTAGAAAACATGTCAGGTGTTTTTGAAACAGAATTTTATGTAATTCCATTATAATTTTCTTCCCAGTCAGATTTTTTTTTGTTGGTTGCAAAGGCAAGTATTCGTACATTAAACTTCCTCCATGAGCTAAGAAAGGAGAACACACACATTAACTTCACTGCTGACATAAATTTACTGTGGTTGCCACTCTTACTTCAGAATGGCTCCCTGCTTCAGCTGTGCTTCTACTAATGAGTTACTGATATAAAGACAGACACGAGTCAGAACTTGCTTCCCAAGATATCAGTAAAACTATTTCTTATCTATCTTCTGTCTCTGCACGGAGCAGCTAGAATTACAAAGTCACAAGGACAAGTGAACATTGTAGAATTATAGTTTCAAAGTATTTAACAACACCAGTAAATGAAGACACTGGGGTAACTGTTGTAGTTCTTTGCACTTAATACCAATCTTAAAACTTATCATAAACTGAACAGACAAGTTTGGAATAACAAGCTCTAATTTTAACTTTGTGACTGATTTACTGGGAACTCAAATCTCTCAGTTCTCCAACTTTCTTTTCTGTAAAATACATGTGGTAGTTCATGCCTAACTCTCAAGGCTCCTGGTTAGGGGACGAAGAAGCTGAGTTATCTCTAGGATTTATAGCAGATATCACCCAGGTTCTTTTTGTAACTTGATTTCATAAAAACTATTAGGTGATTAGAGACTGATTGAAATAAGCTAACAAAAAAGACGGTTGTGTGACAGCCTTTGTGTTTGCAGAACATATCCTGTCACAGCTGAAGTTACTGAAGTGGGACATTAAGGTAATTTCAATCACAATATTTTTTCTAATAATATCTTGTTTGTTCATTAACAGTAATTGATGGAGCACACTGCATCCAGTAAATTTCTTTTGTGTCTGGTTTAGTTAAAATGTTTAGAAAAAAAGCCTTCTGACCAACCACTGCAATGTAATAATTGAAGCTGGGAAAATGAAAAAAAAAAAAAAAAAAAGATATTTTATATATGGTGTTCTCTGATGGGAAATTGAGTGCAGTCATCATAAAGGGGTTCAGTTTTTAGGGTTTTTTTCCCACTGTTCTGGACAACAAGACATTAAAAATCTTCAAAGCTGTATATTTTCTGAACTTACACAAAGACAGAAATAAATCTGAAGGGATTCTTTTGTTACAGCAGTTGCGCAAAAATGTTGCATGATGCTCAGAGGAGAATGATCTCTATGAAAATTCAGAAGAATTACATATGAATTTCCAGTCAGTGAATGGATGTCCAGTCAGCTGCTGCCCAGAATAAGGGGACTGTTTTCCTTCTTCATATTAAAGAAGAAAAATTGCTCACTGGAGCTGAAGACTTGGGAGGACAATTAGCCAAGTAAAATGTCATAAGACGTCTTTCGGGGAAAACGATGACGCTAACTAAATCTCATAATTTTTGCCAAATATATGCTGCTTCATATAAATTAAATATCCACTTTCATACACAAATATTTCCCTGCATTAAATTTTTTCCCTGAATTGTTTTGTGCTGTTACTGTGGAGTTATCGTGAAGTTCTTTTTCTATATAAGTCTCCAGTGCAACAAGTTAGGATTTTCACTGAGCTTTTTTCAAGTGTCCCACTATAACCACCAAGTCTCCACAGTCATTCACAAAGACATGAAAGAATCATTGTTTCATACAGGAGGGAAGCAAAAGTAAGACGGGCTCTCTAGGAGACCTTCTAGTCTGGCAATTGGAACTAAGCAGGAGATCAGAAGACACCTAAAATTGCATGGGACACCTCTGTCTAGGCACATGATAGGATCCCCAAATAGCAGCCACTGGTATGCACAGTCTTCACATTCCATGAACCGTGATAAAATATAAGATGATCTTGAAAGTACCTTACTCCCAGCCCTAACATGTGATTTTAGTCTAGTCAATAGTATAGTCAATGTACAGTCTTAGTAAAGAGAGCTTGTGAGACACGCGACTTGTTTGGCATTACCAAATCATCAGTCTACTCTAAAGCAACTATGAACTCATCACACAACTTAGTAAAATTTACTTCATACACCATTTTTAATTTTTTAATCATGTTTATCTCGTTATCATGATTCATTTCACCTTCAATTGCAGTGCCTGACATATTAATTGCTCCTCTTATTATTAAGGCAGGTGGAAGCCAGTGAGGTGCACTGCCCTGACTACAGCAATTTGTATGTTAATCTAATACTTCCCAAAGCTCCTCAGGGGCTACAAAATGTCTTGCCTGGTGGCCAATATATAAACTATGCTTGTCAAAGTTGCTCCCATCAGAGTGTCAAGCTTCTCTGTGATGGATAGAGATGTCCACAAAGAGCTGTACTTACAGTATAACTAAATAAAAATTAGTATCTTGTGCAGCAGTAGTGGGAGCTAAGAAACTACGCCCACATCCAGAAAGATCTGTGGGAAACCTGACATAAAAGGATACACATTACAGTATGAATAATCTTTGTATTTTAGCAAGTAAATAGTTTACTTACATCTAACATATCCTTTCTGCTCTAAACATTCATGAGTTTGCCAGCTGTTGCAGAAGGATCTCATGATGATGAGCAACCAGGCAAAAGAATAGCAGATGAAATTCAGTGACAATAAATACAAGTAATGAGCAATCCTGACTGCACACACAGTAATAAATGAGCTTACTACCCTTAAAAAAGAGGTCTTATAGTCCCTGCAGATGGTTTTGCGGAAACAACTGGCAAAATGTTCACTGGTGACCAGAAAGACAACAGATCATTAGAAAATAAGTAGAGCACAAAATAGGGACCATTGTGCCATGGTATATATCAGCAATGTGCTCAAATCCAGAATTATTGGCTCCTCTGTGTTGAACAAATAGATTATTACTAAAAAAGGTTCAAAAGAATAATAAAAACACCTCTGTGTAAAAACCAAAGGAATGCGATTAGATGCTACAGAGAGGAAATGGAATGATAAAAGGAATACAACAGAAATACATAAAATGAAGAGCAGCATGCAGTGGGTGAATAGGGAGTGACTATTCACTGCTGGTAATTGAATTGCTAAGGGTCACCAGATGAAAAATAGCAGGCATTGGACTCAAAGCAAGTATGCCTAAGTATTCTTTTAACAGAGGGTAGTCAAACAGCCTGGTTACATTAGGATTTTCTAAAATATTACAAATTATTTTTAAAAAAAGGATTAGGCAAACTAATGGAAGAAAATTCCACCTTGAACAGTGAAACACAAAGAGATATGAACACTGGCACAGGAAATACTTACAGCTGCTTGCTGGAAGCTATATAGTGGATTTATTGTGAAGGAGTAGTCAAATCTACTGCAAACAACTTATCTTTGTAAATTTGCATCAATCCAACATGATAATGTCTAGAAGCATGTTATATTCTGAATTTGAAATCAAAGTGCGCAACTGGTCTTATAATTAAAATTACATTCCTTTTTCTCCACAACTGAAATAAACAGCAGGGGATTTGAAAAACCTCATCAAGACAGCAATTCCCACAGAGTGAAGGTGAAACAATTTGAAGGGGAATCAGGAGGAAAGTCTGGGGTATTATAAAACCCTTTTCCTTTATGGTTCATATAAATTTTGCATGGGACAGAATTTCTATAAAAATTAATGCACAGCTCAGTAGTCAGGGCGTTATTTTGAGAATCAAGAGAACTTTGTCCTCTCCTTAGCTCTGCTGTTAATTTACTGTACAACTCCCTCACATCCTTCATGCTTTAATTATCTTACCTACAAAGCAGAGATAACATATTTTACAAAAACAGTCACTTTATTGAGATCTATGAATTAAATGCTTATTTACTGATCATCAGCCCGTAAAGTGAACCTGACAGAGCAGCCCTACTCTGAGAAAATGATGTACTAATTTGAGTAACCTGGTAGAAGCTAAAGAAGAATTATTAGAATAGATCTAAAAGGTGTCTTTTACCAGAGTCTCTGTGCATTGCTGGTGTCTTTATTAATTTTCTTGATGACCCTCTTTACAAGATTTCTAGAAGATTATTTTCTGAACTTTTAATGAAGTTTAGCTCAATATATACATTCTCTTTTTTTCTGGAAAATGGCAAGATGATAGAAGAAAGGAGACTATTGAGAGAATGGTTATATTTGCATCTCATTTCCATCAGATGTTGCCCATGCTTTCTTAGGATGAAGGCAACTCGTTTGAAGTGGTTTTTCAGTATTAGGTACTTGAACATTACATAAGAAATGCCTTGTTTTTTCAAGTAAGGCCTGGAGAATATATAAATGTCAAGGTTTAACTTTCTGTTAATAATACAGTTTTGTCCTTTACCAAGTTACTAGCCAATTCAAGGACAATTTTATTGGCTACTAAATATAATATTTTGGACCCAGTTGTATGCAACAATACACTTGTGATTTTTTTCCCTTACTTTAAAAAAGATAGCCTGCATTTCTGTCAATGTAGATCTCATTAACACTTCATAGCTTTAATTTTAGTTGAATAATGTGATTCTGATTCTACTGCTGGAGAACAGGGTGGTTTTCCTGATACTGGGTCGACATTTGTGCTGGTTTTAGCTGGAAAAGAGTTAAATTTCTTCATAGCAGCTAGTATGGGGCTACGTTTTGTATTTGTGCTGTAAACAGGGTTGATAACTCAGGGATTTTTTGGCTATTGCTAAGCTGTGTTTACACAGAGTCAAGGTCTTTTCTGCTCCTCACCTCACCCCACCAGTGAGGAGGCTGGGGGTGCACGAGAAGTTGCGGGGAGACATAGACAGGACAGATGTCCCAGCTGACCCAAGGGATATTCCATACAGTACAGCACCATGCTCACCATATAAAGCAGAGGGAAAAAGAAAGAAGATTAGGACATTTGGAGTGATGATGTTTGTCTTCCCAAGTCACCATTACAAGTCATGGAGCCCTGCTTTCCTGGGGATGGCTGAACAGCTGCCTGTCCATGGGAAGGGGTGAATGAGTTCCTTCTTTTGCTTTGTTTGCGTGTTTTACTTGTTAAAATGTCTTTACCTCAATCCATGAGCTTTCCTCACTTTTATCCTTCCAATTCTCTTCCCCATCCCATTCAGGGGTGTGTGGAGGAGCCGAGTGAGCAAGCAGTGTGGGGCTTGGTTGCTGGCCTGGGTTAAAATCCAACAACATTACACCAGGTGCCTCTAAATATTGCTAGTTGTCTATTCCCTGTATAGGTAAGTCAGAGAGTTAATACTGCCTTTACATATTCCTGTATATTCCTGTATAGTATGACAGCTTTCTAAGAGATTCCTCATTCTTTGCCTTGTACTCTAACAAACATAATCAGCTAGGTCATGCAACCTTACTTTGTTAGGACCTGTTGTAGGCTGTTTCCAGTTAAGAATGTTTAGTTCTGAAACATGTATTTAACCAGAGATTCCATGTGACAGGTGTACTTTTAGCCCGCGGGACACTGGGAGAATCATATTACAATGAAACAAACATATTACAAAACTCAGTCACATTCTGGTCATGTATCACCTTGAGGCTCGTTGTTCAAACCTTCATAAAAATATAAAACCATTAAGACATACATATTTTTTTAAATGAAGTATACCCACAATTGTTTTATATATCCTTAGATATAAGGATAAAAAAATATATCGAAGTCCTGATATGCAGACCTATCAAGATAACCACATTTTCGATATAGAATATACCAGTACGAAACAGTCAACTCGACATAGCTCTAATATGATTAAAACCAGTGTGTTTATGTTTCATAAGCTGTCTCACATCCCATTTGTCTCACAAGTAGAAAATATAAACTGTTAATATGCTATGTCAAGACAATAACTGTGTGCAGTCAACAACGCTAGTGAATTTATATACCTAGATGTGGCATACTTTCATTGATAAATGAAAATACACAGAGTCAATTTGAACAGTAAATTCAAATTAATGACAGGCCTCAGCAGTTGTATATGTAGAATAAACATTCCAGGTTGCCCACAAAATGAAACCAATTTACCTTACGAGGATTGATAGGTTGAATGCCAAAGACTGAATTCAAGTTTCACTGTGCTTGTTGTATGAGATATTCTGGTAGGAGTTCAGCCCCACATAACAGTGACTCGTTTGAAACTGGCAGTGATGCCATGAACAGCAATGAGAAGGAAAAATTGAAAGGAAATAAATCTAAATCAAAAAACCAATCATCATTCCCCAATATCCATATCCTCTGTGCATAGTCTCAATTGCCTGCATCTAAGCTAGACCTTCAAATCAAAATGTATTGCTTGTTATGTCCACTTCAGTTTTCAGCATGGAGCTTTCTTAAATAATGCTGAAAACATATAATGCTGTGACTAAGCTTGGTATGACTTTATTAAAATAGCTCAAATATAAATGAAAGACCAACATCAAATTTCCAATTTGTTTTTATAGTTTTTGTTAGGTTTTTGTTAGGTTATATACATACACTTCAGTGCAGAGTATCCTCTACCAGGTCATATGACAAGAAGCATAAACACATTTTAAGAAAGAGATTACAAAGAGGTAAAGACTTGAAGGATCTGCTTTTAGATTCTTAACTTTTATTGTTATTTTTTAAGGCTGTTAATTTAAACTTCTTTCTTTTTAAACACCAGTGGCCATGGTTATCTTCCATTTTTGCTCCAAGAAATTTTAAGCAATTTACATATAATTTTCAGTCATCCTCACCAATTGTTCTTGAAGATGATTTTGGGAACTCATCTTGAGATATATGACTGAACTTCCTATTATTTTAAAAATATAGCTTAATTTTTAACAGGAATAATTAATTAATCATAGATTTGCATAGAATAAAATTTTTTAGAGTTCTTAATATTATGTGCATTGTCTCTCCTAATAGTCTTACGGATTATTGTTATAAATGTGCTGTTCAGAAAAAAAGTACATAAAAACCGAAAGGGGAAATAACTGAACCTGGAATGAACTGCTTACAAATGTAAAAGTTTGTGCAAGAACAAATTCATGGTGCACAGTTAGTGACAATACTGGTAACACATGCATCCCAGATTCAAGTCAATTAATTGAAATACTTTGAAAGTGTTAAAACAGTAGCAAAAGCAGTGAAGGTGTGTGCTGGTTTTGGATGGGGTAGAATTAATTTTATTCACAGTGACTATTATAGGGCTGTGTTTTGTATTTGTGCTGAACGGCTGATAATACAGAGATGTTTTTGTTATTGTTGAGCAGTGCTTATGCAGAGCCAAGGCCTTTTGGGCTTCAGTACTGCCATGCTGGCAAGGGGCTGGGGATGCATGGGAGGCTGGGAGTAGACACAGACAGGACAGGTGACCCCAACTAACCAAAGGGATATTCCATACCATATGGCATCATGCTTAGTATAGAAAGTGGGGGAAAAGGAAGTGGGAGACATTGGTAGTGATGGCATTTGTCTTCCCAAGTCAGTGTTACATAAGATGGAGGCCTGCTCTCCTGGAGATGGCTGAACACCTGCTTGCCCATGGGAAGCAGTGAATTCCTTGTTTTGTGGGGGTTTTTTTGTGGTGTGCAACTTTTGCTTTATCTCTTAAACTTTATCTCAACCCGTAAGTTTCTTAGCTTTTACCCTTCTAATTCTCTCTCTGATCCCAGTGGTGGAGGAGTGAGTGAGTGACTGTGTGGGGTTGGTTTATTCACTGGCTAAGTTTAAACCATAAAGTTGTGGTTTAAAAAAAAAAAATCTACAGGCAAATGTGCAATAGTCATAAACAAGAGGACCAGACTGTGGTAGAAATGGTAGATCCATTTTCATGATTGTTGTTGGTTTCAGTGAAAAAGTAACCTTTTCCATGACAAAGGTGGCCCAAAATCACTAGACTTGCATGGCCTAAATAGCCCTATCCAAAAACAAACATACAGATTTCAGTGCAATAAGAAACCACATGTACCTAGAAAATATAACTAATTTTTATTGGAAGAAAAGCCATCTGGAAGCTTGGGAATAATGTTTTCCTTTGAAATCAGTATGAGAAGGATCCAAAGTAACCTTGTCTGTCCAGCTATCAGGGTCAGACAGTGCAACTCTGAACAGAAACACAAGTGTTTAAATTATTTTTTTTTTAAATCTCAGCTCACCTAAATTGACCAAAAAATAATCAGATTTGAAAATTTACTGCAGAGTATTTATCAGAGGTGATTTGTGTTTCAGTCAAAAAGGAAAAAACTTGACTCCCTTTGATACTAGGTTTTAATGCTCTAGATCTATAATGTTAATAGCAAAAAACAAGGGATTTACAACTCCATAAAGATACCTCAAATTCTAATACCTCTGATTCTAATCAGACACTATTTGTTTAATTTTTACTCTCAGGCTATATACATGTTAATTGAGGAACAACTGAATGGTCTCAGGGCAACCCACCAAAACACAAAGGGGAAGGAGCTTATTTTTTAAAATACAATGGACTGTATTCAGGGATAGTTGTCTCCAGGCTCCCACGGACAGCTTGCTGGAAAAAGACAGGGAGTACAGTGTCAGAGTAATCGGGTACAGTGTCGCAGTAACTGGGATCTGTAAAAGAAGAACTGTGAAGCAGCAGACACCTTTGAATGTAGAATAATTTTTTTTAAAAAATAGTTTTAAATATAATGGACAGTCCAAAAAATATGCTGTAATCCACACCACCACCAAACTCAGAAGCAAAGACTGAAAGCAAGGATTCATCTGCACAGCAGGCAAGGGAAGAGTTACTTATGAGTTCACCTTATTTCTAATCCCTTTTACCTATTCACATTTTTCCCCTCCATTTAAAAGTTCTTCAAAACAATATTCTAATAAAAATAATAATCTAATAAAAATAATATTTTTAAAAATCTAATAAAATAATATTTTAAAAGTTGGCTCTTTGGGACTTAAAAGAATTTTTTTTCATTATCTTTGGGCAGACAGTTTTTAAGTGAACATCTAGACAAGCACACTTCAAAGTCTTGGCCAACTCTGTACATTGCACTTAAAATGATGTTTTCTAAAGCATGACTGTAATTGTACTGGACTTGGATTCTCTCTAAAAATAGAGCTCAAGAAAGCTACAAAAGTTATGGATATTATATGATTCTGAAGATTTTGGGTCATATAATTTCCAGTATATTATCAAATACTTCTTGGTTTAAACTGGCCATTAAATTGTTTATGAATCACATCCATTCGGTGATATTTATCAATTTTTTTCATACAAGCAGCACTATTCTCTGTGAAGCTATGCCTCAAAAAGTCAAAATTCAAATCAGGCAAAGTCGTAATACAAATAAAACACCAAGTAGAACTGAATGTACAAGGGTTGTGGTGTTTTTTGGATTTTTTTTTGGGGGGTAGTGAGTGGAAAGGATCTAGGTTTTACAGTGTAAATTATATGAAAAGGCTTAAAGTCGGATTTTTTTTCCAGTTAATGATGCATTTGGAAAATTAACAATGATTGAAACATCATTGGCTGCAATAAAAATAAATATCAGAACTGAGACCATAGGTTTTAAAATAGACGTACTGGAGAGACTCTGTTGTGATTACCAGGAATCCCCAGACATAACTCACCTGAACAGGGAGGATTAGATTTTAAGTTAAGACTACATTCAAAGGTGAGAAATTATGTTTTCACTTTCCAAAAAGAAAGAAAACTTAAAGGAAAGAAAAAAAGATTGAGCAACACAACAGTGTTGCAAATCAATTACCAAGAAGACAGTGCTCAGGCATAATAAATAGTGAATAACTCCACCTTGCTAACTGATGTCACATCTGTCTTTTTGGGACAGGATGCAGCCATCTATTGAACTCCCTCTTGACTCAGGAATCACTATGTTTACCAGGTGGGGATTCAATAGATATATTTTAGGTGTGCGGCTTCTCTCCTGATCATAACCCTGACAAAGACAACAGTATGATACCACATAATCATCATTAGTTCCATAGCAAAATAAGTCAACACAAACAGAAGCATAAATGAGCAAGCAGAGCTAAGACATGGTGTATATTGCTGGCTATGCAGTTATGAGGTTTAGTCAAACCCCTCATTAGCTCTTGTGCTTTAGGACTGTTCAGTCCTTTCTCATCTGTGCAGCACCTTGGTTTGGGAAAAGCTTTCACAGTTGAAACTCCCTGGTTTATACAAATTAGATTTGCTGATGGAGGATTCCTGGAGTACAAATGCTTCAGCAACAGCTTCCTCCTCATGCATGACAATTCCTCCTGTGCAACACCTAAGCAATATTCTATACAACAAAAATCTCCACCATTGAGGTGGTTACAGTATGGTTCAAAAGGGACAGCGAGAAGGCTGGTTAAAAAGTCACCTCTTCCTATCAAGTTAGTAAAAAATAAATATCTACAAATAAGGGGGGTTTGGGCTTGATTCAGAAGGTGCATGCATAGTGGCACAAACATCTCACCCATTCTCTTGAATGCAATATTTGAAATACAGAGAAGACCATTTTCACACAGATTATTTTGGAATGGCTGTATATTTCACCAATTCCCGATAGGACAGACCTATTGGAAATTAAGAATGTCTTTTCAGAAGTGCCTTACTTTTCTTCAAATATGTATTAAACTGATTTGATTTTAAGCCACTCTTACTGTGGAAGAGGCATATGAAATAGCAGGAACTAGTCGTAAGTACCTAAACTAATATAAACTCCCATAAATCCAGCCTGCACCGACTCCATGCAAGCAAGAAGAAAGTCTTTTGCTGTTTTGGGTGCTGTGCTAGTCTCAGAATAGCCTGTTTGTAACTGACTTCACTAAATAGGCTTGCATCTGCAGCTTCCTAGAGTTTACTTAGACTAGAAAGCTGTTGAAAATAAACTAGGACATGAACAATACACCCCGGCTATTGCATACGAGCCCCTAGTGTGGATATTGTATTCTACCTGGAAGGAGAACCTTCACTGCAGTAAGAACTGAGACTGCAACCTATGCTGTCACATCTGATTTAATTTCAGTAGCTCTCATACCAGCAGCTTCAGCATGAGATGTGTAGTTACTGACAATGTAAGGAGTGTAATAACCTCAGTAATGGACCTGAAAGAGAAGTGAACACTTGTAGGTGGCTGGACAGCAGAGACATATTTTGGTCATGATATAAAGGTTTGTTTCAGCCATACCACAGCACTGTCAGCAGTGAGATTCCTGTGGGCATCCAGCTGCAGGCAGTCAGGCAGATTAGGAGAATTTTGCACAAGAGGTGGAAGGTACTTCAGTTTTCCTAAAGGAAATGGTTGTCAGAACGGGGAAGGAAAAGCAGTGTGAGATAATAAAAACTTTACATTTCTCCTACAAACAAATGACTCTGTCCATTCTCTCATAAACAAACTAAAAAACAGGCAGAGGCCAGCACTGAATCGCACTGACAGTTCCATAAGAGCAGTATGCTGTTGTGGTGGGTTGACATTGGCTGAATGCCAGGTGCCCACCCAGCTGCTCTATTGCTCCCCTTCCCACCTGGACAGGAGAGAGAGTAAGTTGAAAAACAACTCATGGGTTGGGATAAGGCAGTTTATTAAAGCAAAAGTGAAGCAAAAGGTTGTGTGTGCAAAAGCAAGCAAAAAATAACAAGGTTTATCCTCTACTTCCAATCAGCAGCAATGGGAATTGCTGCTCAGAAGCAGGGCTTCAGTGATGCATAATGGTTTCTTAACAGGCAGCCATTGGTGACCTTGAATGCCCCCCTTCCTGCTCCTTTCCTTAGCTTTTATATTTAAGCTGACATCATATGATCTGGAATATATCCCTTTGGTCAGTTTGGGTCAGCTGGCCTACTTGTGTCCCCTCCCAGAAGGAAGTTACAGTGCTGATGCTGTACTCAGTAGTAGCCAAAACACTGCTGTGTTATTAACACCCTTCTAGCTACTAAGGAAAAGCACAGCAATGTGAGGATTACTATGGGAAAATGAACTCTATCTCAGCCAAACCCAATACAGCTCTATTAGCCTACCAAAGCAAAACATGATACTTCAGTTAGAAAGGGTGAAAATAGCACTTGGTATTTATTGAGACCTCACTGACCAAAAGAAAACCCAAGAAACCCAAACCATCCATGGATGAACTTATGTCCCATGATTTATTGTAAGTGATGGTTCAAATGCACAAAATTCATGTGGCTTGCAGGGCTCAGCGCATGCAGCAGCTTGTTTCTGCATTCTGAAACCTAAGCAGGATACAGTGTATCCCAAAGTGAAAAATGTCAGACTTTTTTTTCGTGTTTTCAATTCAAAAGCCTGCGCAGCTTTATCATGCTTGGCTTGTCTTTCCTTAAAAAACATCCAGTTATGTAAATAAAAAATCTTACTTCTAGGCCTAGCATCTCTACTCTGATGGGCAGCAACGGGCAGAAAAACAGACATCTACAGAAAAGTCATCATAGATTTTCACAGAGGAAGCTTAATGAAGAACAGTAAGAACAGAGTGGTGGGAGTTTGGGAGTGGGTGGAGGCTGGGATTTGATTTTTTTGGTTCATCACACAGAGTAAAAGAATGAGACATTTTTAATATACATGGCTAAGGCTAAAACAGGAGAAATAACTGAGCATTCAGGTAAGCATGAGTCATCAACCAGGCTAGGGACCCACTGCTCGGGGGGTGCTCTGCAGAAAAGCAAAGCTGACAAGTTGAACATGAGTTAGCAATATGCCCTTGTGTTGAAGAGGGCCAAACGTAGGCCAGGTTGCTTTAGCAACCAAATGGCAATGGAGGGGATTATGTTGACTCTTCTAGTCAACACCTGTGAGACTGTACCTGGAGTACCATGTCCAGTTTTGGTATCCCCAGGTAATAAAGACATTGACATATTGAAGCAAATCTGATAGATGGTCACCAAGATGAGTGGGGAGCTGCAGTACGTGGCATCCAAGGAGAGCTGAGAGAATTTATCAAGTATTAAGAAACTAACCATAAGGTTAGTTACACACCAGCACAGCTGCCCAGAGATTTTGTGGAATCTCCATCCCTAGAGACACTGAAACCTCAAATTAGACAAAAGTTGTTAAAAGCAACTTCACATTAGTTGTTCCTTCTTTGTCTGAGGGTTGGACCCTCAAACGGAATCTTCGTAGGTCCCTTCCAGTCAATATCAGTATGCAAAAATTACAGAAATTTATTAATACCTTCCTTTCTCCTTCTCCAAAATACATCCTTCCTTTCAAATAAATGCTTTTTCTTCTTCCATTTACTTTCTTTGCTTAAAAAAACCTCAAAACCAAAACCAGAAAAACCATCAAAATCCCATGATAAACCACTCCCATATTCTCTTTTCTTTTTCCCATTTTTCCTTATTTTTTTCTTTTGCTTCTCACAAGAAACGTCAAAACACCTTCTTATATCACAAAAGTTCTTCACAATCTTCTTGCCTAGAAGTATTCTCCACCCTGACATGCCAGCTAACAGCACCTCTCTGATATCTAAGGAATCTATTAGCATCTAGCCAGCTCCCTAGGAACTAGGTTACTTAAGAGTTAAGAATGAACTGTAAAAGTGCCTTAGCTTGTTAGAAGCTATTCTAAGATGGACAGGCAACTGTTTCTTATTTAACTAACTTTATTGATGACTATGGGATTTATTGTTGATGCACAGTTTTTCCTTTGCTAGCTGAGAAAATAATTCTTCAACAACACTGAAAGTGAGGTTTCCTTTCCAAAAACTCATCTTTCTTTCATCATTATTTACTGTGCATTTTGTAACATGGAAGAAGATATTTAATTAACCTAGTACAATCAATACATATACTTCCACATACAGCAATGTCTGGAATGTCACCCTAGAGGAAGTTGAACGATATTCTGTATTGCAAACTACTCTCAGTTATATCACTGCTTTCATCTGCCCAGTAAAAATGCTTCTTTTTCAATTAACAATTTTAAGAGTTTAGAGTTTCTTCTGGTTTGCTTTGTGTTTCTATCTTTTTCATGCATTTCAAATTCTTCTGTGATACCATTTAAAATAATATATTGAGATTGGGATTTATTTCCTGCAAAATTATGAAGACAACTAAGTATAAGAAAAAATATATGACAGGCAGTTACAACTGCTAGTATAACTGTATTTTCTGTAATATATTTTAGGTGATTTTTAATTTTTATTCCATTTAGTAATTTAAGAACTGAGATACAGATCTCAAGAAATTTAGGAATGCATTAGGTGGTCAGAGAAAAACTAATATATGCAGTGTAACTAGTAGACAGGAGAGCAATTAAGACAACATCAAAAGCAGTGTTCCTGGGCTCAGACTTGTACCTAAAAGTATGCATTGCATAATGTTTACAGATTTTTTTTCTATAATGCACTGTCTACGTAGCACAGTTCACAGAACTCATTACAATACACATAAGGTTCATAAGAACATAAGGTACATACAGTAAAATGTTTGGGGGTCATTCAACTAGTTTTAGTTAAATTAAATGCATTCCAACCAAACAATACAGCTCAACTGACAATTAGAAATTAATTTATTTATGTCATGTTTCTTGGGTCACCAGAGAAGTTGACACTAATCACCAACTTGCTGCTCCAGCTATTTCACTAACAATAGTCATAAGCTAAAATTATTTTTAACAGAATAAAAGCATGATGTAAACAAACCTATCCATCCATATTTAATTAAATTATAATGAGGAAGAGGAAATGCAGTTCTGGGTACTGTTTAAGGTCACATTACACCATTTAAATGTTGCATTGTGTGTCACATCTGCTTATTGACAAGTGAATTGTATGTGGCACCTGAGAAAAGAGTTACTGAGGTGACATCGTGCATTTTAATATTCACTCCTCATTTTGTGCATTTTGAGGAAAGAATGATTTTACCCTTTGCATTCCTGCATAGATTAACCATCAACAGAAGGGTCTCACCAAAAGCCTGAAGAAGCCAGTGAATACTCTTTTCTTTAACTTTCTTGGGCTTTTAATCATTATGTACTATTTCTCTAAATCAGAGACTTTTTTTTCAATTTCTTCTCAAATCACATATACTTTCTGTATATTTCACAAGAAATTACTAGTTTGTCGGGTTCACTTAAAAAGCACTCAAAAATTTAGTAAGAAACTGGAGAAAACCCAAGCCTGAGCACTTTGGTTTTAATTGACACAGCTGCAAAATGTCAAAAAGCCATTAAAATCAATGTCATCATGCAAAAATGTACCTGCTTGATTTTATTATTTATAATTTGGGTTAGTTATTTATGGAGTTTTAAAATTCCTCACAGAGCAAAAATATATCTATTTTCATAACTTGCAGATTTTATACTTCTAAATTAAGTTCTTTGTGACATGACCAACTTTCCTAGGGTTCCTCTTACTCACACCCAAACAGCAGAGTTACAAGTGTAAGGTAGGGTTTTGTTTACATTCTTTCTGTAATACCATAAGACAACATGAACCTGGCTACAAAAACATGAAGCAATGGCAATATTATTTAATTATTCTAAATAGTCACCAGAGCTAAGCACTGATAAAATATATTATAAATCAATTACCAAAAGAGTGTCCAGAACTAAAAAGTTCTTTATTTACAAATTATTTCAAATCATACCTAGCTTAGGACTTAGACCTATAAAATAATGCAAACCCTTCTTTTACAGAAAAACTAAAACTTCAAGACATTTCCACTCTACAAGAATTCACCTCAAGAGTGAGTACAAGAGTGAGTCACATTCAAGTTAACTTGATGCTGGCTCTGCATGAGCCAGCTCAATTCCAGAAGGCACGGGAAAACAGACTTTAAAGTCAAGGACAGAGAGCTGGATGTTGAACCTGGAAATAGGTGGCTGCAACGGGTGACTCACCAGCAAGCACCAAATACCAGTTTGGAGACAGTGGCGCAACACTCACCTGTGAGATTGTGGGAGAGGTTAAAGTTGATTTGATTTAAATTGATCCAACGGGTGCGTCAACAAGTACTAACCTGCAAACAGGTTTTACAAACCTCAGTTCAGTTAGATTCAAACTGAATTATTTCCTTGACAAATCCTGACAATGATAACAAGGAACTGTTTTGTTTCAGCCAGAGCAATCTGTAAAAGAAATCTTGCTCAGCTCTAAGGTCACTGGAGCCATGAGGTTGATGCCACTGCCTCTGAGCAGAAGACTCCAAAGGAGGGATGGGACTCCTGTCCTCCACTAAGCACAGATTTCAGAGTGCCTTGATGTACCTTATAACCTGCACTTTGGCTCCATACTTCTGTTGAGCTCCAAAACATACTCCTGTTCCTCAACAGATGCACATAAAGTACCAATTTTATCTTATTTAACCAAAATAGATTGCTGAAACCACTAACTGGTTCACTCTAACATAACAGTAGATCACCTTTCAGTCTTTTCCTACCACAGGTGAATGACCTAACCACTGAATAAAAATTTATAGAGGCTTACAGGAACAGAGAGGAATACACTTTTCCCTTTTGGAATCTGTTACCTACCTGCTGTCTCTCAAAAAAAGAAGTGCTGAAAATCCATCAGTAAAGCAATTTAAAGAAATATGAATTATAACGTTATAAGCTCCTATATAACTTACAGAGTTAAATTAAAGAAATTTTCAAATTAAATTTTTACATTAAAGACATTTTATCCAACCACACAAGCTCATTTTTTTCTGAGATTACTTGGGTGCACTTCTAACTGAATCCATTTGCACAGATAACTGTCTTAGGCTTACCAAATACCATTTTAAAAGCATCTCTTTCCTTAACAGAGGGTATTCTTTTCTACTTTTATGGCCACTTACAGAAACCCAATACAACATGTCACAGCACTACAATGACAAGAGATTCATAATGCTCCTTCCAGCTTTATGTGCTTCATTAATCAGCCTCTCAAACGGGGTCCATTGAACACATCTCATAGTTAGATAAATGTACTGCCTATCTAATATGTGATGTAGAAATACACAACGATCACCTTTCCTGGATTTTATCTCTTACCTTTCATTTTGGTCACTTCTACGGTCAGAACTCTTCCTTTCCTGAAGCTCCATTTTGCAACACATCAAGGGGCTTCCTTGGTGCTGGGCACTCAATTCACAAAGACTTGAAAATTCCCCTTTTGGATGAGCAAAGACTGGAGAAAGAGGGAGTGAAGTAACATATACAGCACTTCCTAGCGTGATTACAGGGACCAGAATTCTGTTCCTAACACTTTCCATGATGGCTACAGCTGAGTAGACATGGCAGCAGAATTTATGTAATCTTTCTTTCCCTTATAACTTTACAGTAGGGTGAATGGAGAAGGTACCTGCAACACACTGAGTCAGGGTTATTCCTTACCTGTTCTGTGCATTCTCTATTTAGTTTTTCTCCTTAGCTTCTTCCACAGGAAAATGCATACAATTCATGGTCTTCTTTCTGTACTTCATGCTCCATGCTCTCTGCAAATTTTAAGACTAAAATATATGTCAATTGTGCTTTGAATTTTAAAGTTCAAGCCCTGAAAGTATAACATAAGAGCATTTCAAAAGTCAGTATTAACTCTGATAAATACATCATGTTTCACTTTGGTACCTTTCCAATCCTGTTTCTCTTTCTCTCCTCCAATCCTGAACTGCTTATGTGACCAAAGAAAACAACACAAGCATAATTTAAGTTTTCTCAAACCTCTACTGAACTAGACATTTTTCAAACTTTTAGAGTCTGAATAATGGCTATGATTTCATTACATTTAATGTTCTATATTTGAATTTCATCCAAAAGTGGAAGCAAAAATTATGATTTAGATGTGTCTTTGATAAATATCACCAATGTGTTCATGCTACAATGATAGATATTGTTCATATCAGAGTCAGGATGCTTAAACCCTCACTAAACAATATGGCAACAGTTCTGTTTCACTTGCCTGCCTAAAACCCATCACTGACCTTTGAAACAAAAACTTCATGTATATGCATTTTCATCACATAAAACCTTCATCTCATGATGATACTGAGGTAACTGTGTAAGTGAATAGATAGATAGACATCAGACATGCTGGGCTTCTGCAAAATGCAGAACCTTACTACACAAAACATGAGTACTCAGGTTGGCTTCACAGGCTTAAAAATTAATGCTAATAAACCAGATAACTTGGATAAGATTTGGTTGTAGTTATAAAACTAAGCCTAGTAAAAATGAATGAAATTTTTCATGTCTGCCCCACAGCATACAGAGAGCCAATGCAATGTCTGAGCAAAGCAACACTATGATTAATATTCACCAGAAAATTTATTATGAAGAAAAATTATTTTAAAACTTTATCTTTCCAGTTGACACTTTCATATAAAGCCAACTGAATTCAATAGGATTCAGGAGCCTGTAAATTAGATGGGGTTGGGATTATACCTTTAGTTCTTCTGGATGTACTGATTCACAGAGAAATTGATTCTACCTGTGAAATGGGTGAAATTTTGCCTTTTAACTTGATCTGTACAAGTAAATACGTAAATCAATTGACTGGTTTACATGGCATGTAAAACCACCTCATGTCATAATTTCTACTCTTTCTGTGATAAAAGCCTTTCTTACCTAGAGATACTACATCCCCGTGGTGAGAAACTACTAAGTCATATTCAGAATACCTGAAATTTCCATTTTGAGAGGAACATGGGAACATATAGAGACAGAGAACTGTAACAGAAACACACGTGGCAGCTTGCAGACCGTGAAAGGATAAAGGATGCCTCTGGACAGACATTTTAAGACTTTTAAGACTGAAGAGAGAATATGAACAATCAAAGATCAAGGAAGAAACACAAAAATCACTTTAACTTTCAGATAGTTAGTGTCTTGCTTTTTCTGACACTTGCCCTACGTTAATGGTGCAGTAAATATGAACTAAATACTTACTAAAAATACCAGATAGGAAAAGAATTTGTTAATGTTTTTGGAAGTTTGAATTAGAAGCTTTATTTACTGAACAAAGCTTTATCAGTTACAACACTGCTAATTGTGATCATATCTTCAATACGTTCTTTACCATATATAATTTACTGAATTATTGTTCTTGTCTTCTCAATCTCACTGTTACTGTCTCATCCTCTTCCAATCCTTTTTTCTTACTCAGTTTGGAAGCACGCTCTGCTCTTCTTAATTCAGCCCGTTATTAACCCTACCTCTATCTATCTGTGTCTCTGCTTCCTTTCACCATTAGGCAGAGCTTTTAAACTTTCAAAGTCTATTTCTCTGCTTCTTATTAGTTACCAGCTGAGCAATCTAAAATGTTATACAGTCAAGTCATTCAACCAAAATTGCTTTTAATGTTTTTAAGCCTCCTTATCTCTGTTCAGTCCCCATCTATTTCACATCTTTTTGTGGTTACTGGCTGTATGTGTTTTCCTACTATTCTCCATAAACTGCCACAGCAATGTCCCAGCATGGCTCTTCATTTACTTTGCTGCCTGATGTTTCTGTGGTTGCCTTCCCTGCTCCCCACTCATCACCTCCTAAGGGACCCAAGCTAAAGTTCTGCTTGCTGCCTGCCAGTGGTAGTTTCAGTGAGACAGACAATTAACTTTAGGAACGTGATTTCCTTTCCCTACTGCAATCCTTCTTCATTCAATCCTATCCTGTCCTCTGTGTAGCACAGCTTGCCTGCATGGCAAAAGCAGAGCACATTCATGACTAACTCACCAAGTGGAGGAAACCCTTGGAACCTGGTGTCCCTCACAGACAGCACAATAACCCCATATAACCAGCCTGGAGCACACACACTCCTCGTTGAAATCACCATAACACCCCGGGGCCTGGCTGCAGCTTCCCCCAACCCTCAGAGCAAGGATAGACTTCTCA
>JAWWES010000081.1:79308561-79330911 GCA_035583135.1 Lophotriccus pileatus | reverse complement strand
CTTTTATGGAGTTTGCCAAAAGCTCTGTATGCCTTTGCTAACCTGTTGTCTATTTCTGCGTCAATCTTACCGTCTGAGGAGATGATGCTTCACAGGTAATTAAATTGCTGGACTGATTTGAGCTCTGATAATTAAATTGCTGGACTGATTTGAGTTCTAAAAAGAGGTATCCACATCCAGATAAAAGATACAGACCTACCTTCTTCTCTAAAGGAGAGTGAGGGAATGAGGGAAATTGGTTTTTAGTTTTATGCAGAAAATTTAATGCAGTATTGTATCAACAAAAATGGTCCTGAGTATTTCTGGAAAAGTTGTACAGTAGTAGTGGTATGTTTCTAATAATGTACTTTCAGTTTTAGTAACTGGTCAAATTACATTAAAGTACAACACAGATGGACAGTATTATTTTAACTCTATCTAAACACAGCTGTAAAGAATTTTTGTCAGCCAAAGCACTTTGATATCTACAATAAATTTATTCATGCAGACCTTTTCAGAGTATCATGAAATAAAGAATGGTTTCCAGTCTTTTTAACCCATGACACCTGTGCTACAAACCATACGCTACATCTTATGAACTAATCACTGTTCATACAAGGTTCCAGTTATGGAACCTTAAGAAATGAGAAAGTCAGTGTAGACACTGGGATTTAGCTTTTGTTGGCAAAAGTTCTTGAAGAAAAATAGAACTACTTTGCAAGAATACGAGACTTAGTCGTATTTTTATCCATTTTCTTTATCCATTTTTATCCATTTCCTTGAGCCAATTTTTCTCACTGTGAGGAGAATTAGACCATTTTAAATATTAGATTCACAGGCACAAATGAGAAAGAAAATAATGGCGTTTGATTTAGGAAACAGGAGAAGCAGACATCTTTATCATTATAAGGACGTATTGTTGAAAATGAGTACATCAGCGTAAAGTCTTACTACAGAAAGAAAACAAAAGTGATCTCTGGAAAGTCTTAGTTAGATGTGGTTAAAGTGAACCATCATGAATAGGCTGGTCATTTGGTTCAGCTAATATCTTGAAATTAACTGTAAAGCACTTTGCTGCTGGAAATGCTTTCAGAAACTACCAAAATCTCCGCCTTCTCAAAAGAACGTTTTGAAACATGACATAAATTTTATTTCTCCTGTTTCCCTCCTATCTTTGCTTCACGCCTTCTCCCCCTGCCTGATTCCCACTCAGCTGACCATCCAGTTTTCCGTGGATTTTCTCCATGGCGACGTTCAGCAGCTCCAGTTTTGTGTGTTTCAGCAGAACGTGAAAGCAAGTGGCTGCTCAGACTCCACAGGGGCCAGAGGAAAAGAGTGGGGGATCTACTCTGCCACCACAGACACTCACAGGTGCTTCTTCAGTTCAACCGAGTATTTGGTTTATTATTCTCATGAAAGGTCCACAATGCTTCTTAGCAGCAGGGGAAGGGCTACTCTTATAAGAAAAACAAAACTAGTAGCTGGTCCAGCTGCACCCAGCCTGAAGGTGACAGAAAGCCCAGACCACTGACATAGCACACTTCAAATTTCTCCTCTCTCTCTTTCCTGAAGCAGTGTTGCAAATACAAGTTTCTTGATGCACTCTTTCTAGAACTACAGCAGCTATGGGGTTTATGTTGCTGCTGGGGTATAAAAAAAAACATCTGGGAACCATCTGACTTTTCTGACTATATTTTTCAATAGGAGTGAAAAGAAGCTGCTGAGGAAAGTTTTGTGAGATGTAAAAGAAAAGCTGGGCTACACCTGAGCAAGACCCTGAGATTAGCTCAGCTGACTAGAGGATGACGCTAATAAACCAAGGCCATGGGTTTGATCCCCATACAGGCTATTCACTTAAGAGTTGGACCTGATGATCTTTGTGGGTCCCTTACAATTCAGAATATTCTGTGAAACAAACAAAAGTAGTAAGGTTTGGGCAGCTTAAGAATATTAAAAAGCATCCAGAAAACACTTATAAAACAGAAATGAAAACTCTGTATGTATCATATTAAGTCTGAAGGAAGACTATCTCAAGTCTAATCCAACCCTTACTAATTTCTCACCAACTTTCCATAAACATCACCGGAAAAAGTGTAAAGAAAACCAGTAGTTAACACAGATGAGTTCCCCTTGCTTTCAAATCCAGTTGCTAAATACAGAATTCTGTTTGAAAAAAAATCTGAAAGGAAATTTAGAAAATGAATGTTGTTTGCTTTGCATTTTTCAAATCTACATTCATGTATGAGATTATGTTTAAAAACAGAGATAAAGAGATGTGTTAACTTCATCAAAAATCAAAATTTATTTTCACTTGAAAATATCCATTGAGCTAAAAATAAATTAGTTGGAAAATTCAAATTAAGATATAAAAGATGTTAGCAAGCTCCATGGAATTTTGTTCTTATCTGATGTAGATAATAAGGGTTTTTAACCACATTCCTTTAAGAGTCAGAAAAATAAATTTTAAAACACCTGTGACTAGAATTTGTTTACTGTGTTCAAATACTCAATATCATTCTGCTGTCAGTCACGCTCAGCCCTACCTAATCTCCTTAGTTTTTATTAATTCCTCCATGATGCTGCAATGTCAAAACCTGTAAGTATCCTAAATGACTGCTACTAGTGCATTCAAGGTAGTAACAGTTCACTTATAAAGCACAAAATCTTATAGTAAATAATGTTAATAACAGACAAAAATCACTGATAAAATCTACTATGTAGATTTATATATGCTACATAGAACTCGTTGAATTTGTCAGGCAAAACCAGGTACAAATTTTATCCCATTCTTCCACATGACAGCAGATATGGAAACTACAGCTTTGAGAAGGTAAGCTACTCTGCATTGAATGTGCAGATATAAAAAAAAGTGAAAAAAGTAGTGATGAAATGGCTAGACCATATATTTGAAGTAAAATAGATTTTGTGTGTGAAATTAAAGTAGAATTCAACATGCTTTGTAATGTTCTTGTTTCTCTGTACTTCTCGGAGCACAAGCACCCATTTAGAGAAGACAGCACTGAAAGGGGTGATATCTTTAGCATAGTTTAGTTGTACCAGTATCTCTCGACTGCCTAGTATCTTTCCAGTCATATCTTTGCTTTCCTTTTCCCTTCTTTCTCCTTCTCTCATGTGCACATTTTTGCACCCAGTGCTATTGAAATCTGAAAAGTCTTCATCTGCTCCCAGATCAAAACCTGTTTGTCATTCAAATATAGCTTTAAACAAAAATACACCAAAACAAAAAGAGGGGGGAGGGAAGGGAAATAAGTGGAAATATCCCCATTTTCCTCTACCTTCCTGTCCCTAGCATCACAAGAAAATAACTGCTTCGCTGAAGTGTATTTAAATGTCTGAAAAAGCACAGCAGTGATCTTCAAGGATACATTTGGGAAGAAGTCAAATAATAATCACTTAGAGGAGTAAAACGTTGTTGAATGCACTGTCCTTTTCAATGCATTGTTCAAAGCACAGCTAGTACTTCAGACAGAGCAATAAAAGTTCATCTGAAGTGCTTATGGAGGGAAAAAACCAGTTTTGTACCTGGTACATTCAGCTTACTCATTTGGATCAAGGAGTCCTCCTGCTTCCAGCTCAGACCTTCCCCAAGGTCTGAGCAAGAAGCACCTTGGAAGGCTGCTAGCATACAGAGACCAATTGATACTTTCATATTTCTCAAGAAGATGGACTCAAGATCTATCTAACTCAGCTCAGAAAAGAGTCTGCAGTGTCCTTGTGTGCCGCATTTCCTTCCTTCCAATTCTTCTTCAATTGAGGTTAAGAATTTTAGGGAAGTACATGGGTTCAGGTGATGGGCTGTTTCCTGCAGCTGCCAGTCCTATCCATTCTGTCGTTTTTCAGCTCAAGAGCTGATCAGAATCATACCTCTCCTACAAGTGAAGCACAGCCAGAGGAAAGGGGATGCACCCAGACTGCACAGAGAAGCCAGCAAATGGCAGGAACAACCTAATATCTCTCAGGTGAAGTGTGATTGGCTTTTGCACCATTCTAAACTCGGATATCTTTCCCCTTTCCACAGGTGTCCTCTACTTATCCTTTAGGTTAAAGGTCTAGCACCTCATTTTCACTGATCCCCTCATTATGAATTCCTCATAGTAGTTTAAATCTGTGCATATTGTTCAGACTAGGTTTATTTTTCTTTTACAGAATTTCACTATTTGTGTATGTGTCAGCTAATGTAAGGGTTGAAGTAGTAATTGCTACCTTCTGTGGAAATGCTCAGTAATCACTGCATAAACCTTGCATAACATCCAGAAAGCAGTTTAAAATTGGCTCCAGACAGCCTTCATTTACATATCCAAACACATTTTTGTGAAGCTAAACTAAGTGTATGTTTTTCAGAGAAGTCATACACTCAAAATTACCATGTTCCTCAATCTCTTTTCCTCAAAAAGGTTGCCCTTATAAGGGAGATGGAATTTACTACCAGACTGCCAGCTACTGTCAAGCAGAAGCCCTTCTGCCCAGAGAACACACAATAATACCATTCCCAAACACAACCTAAAATCAGCCTTGGGCAAAATACTGTCCACATTGCATAACCAGTTATATCTGCTAGGAAAAAAAGAAAACAAAATGCACAAACTAAACCCTGACACAACGTAAAAAGAAAACCAGAAAAAAAAATAATCCAATAATTATTTCCCCCAGGATGAAATTTGACTAGGGTCATGTGCCCATCTATCATCTCACTAGGTGTTTTGGTGATTGCAGCTGTAATACACAGCAAAAATTAGGCTAGACAGCAAGGTAGAAAAGAATTCCTGATGGCATAAAAGTATAAATTATTTGATTTTATTAATCATTTAAAAAACATGATGATCTAAGTCAACTGAACAGAGTAAGCAGTATTAAGTATCAAACTCTGCATCTCAGTTAGAGAGTACTTCATCACGCCAAGTATATCCGGAGGAACTATTCACAAAGAGGATTTAATCAACAGCTGACAATAATAATGCCCAGCAGGTTGAATAATGTGAATAGCAATATATGCAAACATATGCATTTGTTTTCTTCAGAGAAATAACCTTCTGAAAAAAAAAAGTCACTAAGAAACTGACAATAAATGAGCAGGGAAAAAAAGTTATAAGAGCAGCATAAAAGTTGAACTTAATTAAAAGCTTCAAATGCAAATATTAGCCAAAGAATAAAAATATACATATATAAATAAAAAATAAGTAGAGAATATTGAGTGTGACAGCATCAAAACAAATTAAAAACTGATAAAAGAGCAACAGTGAAAATAGGAGAATGGAAAGAATGCTCTCTGAAATTGAGATGAAAGAAGACAATTTACAGATAATTTATCATTCACTGTTGTCTTAACACAGGCTGAAGAAATACTTTCTTAAGTAACCATTTAACATAACTTCTGAAATGAAAATTATAAAGCTAATCAGGGGCAAAAAAAAATTGAAGAACAAGTTTCAAAAAGGTGTTGATACTAAAATGATTAATAATAAATCTACTTACTGCAGATCTGTATTTCTGAAGGTCAAATAAAAAATAAAAAACTCATAAGTACAAAAAATGGGACTAAATCAAAGCTGAAAGCAACTAGACCCCAGACTGCAACCCACTTATGCCTTCTCTGCTTGGCACTCAGTTGACACCGAATCTTGAAAACTTCAAAACACTACGTGCACTTCAGTCTCTGACCTGAAGTCCTGGAACAGTAACTACATGCCCAGAAGTGTCTCCGGTCTGTACCAACAGCTCCCATGCTGGTACATCATTAATGGCACAGCTTGAATGAGATTCAGAGACTGGGAGTTTCACTACTTCAGTTTGCTGAAGAAGCAATAGTGTGGTTGCTGTCTCCGAGTAAGCCAGCATGACCACAACTCTGCAAATGCAACTGTAGCTCTCTGCCTGGCTTGAGGAGTTTATATTGAATTTTGTGTTAAGCAGGCCTCAGATATAAAAACTGGCCTGGAAGCAAGGAGAGGATGACCATACACTCCCAGCTGAACTACAAACATGGAATTCATCTCTAGTGTCTAGGTTTCCTTTGTGGTGAAGGAAGGGCTAAGCAGCACAGCCAGAGGGTTCCAGACAGCAACTAACTCATCCTACAGCAGACAGGCTGGTCAAATGAATCACTGCTGACTACCTGACTCCATCATTGACTGTGGTAGAATTTTGACACCAGCCTAAAATTAACACCCTCTTGCTGGCACCTAAAGTCCTACTGTAGATTAATTGCTCCTGAATTCACTCACAACCAGTAAGAGGACAACTTCCTTGTTGTACACTGGTAGATACAACTGCAGGGAAGAAGTTCCTTATCCAAGCCTTCCATGGCAACAAGTACACATCACTGTAGGATGAGAAATAAAGTTATGATCCTTTTCAACTGAGAAATGCAGCAGTGTCAGTTTTCCCCATCCTGAAAAAGTCTTCCCACTACTTCATTAAGATGCATCAATTGCTTTCAAATTTTCTCCCAAAGAAAGTCTTTTTTTGTGCCCATATAAAAATACTAACTTTTCATGTTTTCAGATCTGTCTCCAAATATTTACGTAAATATTTAAGTAAAAAATCATGCATCCTATTCTCAAGAGGAGAGGTCGACACACAACAGATAGGTAACTCAGTCACTCACCAGGTCATCAATTCCTTCCATCTAATATTAATATACCTGGATATGCTTTCCTTTTTGCAAGGTATTGCTGCTTTTGCAACTTATTGAAATGTATCATATTTCAATGAAGGGCAAAGAAAATTGCCAGATTGCAATATGTAACATACTACTAAAAGTATTTCAAGAATGAAGACAAAAGCAAAATCCTTGGCATCCTGTTCTTGAATCCATTGATAGAACAGTTGAGTAGTGCACTGTACTTGTCCAACATGAACAAACATTGAGGTTATGTGGTTGGAAAAGTGGCATCTGTACCTGAATTAGCTCTCACTTTGATCTGCAAAATCAAATCCCAAGAGGCATGCAAACCCCCTACTAACAGTCAGCATTAGTCATAGAATGCACTACTTAACATTTGTTAATCAGTTACTGAACTACAATTCTGAAAGGAAGAGTAAGTTAAATATAATAATATTATTAAAATATAGCACAAGTTTTTAAGTAATGTTATTCCTTTGTATTATGCACTTATTATCTAAGAATGTCACCCTACACAGCTTTGCACAAGCACATGGTGAAAATCCTCCAACACACATATTTACTGGGGTAGATGGACTTGGAGGAATGTTAACTTTGATTTTCATGGGAATAAAATCACAGTATAAATCTATCTTTTCCAAGTATTAATAAACTTTATCACTACAAGAACTGCAGTATAAAAAATGATGAGCCAGTATCTTTTTAGATTTGGAACACTTAATTGTGAACCATAATTACTGATCATCTTTATGAGCAATGCAATGTCACATTCAACGGCCCTCACAGACTCAGTTGGTTAAGTAATAGATGTTCATATTTTCATGTTGGGCTAAAACAAATGCAAAATATCACATGACAATAGAAGTTGATCCTACCTTACAGTTTTAAGTTATTAATTTCTTGGAAATCCCAAGAAAGACTGCTTAGAACATCCAAATAGCTTGCTAAGCACTATCATGTGCTCCTAAACTGAATAAATTGAAGTTTGGCCACTTCTTTTGAAATTCTGTATGGTACAAGACGGAGCTTACTTTTCCTCATTTTGGCAAATCTCTTTCTAGAAAGTTCAAAGAAACACAGGCAACAGTTGATTAAATGAATCCATAAATAAATAAAGAAATAAACTATAAAGAGTTTTTTATTTTTAATGATGGAAAGACATTTAACAAATTCACTTGCAAATTAACAAATAATCTTAAAAATAAAGGTATTCCTATCTGATCACACAATAACAGTTCAACTATCTTTGTTTGCTGTGTTTAAAGCTAGCTGTATCTGAGCAAACTTTTTTGCTGTACAGCTTTATCCATACTATGCAATTTTTAAAACAAATAAAGAGTTTTATTTCATTGCAGGAATAAACACATTAAGTTAAGAACAGAAGTCAAAAAGGTTTATGAATAATCAACCATGAATGAAGTAATGTAAAACAGTTATCCTTCTGCTTTGCAGCTAAACCTTTAAATCAAACGATGCACCATTGAGAAAGGAATAGACCACTTCTGGGAAACAAGACACTACCTTCATAAATACAATGATATTATCAAGCTGAGCAAAGATGCCTGCATTAAAATGGGAAGCATGGGGATGGAAAAATGGGAGGGTGGGGATGGAAAGCAGCAATTTCCTGCTACTGTAAAGGTTCAGGTTCCACATCCAGCATCATATTGACCTATACTATCAGCAGCCAATTGACTCCCTTGCTAGAGCTCCAGGAAGAAATCCTTAGGCACAGCTGCATGAATGCAGTCCCTAAAAAGCTGCTCTAAAGTACTGAACAGTACATCAGACTTCTGGAGCATGGGAACACTGAACAGCTGCATACAGAGTGTGGCCCAGTCTAGGGCCATCATCAAGGACTGGGAAATAATTTCTGCTGAGCAGCTCATACCCATTAGTTGGGCACTGCAAAGACAGCACAGGTTAGCTGCAGGCAACTGATAAATCCCCACACTCTCACCCAACCTCAACTGAAGAAGCAGGGATTAATTTGGGTGCAGAGGGTACTAAAGAGGGCTGACAGGCTGCAAGCTACCCCTGTACTCTAGCCATAGCAATGTGCAGGATCCAGAGATCACACAGGAGTCGTGGGAGGGCTTTGCAGCTGATCCATTAGGGGGAACCAGCTAGGGGCAGAGAGCAACTATAGCACAGACAGGGTCCCCAATCACCATGGCACAGCCCCACAGCAGGCAAGCAGAGCAAGGTGCGTGAGACCAGAACACTTCACCAGAAGACACCAGACAAGTACGAGACAACAAATCAGGTCTCACGTCAAGATGGGAAACCAAAACAACAAATTGGAACTAACAGAATACAGAATTCTATGCAGACACACACAGCTACAACACAGCTCAGGCACACACTAACAGCCCCAGGTAGAGCTGAAATGGAGCTCCCCATCCCATGAACACAAGGTGTGGGTAGAAACCCAGGTGAAGCTGGTCAGGGACATGAAAGATTATTAGTGCCCTCGGGGCCTTGACACATACCACAGGTGTTGAGAGAAGCAAGCAAATGTAACCCGAAACTCTCTACATTCCACACATTATTAGTGTTTCTGGACTGTGGTTCAGTCCTCTTTTTGCTTGGCCGTAAGATTGTGACCATGTTGGAGATCCTCTCCCCTAAGCTTTTAAAGACTCTTCTGATTTATAGATTCTGCTATTTAGATTCTTGTACAACTTCTGTTCCACCATTCCATATGGCACAGATATACAATATGGACTGAGTTCTTGGAGAACTAAGAAAAAATATCTCAGTTGGTTCTCAAAATGAACGGACTAGATTTCTTCAGATATATGCTTAGACTGCAAACTATACAGTGCTAAGATAGTCTCTTGATTGATATGCATGTTTTTTGTTATGGAAAAAGGCACAGTGTATCTACAGAACAAAGAGATACAACATAGCATTATGATGACAGTTGTAGATAAAAAAATAAATCAAAATTTAATAAATAAATTACACTGTCAGGCAAAACAGCCACAATGCACATTGAAAAGTTTTCAAAAGAGTTGCCATGTCCTGCCACCATTAAGCCACTGATTAAATAACCATTCAAAAAACTCAAGGGTCCTAGAATTTATCTACATGCCAGAATTTACAGACTACTTTCGTAAAATCAATATTTTTATTCACTGTTCCCTCTGCCCTTTTTTCCTCTGTCCCAAAAATTTATATAGATATGAATGTCTGTTCAAAGGCAAGAAGAGCCTCTGTGGTTTCTAAAAACCTAAGCAGTAAACTATTGCATCATACTTAAGGGCACAGAATGGTGAGCAATTATTATGGTAGTAGTGGATACCTCTGAAATAAGTGAAATTTGTATTGTAAGAACATGTTTAAAACTGATAGATGTTTACTCAGCTAATTTTACTGCTGAATCCAAACTTCACTTAAACATTTTATAATGTGTACCCAAACCAAACTCCACTTAAATGTTTTAAATATTAATAAATATTAAGATCATTTAAATATTATAAATATTAAGATAATAACTACATGTTATGAATCATAAGGCTCTTATCCAAACAGGTATTTCCCTTCTTTCAAAAGGGGTTTAATATAAAAAATAAATTCTATAATACTTTGTATGATTGACAGCTAATTATGAGAGTAATTCAGTTGATTTCTAAACCATTAAAATGTGAAAAAGTAGTCCAAGACATGAGAAGGAGTCATACAAAATAACATAAAAAATAGTTATATTTTTGTGGTAGTTCAACATTTACAGGAGAGAGAGGGCTCCCATATGCCAGTATTTTCCTTCTCAGTTTTAATCTTCTTTATCAATTTCTCCTACTTAAAACAGACAGAAGCATATCAGATTTTAAACTGATAATTGAAGATGTGTTGGGATAGTTCCTAACTTAACAATGTCAGTGTTGTGGTTTAATCCCCGTCACCAACCGAGCCCTACACAGCTGCTCACTCACTCTCCTCATCAGTAGGATTGGGGAGAGAATTGTAAGGGTAAAAGTTGGAAAACCTGTGCGTTGAGATAAAGACAGTTTAATAGGAAAAGCAAAAGCTGCACACACAAGCAAAGCAAAACAAGGAATTAATTCAATGCTTCCCCTGGGCAGGCAGGTGTTTGTCCACTTCCAGGAGAGCAGGGCCCCATCACTCTTAATGGCAACTTGGGAAGACAAATAACATCACTCCCAATGTCCCCCTCTTCCCCTTACTTCCATCCCACTTTATGTACTGAGCATGATGCCATATGGTATGGAATATCCCTTTGGTCACTTGGGGGGTCACCTATTCCGGTTGTGCCTCCTTCCAGCTTCCGATGCATCTCCAGCCTCCTTCGCAGCATGGCAGTACAAGAAGCAGGAAAGTCCTTGGCTCTGTGTAAGCCCTGCTCAGCAATAGAAAAAACATCTCTATATTGTCAATCCTGCGTTCGGCACAAATCCAAAACACAGCCCCATACCAGCCACTGTGAAGAAAATTAACTCTATCCCAGCTGAAACCAGAAGAGTCAGTCACTAAAAGCATAGCAAATATTTCAGAGGAAATCCCAAATCATTCAGGATGGATAGAACTTAATTAGTATTGCATCATGAAGTTTAAGAATGTTGAGGCAGGCATGTTGAGCCACAGGTCTATGCTGAATCTGAAATTAATACATCAGGTTCCAGGGAAAACCCCTTGGCATAGACAGAACGGGTCAGAATACTGTGACCATGTTTTCAAGAGAACAGCATGCTGTGCTGGCCAAGTCAGCAGAGCAAAGCCAAGGCCCTGACTGCTCTTTCCCCTTTGTGCTGACTATTTGAAAGGCTCTAATTAAGTCTAAACTTTAAAAAAACATGAAATGAAGTAAAAGCTGCCTACATTCTCCTTTCCCTGTGGGTATCCACAAGGAAGAGCTCTGTTTCAGTCTCACATGCCATGATAAAAATATGTTTAAAAAAAGAAGAAGAAGAAACTGTTCTTCTATACAGTTATGTCAGCACAAATATGGTAGAACTAGGGAGTTGGTTTGCAGTTCCATATGCAGTCAAGCTGTAGAATGAAAGTGTTTCCAAAACCAAATACTTCATGAAGAAATAACAGAGAAAGATTTTGCTAAGATTAAAAATATTGCAGATAACATGAAAATTTTCATTAGAATGTCTAGAAAATATTATTTTATTATCAGCCTATAATACAAGAAAGGCTGAAAGGGTAATTATGAGACCTTTCCATTGTCTCCTCTCAGGAGACCTGAAAAGGTCTCGTTTAAGGTTTGTGAGAACCAAAGGAAATCTGTCAAGGTCACAGGTATAAACATTTTACAAGTCTTCTTCACTTTTCTTGTCAGCTTCCCCTCTCCTGTCCTTTCTCGGATCTCATCTTAATTCCTCTGCAGCTTCAGATTATCTGTTCTGGGATGTATGGGTCACCAAGCAGAAGACACTAATCGTTGATAACCTGACACTGCCTTCAGCTGCCAGACAGAGGAGTGCCTTATGAGAGGCAGATGGACACACCTGGCTGTGTCATGCCTCTGCAGGCACAGTGTTGCCTGGAGAGTACAAAGCAGCAAACACAACCTGCAAGGCCCAGTTTCTATTCACAATATCTACAACCTGATTTTTCACCAGACAAATTAGCTTAGCTTTAATAGAACAGAAAAAGAACTTCAGTAAATTGCTTAGTCCATTCCTTCACCATAAAAAACAAACAAACATACATGCAGACAAAAAACCAAACCAAACCATCAAAAAAACAGAGGACAATTTGACCAGCATGTTTTTAAATATACACAGTGAAGGATAGCTCCACAGCCCCACTAGATAATCTCTTCCAGGTCTTCAGTGTCCTAATCACTAAAGAAAAATTACTGATGTCTAACCTGAGTTTTCCTTACTGAAATTTAGGCCCACTGCTACCTTTCTCAGACTTAATAAACAGTTTATTACCTTCTTCATTATTAATGACCAAAAAAAAGTTATGAGTTCATTATGCATGACAAGAAACTACAGGCATATGGCACCAAAATTAGAAAGGTCTAGTAAAGTATAAGTTAAAAAAAAAAAATTAGCTATGATAATCACCCAATTTTAGTTGAATTTTTGTTAATAGCATAGGACTTCAGCATAAAAGAGAGAACTTCAGCTAAATTAAATATTCTCAAGCTGTTCAGTTTGAACAAATTTCAGGTAAAAATACTTAAAATCCTGGCTGAGGTACAACAATTCAATGACTATCTCTAGGACCTCATGGAAAACCAAAATATCTAGAGAAAAAAAAAGAAACCAACCCATAGGCCATATCTTTAAAAAGTGTAGAAGTAAAAATCTGGAGACTTTTCAGTTAAGATCAATCTCTAGAGAAGCATTAGAATAAAAAATATTGTAAGGACAAAGATAGCACGAAAAAATAAATGATAGATAAGACAGGTTCCTTATGAATAAGTCACATCAAACCAAGTAATGTTCAGCTTTGGCAGAATCACATGTAAAATAATGGAAAGGCAGTAGAATTTGTAAATTATAAAGATTATGGCATGATATCATGTTGCATTTTTGCAAGGATGCAAAGCACCCAAGGTCAAAAGCTACAAAAGGTGTAAAACTAATAGTCACAATATTGCTGTGTAGTTAACAGGGCTCCACATTAGTCTGCTCAGTACTGTTGGAGATTTTCATTAATCATCTGAATAATGCAGCAGAACATCTATTGTTACTAAATTCAAAGATGTCAGCAAGCTGGGTTGTACGAATGAATGGACTCAGAAGGATATTAAGATATCACTATGTAGTAGTGATTAATATGCAGTGGTACAGTGCAATTCCTGGGATGGTAATTCTTAGTATAAGTAGCCTTATTATGCTAATCTTAGAAGTATTTAGAGTGTTACAACAGTGTAAGTGGAAACTGAAATATTAAAAGTCATGTTAGTTTCCATTTTACACACACTGCGATGGAAAGAGAAAACTATTACAATACAAAAATACCCAAGATTTTACAGAATCACAGACTATGCAAAGTTGGAAGAGATGCACAAGGATCATCACTTAGCCCTGTACAGGACCATTTTGTGTTGAATTTCAGACTGTTTGAGAAGTTAGTGTGTACATCTCTCACTGGTCTAATTGTCAACAATGAGGGTAAAATAGAAATACAAGGTCATAATAAGCATTTAGAAGTGAATCTAAGTCAGGCTTAAAGATAGAACATATTTTCATTCACCTTTAGAATTCTACTGAGCCGAAAAACACATCTGAGCTAGCTGCCTAGAGCACCTTTATAGACAATAAGCAGAAGCAGGCACGTCACAGTACAGTTTATCTCATCCTAGGATACACACATGACCATGAGTCATACCCTACTGCTGCACTGTTCTCTCCATGAACTATACGGGAGACTGCTCAACTAGCTCTACACAGGCATTTTAAGTTAGAGAAGCATAGTCTTATCCTCAGTGTTTAGGCAGACATTATGAAGAATCCCTGTTGTTAGAAGAGCATCAGAATTCTGCCACAGTTCTGGGTTTTTTTAATCTACGCTACTGCAAAACAAATGGAGACCTCAGGTTGCCATTTTCGGTCTAAATTTCTGTTGCTGGTATGGCAAAAGCTGATACAAGAAGGTCATGCAGAGTCATAAACAGGCCTTAAAAACTCTGAGCTCATTTTTTTCCAAAGTAAGCAGCCAGTGTCCTGTCTTCTAAGCTTCCTATGATTCCTCTAAGTACAAAACCACTGATTTCTGTGCTACTTCTGAATGAAGTTCCTTATTGGTTCTCTTTTTGCCACAGTTCACTATCTCTATCAGAGGATTTAGAAGAGGGTAGCATTCCTGTAGTTCTTCAGGAAGAAGATGTTTTTAAGACTGTCTTATTTTTCACTCTTTGGCTCTTATCCTGTTAGTAATAAATTTAAGTACTATCCCCACTTTGAGTCTGTTTTGCTCATGAAGGTAATCAGTAAGTGACCTCTCCCAGCTGTTAATTCATGAATCCTTAGCTTTTTTGGTTTGTTTGGTTGTTTTGTTTTTTTTTTTCCTCTCCTCTGTCCAGTTGTAGAGGGAGATTGAGAGAGTGGCTTTAGTGGGTGCCTGGCATCTGGCCAGGGTCATCCAAGTACACCAATAAAAGAGTATACCACCACAAAAATACTCCTGGCTGGTACATGACAAAAGGCAACACTCTAGATTTCAGGGGTAATTGTGTACATATTCCTTTATTCCATAGAGCAGCTACTTCCAATTCTCATTGAGTTTGAGACCTCAAAAATCCACACCAGCAATTTCAGAGAGAAAATTAAACACACCACATCATCCTTTCTCCTATTTCTTTTGTGTGCTGAAGAACTGATGACAACTATGGCTGTGTAACACACAAAACATTACCTTTGTTATCAAGGATCATTGACACCTGAGGGAAATATACTGACACAAATGAAGCTTCACAACCTTTTGCCTCATTTTAAAGGCAAACTGAGTGATTCTGCAGAGGATCATAAACTTAACCTTGCAGACCATACATACAGCAACATACTATGTTATATGATGGCAAGTAGAATACACTGGAGTAACCCTGGAAACATCCAGGAGCGAGTTTCTGAGAATAAAGAGGTGGGGCTGTGTGATACCGGGGCCATAGCTCCTGCTCTGAAGAGTAGTGTATTTCTTCTCTGGCAGTAGAAGTTTTGACCCTCATGGGAGACTACTTTTACACTTTTTCTGTTTAATTTTTTACCTCATTTCTCTAACAACATATACTATTTATGAATGTTTCAGCCTTAGATTTATTTTTTTCCTTACAGTGGTCCATTCTTCTGAGAGGTATGAACTTCTGAAAATCAGATAAAAGCCCAATATCAATATTTTCTGCACTCAGGGAAAGAAAAATCTAGTTATGTCACCAGATACTGCTAATGTACTCTCTGTGCCAGCAGAATACATGAGGAAAGGGATGATTTTGAGTGCCTGAGGAGAAAATGGTCCCAAAGGATGAATAAATGGTTCCTTCCCCTCTTTTCCAAAGATAAATACAGAGACAGATGTTTCCAACTTATGATCTCTGGAAAGCATAGGTACTGGACTGTTAATTTGCCAAGATATTATTGCTCATGTCCTTGACACAGTGGCAGAAATAAAAAAAAAACACCTGCTGTGGGTTACATATTTGGTTTTTCATGACATGCCGATAATATTCTACAAAAAAAACCCTGAAGGACAACATACTTATCTTCTTGTAGAATTGGTTTTATTTTTAAATCCTCACCAGTTACTGTGCTGCTTTCTTACCTTACAGCAATTATCACACCTAGTTTTCAAAGACTACGCTAGAGGAACTTGAAGTAATCCTGAAATTGCTCCGCACACAAAATTTAGTCTTTCCAAAGAATAAGTAAGAAAGATTCCAAGATTCCCAGGAAAATGGAGGTCACATAACATTTCTCCAGATACAAATCAAACACAGGAGAGAGGAAAAAAATTTGCCCATGTATCCAGTCAAAAGACTGTTTATCATTAGTGTCACCTTTTCCAAAGCACAAAATGGAAAATCAAAAATAGATTTCTGTATCTAATGGACAATATCTAGGGGAACATATTATTCTAGAGTTGCCCAATTTTTTTTCATTAAGCATTCCTTACCTGTCCTAATACAAAGTAGCCACTTGAAGTACCTAAACATTTTGCTATCTACTATGGAAGTTATTGTTTTTCTAAAAGTGTTCTGCTTTAAGACTGAGTAGGTGAAACAAAAGTAGTAAAAAGTAAATGCATATAAATATTGGAATGATTGTACCATATCAGTATCATTTAATTAATATATGTACTTTCAATTATAATGATTTAGCTTTAATTTGGGTCTACCTTTTCACATATCCATTCATAAGCAATTTGTTTTTAAGTACATCTCATAGAGCTAGCAGAACTCAATATAAGTGAAGCTATCCACCTGCTCTAATACACAACTAGTGATCTAGGAATGGGAAAAAATAACATTATTTACCTCTGAAGTTTTCACATTCAGTAATTTTCTTCATCAGAAAATTAAGAGTTTTGAGAGTACTAGAAGTGCAAAAATCAAAGGTATTGTCACATAGAGATTCCACCTCTTTGACACTATTACAACTTTGTAATACAGACATTTATACCTCCACAGCAAAGTCACTTCATGACGGGAGGGGGAGAGAAGTATTCTCTCATTACTTTATAGGTCCAGATAGACCTTTAAAAGTTATATTACTCAATGGAATTCCTAAACTGGCAAACTTTTTCTGCTTTACTCGCTGCTAAGTGTAATATCAAGTAAACATTTTAATTAAGTCTTTTGGTAAAAGTGCTTTGGGGCAATTCATTAAGAAAGAAAAACAACAAGTTCAACGCTAAGTAGGTACTAAAACTTAAGTGCAGTCACATCCTCAACCCCCCTGGCAGATGTCTAACCTCAAATTTGTTTAAAGTTGAAATGCTTAGAAATTTTTGAGAAAGTATTTCAGCCTCATTCAAAACAAAGTGAGGACAGATAGATAATTTACCCAAACATTTACAGCAAGAGATTTATGAGAACTTGAAACACCTGTTACATTAGGTACTAGAATAAGAAACTTCATCTAGATGTAATGCAGGAATACAGATCTGGATGTAACCACAGCTCAGGATAGTTCAGCCTAAACTTGACGAGGTTCAATAACCTGGCTCAGGAACTGGTCTGTGATTAGGCAATGGCTGAGTTTCAGTCCAAAGCCTTCAAGAGGGAGCGTTTGGCTCAGTAGTCAAAATAAAGTACAAACTTTATTTGTAATTCATTTGTCATCTTCATCTTCCAGGAAACAAAAACTCAAAAATAAAAACAAAGGCAAACAAAACAAACAGACAAACAAAAAGTCTCTTATATTCTTTAAGGAAAAAAAAAAAAAACTGTAAAAAGGAAAGAAACAAAAGGTTACTAGGGTAACACTGACCCCAAAAAAAGTTTAAATATTTTATTATTTAAATCAGTCAGTTGAGGTATTGCTAACAAATGCATAGGATATAGTGATGGTCAGGTACAAAATGCAAACCTGTTCCAACACCAGCTGAACACATTCTGTATAGCACTCAGTTTCAGGAGCATTTCTCTGAATACATTTTGCACAGGAAAGTAGAAGTTTCCAGGACGCTACCAACAGCATTACTGACATTTCCTTTCCTTTCTTTAAGCTTTCACTGCCTTGTCAGTTCACCAGGTTTTTAGCTTCACATCTCCTACTAGTGATGCTTTGATGTGCTGCTGATGAAATAATTCAAATCTAAGCATGGAGAAAACTTAAAGCCTATTTCAGGAGTACACAAATAAATATGCTCATTTAAGAAAGATAAATTGTATCCTTTGCTTCTTTATATTGGATTTCTGCAACTAAAGAATAAAACAAAGGAATAAAAAGGGACTGATTTTAAAATACAGCACCCTCTGACATATGACAAAGCATCTCCTCTCTGCTGCTCGAATCTTGGGTACAGGGAGAAACTCACAGCAAAGATTCCCTGTGATCTTTCAAGCTCACTGTTGGCAGCAGCAATTTTCCCTGCTTTCATCAGAACTTACTGTTAAATTAGTCACATAAGCAACGCAATTAACATGACCTGTGTGAAGTGACATCAGTTGCAAGGCAGGGGCTGCAAGCCCTGCACACCTCTTCTGTATCGGGGCAGAATGCTTGTGCTGCAAAGTGTTAATGTTCCCTCTTCTCTCCTGAATGCCAGCATGGTGAAAAGCACAGTCAAGCTCTGGGAGTTGAAATGAGTCATACAATACCTGCTGCTTTCTGCCTTTGTTACAATAAGATAAAGGTCAGCAATATTAAGAAGATTTAATTTACGCCATAAACTGACACAACGGTATTCTACTGTCACCCTCTTGGTTTTGCTTTTTTGGGTTATAATAGCATCTATATCATTAGAGTAGAAATGCTTACCTCAGTCTTGATGTAAAAAGAAACAGGGAACTGACTCCCAGAAAAGTCTAGAAAAATGAAAATTCTTAAATATGATTTTTTAATGTCATCTTATCTCAAAGAAAGTTTGCACTGGATATCAGAAAAATATCAAGGGGGAAAAAAAAACAAAATGCAGCATAAAATATTGCCAAAAACAGTTTATCATCAAATATATTGAACTATTAAGTGAAATTTCACTCTTTCCAAAGCTTTTTCATGCATCTATGTGATATATCTATTGTTAATAATGAGTCAGCATCTAATGAACATCTGCATACATTTAATACTTCAAGCTATAAAATGATTACTTATGCCTGCCTCAGAAAACTGACTCAAGGATCTTCTTTCTGTGCATGATCAGCAATGTCTTCATTGATGGGCAAGAAGTCCCAGGTCACAGATAAATGCTATGTCTGTCTATGTGGTTATTTGCTTCTACGAGATGAGGCTGAGGGATCTTCTATAGTGCTCTAGACACCCTCAGAAAATAAACCTTTGAACAAGTGTTGTTCATCCAACAGAACAGTATAAACCAACAATTCCTGTACACACTTGGAGAGAAGTTCAGAGCTCAAGGAGCTTGACTAGAATCTTGAGGGCAGGACCAGGACAGAGTGTCCACATGAAGATGACAGCAGTACTGCAACTAAAGCTATGTAAGGACTGCCAATTTTCTGTTTTCAATAGAGGATTTCTCTCTCAAACAGGGCCAAAAGATGAAAAGGAAAAAAAAGACAAAGGCGGAATAATTCATCTTGATGGTGAAACTTCAGGATGGTCTAGAGCTCGGTGAAGCCAAACACTCTTTACAATAAACAGCATCACATCAGTCCCAGGCAATAATCTAAATATTGCCAAGGAGAATCTATGTCAAAGGACTGGGGGCAGAGTATGAAATAGAAGGGGCTTCTCAGATGGCAGAGACAGCCTGGAATAAAGGTGTCTTTGATGGTCTGAGATCCCACTATGTGGAACAGAAGAACAGTGTTACTTCAGCAAGGACCAGTGAGAGACAGACCAGGAGTGGGTCCAGCCAGTGCTGGTGGAACAGCCTTGACCAGTCTCGCTCTTGACAGCAACAAAAACACAGAGAGGAATGGGATTTCCCCCAGGTATGACAATCTTTGCCTCAGCCTGGGAGCCTGAAGCCACAGAATGTGGGGCAGCACAAAATCAAACTCTCAATTTTACAGTCTCCTGTAGATTCCAGAAAGGATGAAAGGTCCCAGAGTTACCAGATAGTTTTAGAAATTTATCTTTAGTGACGCAAAACTACTTAGTAAGTATGCTTTAATCATCCTGATCCTGGAGTTGGGATCCTAGATATGAAATGGAGATGCAGGAAGTGGGATGGTACCCTTTGCTGGCTGCCTAAATTTGCACCCCTGTTCTTACTGCTTACAAGTCTTCCCAGCTGACAGCATCTGCAAGCAGGCCAAATATTTTTGACATTGATACAACATTGTATTGTTCATACATTATAAGAAAGGTTCACATGCTTGCCATTCACCCTCTGTCTCCAGGACCTATTCAGCTTTACATAACTATCACACATGCTATGTTAATAAAGTTGGGAAATACTGTAGTCCATATTTTTTCTAAATTACCGCCCCACTGCTCACTCCCTGTTTGCTTTGATCACTTTGGGAAATTTGTGCAATCACAGCCACTAAATGAAGAAGGCTGTATGAGTATAATGTTCTAGTGGACAGAAAGCCCCCCAGCACTCCGTTCTTGCTAACTAGCCTGCAAACACCTTACTATCTTTCAGCTTGATAAATTAGGGGGGTGAAAAGGGTCAGTGAAGACCCCATCTACACATAAACTTACCAAGGTTTCAAGACCTTCTGTGAAGCCAAAGCAGAGTACAGCATGGATGCTTATTTAGTTCTCAAATAGCATGTTTTCATAGAAACAGAAAATACAGGCTTGAGGTATCTAGTCCAAAAACTTGCTTGAAGTGGGTCTCATTAGATGAGACTGCTCAGGCTGTGACCCATCAAGCTGTGAATATTACGGAAATTCTACAATCTTCCAGACAACCTGTTCCTGTATGTAATAACACTCATGGTAAAAACTTATGTTCTTATCTAATTAGAGTTTCCCATTTTTCAACTTTTATCCTTTGCATATCATCCTACCACTAGACACTACTAAGATGACTCTGGCTCTCTGTATCTTCCAATCAGTCTGTTGAAGAGAGCAGTAAGATCTCTCCCAAACTTTCCTTTACTCAGTCATTTTCTCCTATGGTATGTGCTCCACTTCCTTGGCCATCTTGATATTCTTTCAGTTGAGTCATTCCCATGCATCAGTGTCTTATGTTGGGAAAACCAAAACAGGACACTCTACTCCAGATACAGTCTGACAAGTGTCACAGAGGGAAAAGATCACTTCCCTGGAGCTGTTGGCCATATTCGTGCTAATATAACCCAGGAAGTGCTTGGTCTTTGATGCTTTAACTGATTGGCATTTTTAAGACATTGTTTTTCTGTTGTAAATAGATTCTAATTCTATTTTGAAATCTGTAGTTCACTGAAATTTAAAATAAGACAATTAAAACAGAAATAGTGCTGTGACAGGGGTTGTCAGTGTTTTAAATACAACCACAAGGAACTGGTTCAATTTCTGCATGTACTTACACCTGAGCCTTTGATTATAACTGAGAGTTGTGCTAATTTAACCAGCATGATTTTTCCTCCTACTCTGTGGACACAAATCAGCTTAAGAGCCTTTCAGCAATTAAACTGAACACATTTTCATACCATTGTCAATAGAATGACTCTTACTTACATTAGGGCAAATGAGAATTAAGTTCTAAGAGTGTCAAATAGAAATTGACAGTAATAAATGCAGTACATACTGGCAGCCATCCCCCACCACCCCAGATCCACAGCATAAGCACTGTCATGACATTGCTAAGACTTTCCAAACTAGTGATACTTTTCAAACTGGTAGGGCATTTCCAGACAATGGATTAAGTAGTCACTTACTTTTTCACAGGAAAAGGTAAAATATCACAACTTCTTGCATAATATTCCTTTACTTCTTTAAGAACAGTAGACTTGCAAATCTCTTAAATTGAAGGATTTTTTTCCCTCAAATTACTTTAATAAAAACAGAGGCATTAAAATTTTATACAGAACATTCTAAAATGCCAAAGTATTAATTCAGGATAATAACTTCTTTAAGCATTACTGAATTATGCATTTTAAATTAACAATTTTCAAAAAATGGCAGTGGGTATATTACAAAACTGAAAATAAATTTTACAAAAAAATATTCTAAGTATTTTCTATGCAATGATTTGTGTGAATTATTTAACGTTTTCATTAGCATTGTCTGGAAATATGCAATTTTATCTGACTCATACCTTGAGATTCTTGTAATGTTAAAGAACCTAGTTCTGCAAGTTTTCCTGCATAGGCATGCCACTAAATGCACACATACACTTTTGTAGAACTCAAGTTATTCGGTACTGAAACTAAAACCTTATGCTAAAAGTGAAGAACGTTTAAATTGCTTCATACGCATGTTGTTCCTTTCCAAGCACTATACAGTTATTCTTCCATATTACATAAAACAACAAAACAAACTTATAAAATTTTGCCTGGTTTTCAGGCTTTCTCAGAAGCATATAAAATTTAGGCTTGAAAAGGGAGACAGAATTCCATCAAGGAAAGGTTTTACTTTAAAAATTCAAGTGTGTCTTGTGCCCAATTAAGCAACAAAAAACAGTAGCATTTCTTAGGGTGGCATCTGTTTGGAAAGAGATATGGCAGATTAAATAATTACATCAAA
>JAWWES010000081.1:79293126-79308461 GCA_035583135.1 Lophotriccus pileatus | reverse complement strand
TTAAAATTCAGGTCAGTTAGCAGTCAGTAATGAGTGTTGCTGATTATGGTTGCAAATGGTTTCAGTTCACTATCCTTTAAAACACATATACTACTCATTGGGGAAATAAACAAAACTCAGGTTTTCCTGTCCACAAGCCCACAACAATAATTTTTCATTTTCCAGTATTAAACTAGCCGGTTTCTGCCACTTCTCCTTGTCAGCAGCTCCCAAATAAATGGACTGAATTGGCCTTTCTAATTAACACATGTGAATAAAACCCAAATTCAGGATGTCACTGCACTAGATTAAAATATGCATATCAGGTCTTTCACACAGGGCTATAAAAATGTCCAACTGCCAAAAACCAGCTAAAGTGAGGGAGAGCAAAAGGTGTGGACCTATGCTACAACTTAGCAGACATAAAGAAGGTAAAGTATTTGGTATGTATTTCCCAAAGGACATATCAAGAACTATCTTCAGCATGTTGAAGATTATAAGTAAAACTTAATTTGGGGTATTAATAACTATTGTGGCGATTTCATCTCTGCAAATGTTATTACTCTTCCTGGGGGGGGGATTTCTATATCCATTTTACTGAGGCCATTAGCCTGGAACTTCATGTGGTGAAAGGTATTTCTTGCTTAGAATATAAATTCACTTGCATGGCATGTATTTTGAAAAAAAAAAAAAAAAAGAAAGAAAAAAGAGAGAGTATATTGGTTTCCTGCCTTCTTAATGAGAGATAAAAAGAAATATAGACTTTTTTTTAAGCTTTGTCTTTGCTTTGACACCCATATGTTACAGGTACCTACAGTCATGTGGAGGCACATTCAGTATTAACACTTAAATATTTAACTTCATAATATGCCTACCTAGCCAGCATGTGAGATGTCTAAATGATGAATCTTGCACTCACAGTATGTCATTACACAAAATCTCACCTGAAATCATCTTGCCCACAAGATGTGAACTACTAATTTTACAAAGAAAGAAAAAGAAGCAAAGTGCAAAGGACCCACCAATAAAATCTTTAAAGATGTTACAACACATTTCCTCTCTGCAATAGTACAAGTTCATACCACAAAAAGACCCTAGTTGGTAAGAAGCTAACACTCACCAAATAAGGTGTGCTAACATTCTTGATTAGCATAAAATGGAGAAAGAAAATTTCAAAAATCGTTATGATGCTATTTTTTAAATATCTACATTAAAAAAAAATAATGTGTATCATCTCTTTCAAGTTTGACTACTACAAGGAAAGAATTCCTTTAATATTTTTACATAAACATGGTTTTAAAACTATACCTAAATAAGAAAAATTATGTCACTATCCTCACAAAATAGTCCTGACTCTACACACTGACTCTAATTAGAATACAAATAAAATCCTGTCATTCATGTTTTGCACTCAAATGGCACAACAATATTTATTCTCAGCCAAAAGTCACCAAAAATGAAATCACTGCAAGACTTAACACTATAAGAAATGTTCAACTAGCAGAACAAAAGAGCAGCAGGAATAGAGTTACTACCTGAAATACAATAGAAAACAGGGCTAAGAGAAACAGTCAACAAAGCATATGTCTCAGCTGTTATTCACTCACATATAATTCCAACGATACATTGTTTTCTGGGCAAGACATTCTAGAACAAGTACAAAACTATTTTTCTCGCTAATAATGTGAAGTACAGGCAGATCCACAAATCTGTTTTTGTTCACTAGCTATGCAAATTTGCCTTTTATAACATCACAGAAAGCCAGAAAATGATGGAGAAGGAAACAAAAATAACTGATGCCAACCATTCAACCTATAACAGAGCAAATGGAAGAAATTCATTTTGTCTTACTGCAGGATGGCAGCGTTGTGATTGACATCATTTAGTTGGTTGCTCAGCATTCAGATGAGCAGACTGAAATTGCAGTAAGAAGAGAAGACAGAGTGTTTCTATTTCTGCTGCATTTCTTCATCAGAGAGAAAATGTAACTTCAGGGTTTGACTTTTCTATAGACCAGTCAGTATGAATAAATTTATATCTTAGATTCAAATCAACAGAATCTTCTAACTCTTACAGTGTTCTGGGGAAACAAGGGTTGGGATTGAAGCCAACAGGTTTGGAGTTTGTTTTTTTTTCCTTATGGTTAACAAAACCACAAAGAGACAATCAGTGGCAGACACAACCAGTTCTCAGTAGAGAATCTGAATTGAGGGAGCTAGAATACAGACAAGAAAGACCACTTACCAACATATCCACTGCAAGGAGTCAGATGTCACAAAAGCCCAAATTCTTTGCCATAGGTGAAGCTCCAAGACACAACCTGAGAATGTCAGAAATAGAAAGAAACAATAACAATAAAAGAAAATATTTGAGTAGAAGACAGCTCCATCATCTTCAACAGACACAAAAGCCGAATGTCAGAGGTGACAGAACAAGAAATTAGTTTGAGGCTTAGATGGTTGTGGTAGATGCTATTTCTAAGACAAAAGCAACTCTCTTCCAACCAAGGATAAGCAAAATGAAAGAGAAGTTTTGTTGTTTTTTTTTTCAGCTGAGTAGAACAAGCTGCAAAACTAATTCTGAATGCCAAGAACAGTCAGCAAAACCTTCAGTATATACAAAAGAGGTCTATGGTGTCTTCATTGTTCTCCGTATCTTGGGCTCATCATGAACTCAATCCCAAGTTCAGAGATGAGACCATAGAAAAGAGACATCTAAAAGACAGTATCCTTGGCACAATCACACCTGACTGACAGATGCAATTCACTATGTCATGGTCTCAGTTTGGTGCTGTTTTCACACAGAAGGTTTTCTGGAAGCTTCTGTTGCTTCTATTTTGTAAACTTCCCTGAAGTCAGTCTAGTCTAGGAAATGTCTTTCTGAAACACCCAGTGAAGTCACATTTTTGAAAGAGCATCAGGTCAGCTGAGCAGGTGGGCATAAAGGTAAGAAATATATGCTTCAAGCTTTTTTCTTTAATAGATTTTCATGCAAACATCCTAAAAGCAGAAGTGAGTGCTGTCTATAACAAAAGCAAATAGAGGGTAGTAGACAAAACCAAGTGACCACTTAAGGACTGAGTGTATAAAATGAGGCAGCAACCAATTTATGGTACGTTAAGATCTGATAAGCCTATAACTGCGAAACATTCTTAAAGCGGGAGACGTTCATTTTAAAGTCAGTGTTCTTATTCAAATCTTCATTTTCTCTCATCATTTCCTGTTTCTGAAGGACCTGTTACAGCTCCTGGGGAAACTGAATGGGTAATAAGATCCTCTCTGACAGCTTCACAAAGGCACATTTTCCCCATACACTCATAGTTCAAAACACATCCAGGGTTTCATCCATCTCTGACTCAAGTGAACTCAAAGGTCACTATAAAGATTTAATTTAAAATGAATACTTGTTCCAACTTTAATTTTGTAATCTGGTTAGTAATGGAATGACTAAAGTAAAGCTGCAATACAGTAAAACATTTCTAACTCTACCTTAAATTTTAGTCACTATACATTTTTCTAAATGTCAGTAGGTAATCATAAAAATTGTAAGACATTTTGATACTGTATTACACTGATTACTAATGAAAAAAACATGTCATAGAGCCTTGGAAACCAGTGATCTTTTAAACTGATAAAAACCCCAAATCTTATACTCATTTAAGTTTTATAATGCAGTTTTATGATGTACTAATTATATTATTTACTGACTTTGAAACAACTTTGATTATTTCAGCCTCTCCTTCAAACTTTTTTTAAACTTTCCAGTTGCTACTAGTCGAATTTTTATTTTCTGAATCACACTGCCTCATCAGACCTGGTCCCTTTCTGAGGCTTTTGAAGAAATGCAGAAAGCAGCCTGGACACACATAGAGTACTAGTGGAGTACTAGTGGAGAAACTGCCAGTTGGGAATGGAGACTGAAAGGCAGACAAGTAGTTCTTTCACTCTTTCAAAAATACAAAAGAACTCTGTGAGTCAAAAAACTGTAATCAGTGCCCCATCAGAAAGTGTCACAGGCACATACCTGCCTTCTCTCCACTCTGCCACTGTGATTGAATGCATTTAAGCAAAGACAAAATTGCAAAACATCTCTCCTGAGCACCATTCAGAAGCTGTAGCTCAACGATTTTTTTTCCCAAGCTTTTCAAGGTATACACATATTAGATTTTTCATATTCCTTGACACAGTCCATATTTGATAAAATAAGTTACTTATCAGTAACTAGAACTCTTCAAAACATTTGCATATACATGTTTCACTTACGTACAAACTGCAGTTACTAGGATGCAGTTTACATCTTTCTTCCAGTGACTGCCCACGTCCATTTCTACACAAATGTTACTTTAAAAGAACTCCAGGCTCAGATATCAGAATCTTTTTGTTCTTCATTTAGACAGTAACTGAAGGATCATCCTAACAAGTCATGTCCATGGTGAATATCTCTGCAATGATGCAAACACTAAAAGATTGGTGTTTCAGCTCCAGAGCCATATTAAGTAAATTCTGTGATAGAAAGGATTTTTCTGTGAGGTCCCAGACATAGCTTGAGCTATAATGGAGTCTTTTGTCAAGGTACATTTCAGCTATGTGAAAATGGATTTTCCTTTGTAGTTATTAATTCAAATAGACATTCTGAGATCTAGGGGTGAGCAATGTAAACATAAGAAGAAAGAGTTATCTTAAAATCAAAGATATGATGTGTGGCTTCAGTCTTATAGGAATTAAATTTAGCCATGAAAATTGTCTTTAGGTGGCATCAGGCAAAGGAGAAGGAAAGATACAGGCTTGGTGTCAGAAATGCATCTGAGATGTGCTTTTGAAACCATCTGATTTAAGGACCTGAAACTCTAGCCATATTTCTTAACATTTATCAGAGGAGTTCCCTGTTCCAGGTTACTCATTTCAAACATCCTTTTGCCGAAGGATGTTTTCCTGCACCTGAAGAAAAGCCGTAAACCTGTACCACTTTCTTAGCATTGAGCATAACAGTATTATCAGCAACTACAGAAGCAGATCCAAAATGTTCTACAGGCTCTGAAATTCCATATTCATGTTGGGTTTTCATTCTCCTCAGAACAGCATCATCCTTCTGGCTGCTGAAATAGTTTACACAAACAGAAGGTCTGTGGGGGGTCTGTCACATCAAATCAGGACTGTGGAGATGCTGAAAAGGGCATCTGCTTACTGATGCTGGTTTGAACTATAAAAAAAGTGCATTATTGTGAGAACTGTTTTGTTTGATAGAGATGATGCCTGACTGAAGAATGGATAGCTCTTAGCCAGTCAGCATAGAATCTGAATGCACAGCAACTCTGAGATGTGTTAAAAGTACATCTTGAAACATGCTGGGGATAGAGTAGTGACTAAATTATAAACCATCTTTTAGTGTTAGTTGAAGGAAACAAGTTAAAGGCAGAAAGACTTTCTTTGTCACAATATTCAGTGCTATCTCAATCAAGTGTTAGGTGCTATATGCAAATTTTGGAGACACAACTTTGAAGTGCTTGGTGTCTGAGAACTGAGTGTATTCTGTAGTCAATAAAGAACATGTTCTTTCATCAAAAATCTAGGTGAAGCTATGACAGGAAATACATTGAAAAAACTCATATCCTGAATACTGAACATAATGGTCATAATTCACCTGGACTCATAACTATCTTAATCCTACCTGAAGATAAAAAATGCGTGTTAAGTTCAGCAAGCCTAATATCAGTCCCTTCTTGAATGACTTTGAAAAAAAGCCAGTGACCTTCCTAAATTTACAGATACAACAGTTGTATCTTCTTTACCCAACAATGGATTATCATCTTTCTTTTCTCCTTGGAGAGGATGGAGGGCAACACTTCCTATGTGAGCTACTCTGTCACCAAGTGAAGAGGAAACTAACAGGTAAACCAGAAGGTGGTGAAAGTAGGAGTAAAGGAAGACATGGGTGACAGGTCTCTGATAGGCTCTCAGTGATCTTGGCAAGGGAAAAAGAGCTGAGCTGAGGATACACTGCCAGAAAAGGCCTGGAGTAAGAAAATCTCTTACATCTGCTTTCTGAAATATGGAAACTGAGGTGAGACTAGGAAACTAGGAGCCTTGCAAACAGATGAAAATACAAATGTGGGCAGGTATCTGGAGGAAAAGGCACACAGCAACATCAAAGTTCCTTTTTCAGATAACACCTTAAACTCTCACCTTAAACATGGTGAGTAAATCTTCGTTTCTTGAGGGAATGCATAACCCTCATAGAAGTAAACAAATACAGCTAGAATATATCGTGTTTAGCAGAAGAAACTGAGTGGTGCATGTGACTATGAAAATTGGTTTGAACCAGGACCAAACTGATATGACATGTTCCCTAGAATGTAGGAGCAGATGTCAGCTTGGGTCTTTTATTCACTGTAAGCAGAAGATGGTCTTTGTATTGCCTGGGCAACCTAAAGGACCATACAAGTTTATATTCTCACCCAAAATCTCTAAACACCTGAAGTCCATAAATTTGGACTCGTTGATTTTAGTGTTGTTGTTTGTTGGGTTTTTTTTTCTCAGAAATGGTTGTTATCATGAGGAAAGGTAGCAGATGAATATACAAAAATACAGCCATCCTTCTGTTCCCTTATTCATCATTGCAGTCATGGGAAGAAGAACATGGAAACATGTCTCTTTGTGGGGAAGGAGGTTCAGGATGATTCTTGTCCAGTCTCTTATTAGTCTATTAGAAAGTTCAATCTCACTCTCCCAAAGATAGGAATCTCCTAGCACATGGCTCAGAAAACTAAATTATCTATTATCTCTTAGAACAAGGAATGGGCTCAAGTGGCACTAGGGGAGGCTTAGATTAGATGTTAAAAAAATTTATTCACTGAAAGGGTAGTCAGGCATTGAAACAGGCTTCCCAGAAAAGTGGTGGAATCTCCATTCCTGGAAGTGGTCAAAAATATGTCAGTGTGGATAAGGTGTGGAAAAGGCTTAATGGTGAACACATCAATGCTGGGTTTATGGTTGAACTCTATGATCTTAAAGGTCTTTTGCAACTTAACAGTTCTATGTTCCATCATCTCCACTGAGACAGAAATGCAGAACTTGAACATAAATCACAGAAGGCTTGATCAAGTCAAAACTGGAGTCACACTATTACTCAGAGGCCCAGTAGTGGTTTCTCTTATTGAGGCTGATCATGAAGAATGCTGCACAACTGGAAAGAGGTGCTTCTTATGCTCTGCAATGCTACCTTTCCTGCTTTCCTCATGCAATAAAATATTGCAAACAAATAATACATAGAAGATCATCTAATGCAGTACAAGATCTGAGAAAGCCAGTTTTCTTCTTTCTGGCTTAATTTAACATAGCTCAACATACTTTGGAATAATACTCTTCATCCGTACTTTATGTTTTATAGGAGAAGACAAAGAGAGCCCATTACAATCCCCAGCATACTTGCTACGTTTTATCAGGGATTAGACCACTTTACAAATGCTTACTTTGTTAATATATTAAAATCTGTCTGTACTAGTTGAACCTCCGAGATTTTTCTACCACAGGAGGCAAAACATTTGCATGAGGTTTACACTTCATTTAGTTGTCCTGGGCATTCTGTGGGAGTCATGAAGTACTTGTCCTGTCACATGAAAGTATTAAAAAAATGAAATGTGGGAAATGTCCCACAGATTTAGCTCTCATCTCCCTGCAGTGATGATGATAGTCTGCAGTGTTAAGTTGCAGATTTAAAAAAAATATTTTCTCTCAAAGCAGTGGTATTGCTAAAAACAAATTTCAAAGTGCATATAGAAAGGGAGAACATGTTGTTTTAGGTTTTAGCAATGGCAGAGCTATAAAATAAATTATATCTGTGTGTGCTACAGAACAAAAATAATTCACTAACAATGGTAACCAACCACCAAAATGTCAAACAAAAGGCTGGAAACCTTTATTGAATCAAATGCTTGTCAGTCTTCTGACAAATGTGTCAGCTAAGGGTATTTTAGTCAGCAATTTCAGTAACAACCAAATGGCCTTTTGTACACTGAACAAGAAGACAGACTTCAATTGGCACAGAAAATAATAAATCCCGGGCTTTTGAACCTTTAATTCTCACTCTTTGTTGGATGTGTTGGAAGAGATAAATGGGATCTTTACTGATCTCCTTGCTCACATCGATCCAGAACGTAATTTTATTCACAAATTTTATAAATTGCAGGCCTCATTTAAAAATCTGGATTTAAATGTTGCCTTCCAACGTAGGTTATCAGCATGATTCTCAGAACAGCTTCAAGAGAGCAGGCTGTATGCACAGCATTACAATGCTCACAAATAACCACCCAGTGGCAAACAATTGCACGCAGTATCAAAACCCAGTTTGAAGGGTAGATTGGAAATGTTCAGACCCTGAATGTTTTGAAGTTGGGTGGTTCGTAAATGTATTTCTTTGGGTAAGGCATGTGTTTCAGCTGCACTTCTGTGGGTAAAACCCTGTCAATCACAGTCTGCTCAAAAAAAACCAACCAACCAAACAAACAAACAAAAAAAAAAAACCCAAACAAAAGTCACCTTTTCTCTCTAATAAATCACAAAGAATGGAGGGAGCAGAGGGACAAATTCAAACGAAACAAATGGTCTGTTTATCAGCAGTAACTTTGCCATTTTGTTGAAATTATGCCAAGTTTACTCCAGATTTGCATTGCAGCTCTGACAAAAATCTGGATGTACAGAGCTCACTCAAGAAAAAGATGCCAAAATTCTTGTTTTCAAAAGTAATTTTTTCTATCTCCCATAACCCTGATACCTGACATTTATGTATTCAGAGGAAAAAAAGAGGTGGAGAAAAATGGACCATTTCAAACATGTATGCCAATTATGACTAGCCCACAGAAGTCCCCTTTTACTGACAGGTCTGCTGGCTGCTGTTTTCATTACTCAACACCCAACCTACTGCTTCATATGATCAATATTTTAGAAGGAGAGCAAATGAATCTCCAGCACTCTTGGGAACACTAGGATGATGTTGGCAGTTCTTAGCAAGACTCATTAAAAAACAAAAGCTTCCATAAAAAAAAAAAATAAAGGAAGAGTGATGGCAGCCATGGAGAAGGAAGGAAGGAAGCTTTGTCTCTGTGCCTGTTTAACAGTTGCCTGGCATCAGTTATGTGGCAAACCCAGACATCTCATGGGCGAGGCAATGTCTGGGCTCACAAAGATGACATATTGCTCGGGTTTATTCCCACATGGCCCAGAAAGAGTCAACTTGCAAGTCCAAAAGAAACTTGGTTCAGGAACTCCTGTTGTCACTACTGTCAATCAGTTCCCTTGTGATAAATTGTCTTAAGAGTTTGATAGAGACTGATATTTCTTATATTGCCTAGAGGAACTCTGTAGTATATTATTATATTATTATATTATTATATTAATATATTAATATATTATTCTATTATTATATTATATTGTTATATTATTATATTATTATATTATTATATTATATTATCTTTCCTGAAATCTCTCAGAAATGCTGAATGTACACTTAAGACAATTGAGTGTATTTTAAGAAAGAGAACTTCTGAGTTTTTAAAAGTATATATATGTAAAAAAAAAAAAAAAAGTATTTGTTGTAAAAGCTGCCTACTGACAAAGTCCAGTAATTCAATTCATTCATGTAACGCAGTACAGCAGAAGAGTAGTATTAAATCAGTAACCTAACTGTACTGCACTTTTCCTTTTTTTTACAGAATTTGATGTCTGAAATTGCTTTTGTTCTTTTTTAGAAAACAAGTTTTGCAGCTTACACACAGTGAACTGATAGCTGTTATAAACTTCCAGTAGGGCAGAAACATATTGATTTGATTTCAGGACACTGAAGCTAACATAGGAACATACATGTCTGCTAGAAGTTATGCTATCAGAATTACTTCCCTCCAGAATGTCCACATGTTATAATAAGAACAAATAACATATAATTAGAGTTCAATGACATTGTGAAAGACTTACATATAAATTTGCTTTTCTCTTAACACAGATGAAAATGTAAAAAAACTACACAGCAAAACCTGAGTATTAAGAAATAAAAGGTCTTAAAAAAACCCAAACAACAAACTGTACTGAAAATAAAAATATTTCAAATTACTCTCATATTTATTTTCCCTACACACTTAGCCTTTCTGAAACCACAAATGGAATTTTCAGATTTCAGAAAATTATTTCAAAGGAGGTATTAACACAATTTATTTGGTATCAGCAAATTTTCTGTACAAGTTTAGAGACCTTTTTTTTTTCTTTACAAACATCAGACCTTCCAGAAACTTACTGACACACCAAAGCTAAGCCAGTGACAAATTTGTTAGTAATACAAGACTCCTAATATTAAGAACTACCAATTATGGCTTAGAATTATCATTCTTTAAATATGATGAAAGAGACAAGATGAAAAATAGAGAAAAAGAAAGTGTGAGGAGAGAATTTATTTAGGCTCCTCACCAATCTACAAACACTAATTGATGAAAGCAGTGTTCTGATAGTTTTTGCATTTCAATGCGTGCTCCTAAAAGGCCATTTACTCTTATAGTTACTTATGAACTTGATCAGAGCCTGATTTCAAATGTAATGTTAAATGTTGCATTTCAAATGCAAAACCAGAAATATAAACAGTGGCATAATAAATATACTGCTTTATATTAATTCACCACAGCCATGATTACTTCCAAAAAATCTACAAATTCAGATACATCAGGAATAATTAACCTTGGAGAATAAATGAGATAAAAAGCCCATTAAAAAAAAAAACTGCCTGAAAACTGGATTTTTCAGCTACTTCTTTTGCAAAGAGACTGTGGGAGCAACTTCCAAAGAAATATAGAGTCAAAATAGTCAGGTGCCCTGGAAGAAAAGTAAAGATTCCAAGGGTGAAGAGGCAATATGAGTTTTTTGACCAAGCAAACAACATGGTGCATTACTCAACACAAGTATGGAAGGTATAAAAGGAGGAGTCTGGAAACACCATTCAAATCTTGGGAAGTGACTTGGCTTACAGACAGCTCTGACAAACGTACTTATATAAAATTATCTAATGTTTCAGTCTATGAGTAAGTACAAATATGAAACATTTGAGATTACTTTTTTCCTGCTCTACAAGGACCTGTCACATCTGTCACATCTGTCACTTGAATGTGAATATAATGTAGATGGTACCTATGAATTATTTCTTTGAATAGTTTACTGATTGTCATTTTCATTTGGATGACTATGATACTGACTGGACTTCATAAATTTCAATTATCCTTTCTCCAAACCTAGCTGTTTGATCAAAATTTTTACTCCTTGTATGGCAAAAACACAAAAGGTAGAAACATTTCTACTTCTGTTATTCAGAGAGACAATAGAATGTCATGCTGTGGTTTATGCCATTACTAAGCAGGTTAGGAGTTTGCTGTTTTGAAACGGTTATCCACATACACACATCACCTGGAGCTGTTATCTGACCTTTTTCTGCCCTTTTCCTTCAAAACAGTAGGGAAGTCCCAGAACATTTCTGACCTGCTGCAAACCTTAACGTCCATTCTGTGAATGCAATTCAATATACATGCAAAACATCCTTCTTTTCCCTTCATGCATCTTCAGTTTCTACAGTACATACTTACAGCAGGATATAAACCCCATTCTTCAAATGAAATGCATTTAGAAGTATTTGCAATAACAAATGCTGTTATCACAGATGTGCAGTGTATCACCTGACATGCTAATACAGGATGACCTGCATTGTGCCAAAGAATTAGGTTATATTGCCCATTCACCTGGAAGTTTTCAGTACAGTTTCTGTTTGTAGTTTCTTTTACACACAATTTTATTAATTTCGACCTGGGAAAAGGCTAATATAGAGAAACCACCCAAGATTTTTCAGGAAATCATGAAGTTTGAACAGATTACATCACTTTAACAGGTGGAAAGCTTCAAGAGGTGAATTGACATTTTAAGAAAAGGTAACTTCAAACCCAAAAAAGACCTGTCATGTCATCCTACACAATCCCACTCTTACAAGTACAGAGCCCAGAGGTGGTATGTGTATAACAGCTGAAGCAGACGTGCTGAGGAGCAGGGCACCACATTGTCCTGCCAGAGGTTAGCTTGAGGTTAGCAGTGATCATGCAGGTCTGAAATGTAACGACTTACCACTCCATAGTGCACCACCACTACAGCTGGAATCTGATATTACCATAAATCATTTGATGATTGAAATTAATTGATGATTTTTTTTTCACCAATAATAATAATTAATCATAACATGACCCCACTCTGACAGACATGATAGAAACAGAACAAATTGAAACCCTTGTGTCAGACGGTGAAGGATTCATGACAGGAAACAAATGCAAGTTAGAAAACGCAGTGAAACAGACATCTTCACAGGCTCTGAAGTCAAACAGCAGTAGCAGTCCCAAAATTTTAGATTTCCATGCCATCAAAGCAAATAAAAGTATTGATGAGGGAGTTTATGGTTTTGCTAAGGTGTACTTGAGAATATGAAGATCAACTTGCAGACTATGTCATATATTGCAGTTGAAAGGAAAAACTGATTGTATCTTGCATATTTATAGACTTGATTCGGGAATATTCTTAGGTAAACAGTAAACTTTAATCAAGGATTTGACTGAAATTTCTGTAGATAGAGGTAGCCTTTGAAGAAACTAAGTAATACTATTAGATGGATTACAAACTCAGATGCTGATTACATACTGTTTACTCTGCAGCCTAAAATCAATATGATTTCTTTTAAGGGGCCAAAGTGAAAAGCTGTAAAATACAAAAATTTGATTAAACACAAAAAGTGTTCAAGAACACAAATCAGGGTTTAAAAATGAATAAAAAGAGAGAAGATGGAGTTATGAAGACCTGCCCTGAGCAAATGCCATCTTTTAAAATGCATTTAGACAGGAAGATATTTTATTTAGACAGAAAAATAGTATTTTATTATAGGCTGCCAAGATGCATCCTCCATATGTCCTTAGTAAAAAGATTACCCTCTTGCCTTGAATTTCTCTCCTATTCCTTTGGACACTATACCTTAAAACTGAGGCTGCTTTTGTTAATGGTTAAGCAGGTCAGGGATTTTCTGTCAGTATTCTAATAAGGAGTTAACTTGCACCAGTCATGCACAGATATTTATCCTTAGATTGCAGCAAGCATTGGTTTGTACAAGTAGAAGTGAACTTGCAGAATGAAGATCTCAGGAAGTAGAGAATCTATTGATTCTTTTTGCCCATCTAGTTTAAATGAAGGCATGTAAAAAAATAAGCATAGATTTTGAGCTTCTTGATCTCACACATTCATATATGGAATAAAGAAGTTTAATGTACACATTAGGAAAAATGTGCTTTTTTGACAAATATGATACCAGTAATGTCAAAGTTGATGATTATCCAATTTAAAGGACTTTCTGAAGGGCATGAGAACATTCAGTACAGTTAAATGAAATGGATGAGAAACCTATGTAATTAAAAAGGCTTTTCTCCATCAAAATTATAACATATAGAACAAGTGATAAACAGGTCACAATAAGACCAAAAAAATCAGACTGATTTCTACTACAAAAAACAAACAGAAAACTCCAGTAAGCCTTTCACACCCTCAGAATAAAAAGTCTAGTAGAAGAAATTGGGAGGAGAGGATCATCTTTCCTATTTTAAGTTTCAATTAATATTCTTCTCATAAGAGGAAGGAAGAAGCTACATTACTTATCATATTGAAGAATATTCTTCTAAGAATAGACACATCTTACAGTCAAACTAATAGGCAGCACATAACTTACCTGATATAGTTTGAAGACTGAATGGACATATATTTGTGTTTGCATATATATATATACACATCACTTTCATGTGCACCTATTCTGAATAAGGTTAAGGGCGTAAGGTTATGACAGCTCACTCTCAGTCTATCCTTTTACAGGTTCCAGCATTACAACTTGCAAGCAGTAGAGGAGGACTAGATACTGACAAGACAAAAGATGAAAAGATGCGTCAGACACTGTTCTGTGCAAAAGTGGTATTTTACCATCGTTTCCACACACACTCTAGACTATAGGTACTTTTAAAAGTACTGCTGCTGTTATTGCTGTCCTTTCTTCCGATACAATATGCGTCTCTAAAAGAAGACCTATGCTTTGCACATAAAATCCAAGTGACTAAGTTTATATTAAGTTTTGTGTTGGCTTACTACATTAGGGCTTCAACCACAAGTTAGGTGCAGTTATCCTTGTAAACACACTGTGAGAAAGGGGATAACTAGACTGAGCTTATGGCTGAGATCTATAAAAGGACTAACTAGAGAGGTGCTGGGGCCCAGTGATCACAGCAATGCAACAGACACAGATCACTAAAAAATTTCACAGGGAGAGCTAACACCCTCATAATGAAATTCAGAGAAGTGCTAGCACCCTGGAGAGCCTGGGCTAGGCACCCAAATCAAGGCTACAAGCAAATACGTGCTTCTACTTTGAACTCATATCTGAAAATGTTATTCTTAATGTACACTTTAAAAATAGAAGGGGAAAAAAAGGTAAAAAACCCAGATAATCGATTGGATAGCAAGGTGATTTTTTTTCTTTAAATCACAATGAAAGCATGTATATCTTAGCAGATATCTGCTCTATCTACTTTGTCTCTCTCAAAAGTGATTCATGGACAGCACATGTAGAGGAAGAGAGATGGGCTTGGAATCCCTCGTACCGGTGTTCCCGGTGAAAAGCTCTTTAGTGATGTTTTCATATAGATACATCCCTGGTATGGACATACTTATGAAGAAAATGGAAACTGTCCATTCTCTCCAGAACTGGGAAGAAAACGGTAGTATGTCTAGTATTGCCCACCTTTTTTTGCACTAGATAGAGACTTTCTGAAAAAAGTATGAATGATCAGACAAAATACTAAATTGTGTGTGTTCAATCACATATATACATATATGTATATGTGTGTGTGTGTGTCTGTGCATGCATGTTCATTTTTCCTTACAGGCTAAAAATGCAGCAAAGATAATTTTAGTCTTAAACTTATTCAGAATAAACTATTATCTCTGTCCATAGTAGAATAAAATAAGTATCCACAGCAAGGAAGAGTCAGGCAGGGTATTAGAAAAATAATAACGATATTTAGGTACCAGAATATGCTGTAGAATTACCAGTACTGGAGAAATCCAAGAACAGATCTGTTAGTGTAAAACATACAGCTGAAATCCAATTAGGGGGGAAAAAAATCTGTCATGGGAGGAGGGTGAATTATTTGGCCTCCTGAGGTGTGTTCTGGTCCGATCTTTTTACTGATGATAAAACAGACAATGCTGAAGGAAAGCCTTGCAACAAGAAATATTAGGAATACTTTGTTTCTGTGACTA
>JAWWES010000081.1:79267288-79293026 GCA_035583135.1 Lophotriccus pileatus | reverse complement strand
GCTGACCATGTCTTCTTGGAATTTTGGAATAGTGGGAAATGTAAGTCCCTACTCTCCACAGCTCAAGTACTTAAAAACCCAAAAGTCTAGTCAGTTCCACTGGATAAGCCACAGAATCCTCCCTAATGCCACCATGCATGGTTTACCAAATAAGTGTCCATTCTCATGAACAAAGTATCTCCATCTTGAAATGTACCCCAGGGAAAATCTCCTGGATGATGTAAGATTGACGAATATAGTCTAGTCACATTCATTTTAATCAGTTTTTCAGGCTCACTATGGGAAACCTATTTACCCCTGAAATCACCATTTGTTTTTTTGGATGTATTGTAAGTGTCTTCAACTAGGCACAAAGAATGAACTGTTCTAAGATTAATCGATACATTTTTTAAAAAGCAGTGTTGGTGTTATTTACTTGTAGAGCAAAAAAGTAAAATTCATTTTTGCAGAAATGTATCCCTTTCTATTAATTGGGATCTGACTGGACCAAATACACCTGGTGTAAAACTACTGTCTTTTCTGCTGAAAGCTCTGGGAGGTCAAGAGATATTTAGGGATAATTTCCAACACCTACTTAGAGAAAGTTGTTATTTTATACAATTTAAGGGACATCCATCCCAGTCTGAAGCAGATTCTGTCATTTTTCTCTGTACTTCTCTGAGCATTGATGATGAAGTTTTGTTGAACTCCCGTCTTGGGACATCTCTTTCCTCCTGGAGCAAAATGACACACCTAACTCAAGAGCCATGAAAATCATTGTAGTGTCTAATCTGTCTGTGCTTCCCCCTGCACGGATAAGAGATTGATTATGCTGATTATTACAGTGTCCTTAAACCTACATTTTATAGTAAGCTTGATTTTAAAACAATTAACTTTTTTTTCCCATTGGACGAGATACTAAATTTTAATGGGGAAATTCATTGAAGAATCTGTTCTCTCTCTGAATTTTCTTCAGTTTTCATATGTCATATCTTAATCATAAAAATCTCTTCTCAGCCCCATTTGACTTCTGATAATAGTGGCTATTCATTTTTCCAAGGCTGACTTGTTTTGACAATCTACGCAAATTCCTTTCCTTCGATTGTTTTTGTGAGAGCCAATAAAACATAGCTCTCAATGATCATTTAAGATTATTGCTTTTCTAAATAACCTAGGAAAGTGGCAAGTGGATTTTCTTATGTCTTATATAGCTTGTTTTTTTGTTATGGGGAGAGATTTCAAGCTCTTAATCTCTTTAGTTGAAGAGCCACAATACTCATTTTATTAATTAAAGTATTTAGAAGGAAATTGAGGGAAAGATATGATTTAACAATGAATTTGCAACACCTTCAAGGTGGCTGAAACTTTCTCTTATCTCCAGTCTTACATAGCAGAATAAGAAAGCTTTAAATTTACTCAACTCCTTTCCTCCAAGTTGCATCCAAGGTAAGGGTAAGTGTCCATAAGGATAAGTACTCCCACACCCAATCACTGCTTATACTGTACAATGAAATGCACTACAGCATTAATGATACATGTCCAAATAGGACTCAAAGAAGTGGCAGTCAAGATTGACTGTGACCTGCTGCAGAGTTAGAACAAAATCTTAATAATTGCTTATTTAAACTGTCCATGTTGGCTGTGCATAAACAACTAGGATTTGTGTATACATTCATTCTTCAGGTTTAATGTAAGCTCACTGATGACACTCACTGGAGTATACAAAAATATAAGGACTCTATAAGGTTAAATAGCCAACAGGATAGGTATGTTACATTTCTTGATTCAGTTATTGATAAAACAACCAAATGGAAACAAAAAACCTGTCACAGAGTATTTGCAACTTGGTAATTTAGATACAAGTTTTGCAAACCACTGCTCTGGCAGTAGAAGCCATCACTAATTACTAATGCTTAAAACACACTGAGAAAATAAAATTGACTTAATAATGAGAATATCCCTGTTATATATAGTTTTACCAAACTAGTCCAAAAAAGTGGAAATAGGACTTAAAAAAGGATGCAGAGGTTAGTCTACCTAATAAAGACCAGGTGATTAATCATTTTTATATACATTTGGGGGTTTTTATTTGTTTAAATATTTACAAAGTAGAAAAATACAGCTTTCACAGCAATCATCAACACCCTCTTCATTTGGCAAGAAAGAGAATATAAATAAAGCAGGAAAAAATCGCTGAAATTTTTAAGTTCCAAATATTAGAATATAAAAGCAGTCAAAATATGAAAGACATGAGCCTTTATCATTTGTAGTGTTTTAGACATTATACTTTTTATAATCTGGATCCACATAATTAGGTAGTGAGTTGTAAAACATAATCCTGTACTCTGTGGCACTGTGATTAGGATGAAGTATATAAATGAGTTTTGAGTGTTTAAATGTTAATTATTTCCAATTACAAATCAGTTAATGCATTTCTATTTTGTTTTTCAAAATAAAGGCTTATAAATGTGTTATTTTCTTATTAAATCAATATTCTCTAAACTCTTTTTAATGCTAGTATATGAAAAATATTTTGTAGAATTTTCTTATTAATATCTTTTCACATAAAGATCCCAAGTACACCTAAAAATCCCATACTGAAGAAAAATGTAAGACTATAGATGAGGCAATATGCCCTATTACTCTGAGAGCAGCATCACACAGTGGTTGCTTAGAAATATCAGTAATACTTTGCAAATCACAGCTTCTAGCAGCTGTCTTAGCAACTGGCAGGCATTGTAAAAAAAATCAATACAAATTGACAGCTATCAGAGCATCAGATATGAAGCTCAAAATCTCTGATTTCCTCCAGTTATATTCTGGGGGGAGAAGATTGTTGAGAATGAAGCAAAATTAAGTTTCTCGCTTTCTCCAAGCACTAAGCAGACAACCCAGTTCCCACTCAATACTCTGCAGCACAGTACTTTCAGTATCAGTCAAAGATGGAGTACAGCTATCATTTATGGAGCTGGTGTCTCTGTTTAGGCACTGCAAAATACTAACACTCTGAAATTCTCTTGCACATAATAACCACAATCTCCCCAAATTGCCTCTGTGTGCCTGCAAGGGTACCTGTACCATTTTCTGTTCATTTGTCCCACGATATGACTTAATATCAATGACTAAATAGAAAATTCAGCAATATGCTGGAAGAGTTTGGAGTTTGATGGAAAAATAGATTTCAACAGTCTATAAAAGCCTTCAGGGCCATCACCTTTTGTAATAGTTTGCAATCTCCAACACCTTAACTTTCACCGAGGTTTATTTTTTTTTATTTTTCTCACAATAATCATACAGTTAACGAGTTCTATGTTGCCTTATACTAGTAAAATTAAAACTTTATTGCCTTTCCTACGTTTTGATGTCAATGTTTGGCACAGCAGAATTTATTAGTGGTGGAGTCGTTCTTGCTTATGACCCCAGTGCTATAGAAAAAATCCACAAGCAATTTCCATTCCTCTTCCTGTTTTGCCCACTTCAGCTTAAGCTACTGTGTGATGCAGCTCAGCAGCATGGCAGACACCTTAACATTTTCTGTTGAGTATAGCTTCCTTATGAAAACAAATCCTCTCAGTTTGCTGTATCTGAGGGCTGTGAAGTTCTTCAACTGATCACCTTTATCCTTCTCTACAGTATTTTAACACAGTTTGGAACGGGACCATCACCATGAAACACATGCCTTTAATTGACATGGCTGAGACACAAAAAGTTTCAAAACTCATTTACATGTACCAAACTGGTGCGTGTCTACAGACAACTTTTGACAGGCTTGGCAGAGCTGATTAAACTTAGCCTGTGCACTGGCTCTTCCCAGTCACACTCAGTTTCTGTTATCCTCTGTGAGGGATGCATGCTATTGTATAAAATCAAAGGGCTACAAAGATGGCATACAAAACATCTCAAAGCATGCAACTTACTCGCTTTTAAAGTAGGTTGAGCTACTTTGTTGAAAGAGACAGCCCGTACAATCCAATCTTTTTCCCCCTGCATGGGAAATAGTCATTATGGTTTTTACCTAACCGTGTCAGACACAGAAGCTACAGACATTACAGGACCGTTAATTTCTTGTTTAGGTTTCATTGATAGGCCCAGGATTCAAAGAACAAAAGAATGTGTTTTATGCAGATAGAGATTCAATTACCAGTATTTTCTGGTTTGAATTTTCATTACAGTGGAGCACATAGCTCCTGCATCTTCTCCAAGACCACTATTTGGCTAAACAGCAGAGTTTCAGTGATGATTCAGTCAAATGAAAAGGCTCCTCATTGCTCCTTTGGATAAAGAAAAGGGCAGAAAGGTCCTTGGCCTTTCTACTCTTTTGCATGTACATAAAATGAATACACACCATATGCCAGCACATCCATGTAAGTGTGTGAATTGACTTGCATGAGGAACAGGTTTGAGCGATATCATCATTCCCTCACTATTGGGGGGGGGAAGAAAAAAGGAAAAAACAAAAGAGAGAGAGAGAGATCATGCATCAGACGACAGATAAAATATCCATCCAAACCAGGTTAGGGGATATGAGTGGAAGAGGCTAGCACAGTCTGTTTGCAGCTCCTGCATTACACAGACCACAGGCTGTGTCTGTGGCTATGCTTTTTGAACAGTAAGTCTCAACTGAGAGACCTGTGTGACTTTGACACAAGAGAAGAGGAAGAGTGGGGAGAAAAAAGAAAATTTAAAAATTTAGGGGATCGGGGAAGGGGTTTGGCAGAGGACCACATGAACAGAAGGTAAAATAGGAGCAAAATGAGAGAGGGTTACACACCAGAAAAAGTGCAGATGGATTACAAAAGCAGCATCAGTCAAAACAAAACACTGAGAGCTGGTAAAGGATAAATAAATTTAGTCCTTGATACAGTGCAAGAACATCTCCAACATGGTGATGAAATTCTCAGCGACTCAAGAACCTCATGCTACATGTTAGGTACTTTATGATGAGGTGGCACATTTGTTGGTTAGACTATTATGACTGTTCCAAACAGCCCCCAGTGTCTGAGGAGTTATTCTGGATTAATTTCCTCTAAAAGGCATCATGACTACCCCAAGAACTAAGATTACTGTGCTGTAAAGGGAAACAGTATGAGAAATTCAGGAAAAATCTTCCTGAAAAGGGAAGAGTTTAAGGCTGTATGATTAATTATAGGCCCTGGTTCATTATGTAACAATTTCCAAATCTGGATTTCTTGTCCTCAATATATCCTTAGATCTGCAAAGCCCAGAACAGAAAACTGCAATTGCAAAATTTAAACGTAATCAATAATCAAAGTACTTAAATGAGGAAATCCCGAAGGCACACTCACAGCAGCTCACTGCCAGAAAAACTGACCCACCCTTCTCAACACCAGCTGCCCAGAACTTAACAGAAACTCCAAAATACACCAGGCATGAGTCTCCCATGCCCCTGCATAGTCAGCGATGTGTAAAGATTAAAAAATACAGTAGCATTTTTCACAATAGTCTAACGCAGTTAAACATTTCTGCTGCATAAAGTACAAATAGCTGAATAAAACAAAAACATATTCTTTTTAACTCTAGCCAACTAGCCCCGCAGCACATGGTGTGCACAAACCACAATCCCTAATGCTTTGCAGTTGGCAGTGAAATGGTTATTTGCAATAGCCACAATTACAGGACTATTCACTCATCAGGCAGAGGCCTTGTCAGATGGTTATGAGGAAGCTTTTCCTTTAACAACAGCAACAGGGATCTAAAAGACTGGCAAGATGACAACCCTCCCATTTCCATAGGCTATCCAGAAGCTCCACAAAATCTGGAACTGTTAAATCCAGAAATAAGCCACTGAGGAAGCCACCTGGAGATCCTGCAATGTATCTCCTCATTCCTGCATGAAGAATTCCCATGGAGCTGTATCTTGTCCTTAAGCTACAATGACACACTCATGGAGGTGAATCCAGGACAATAAAGATATAATGCAAAGAAAACCAAAGTAAAATTAAAGAGTCATAAAAATAGCAGGGCATGGCTGTAAATCAATGTATGGTATTGATGAATGCATTCTGTTCCCTACTCTACATTTAAACCCATTACTGTAATTCATCATGATTTCATTATAGCTTCCTTTAAGGGTAAATGACAAGTACGTATTTCCATGCAAAACCAAACCTGTATACACTGTTAGGCAGACACAACTTTTCATTAAAAAAGGAGAACCGCTTAAATTTCAAGCTTCTGAAAGAGCATGGAGAAAAAAAAGCATTCCATCTTTTCTCTTTGAAAACCTTCTCATCTCCTTAGCACTTACCTATTAGCAGCCCTTCCTGTCCTGTCTTGCTAAAGTTTAGAGTCTTAGATTAGAAATCCAGATTACGAGCCCCCTGTTATAACCTGCTCTACTGCGTGGCAGCTTTGGTAAATCAGTGGACCTCGGAGTAAGGAGCATAGGTGAAAACCTCTGCAAACGGGCCAAAGCGTGAATGCAGAGTCTGCAAAGCACCTGCAGAGTCCTCGGACCCCGAAGGGCCTGCCACACCCCACTGCATAGCAAACACACAGAACAAAGAGAGGCAGGGAGTCCGAGGTGGGGAGTCTGAGAGAGAGCTATGAACAATTTCAGCTCAGCACAAAAAAATGTCATTCAAGGTTGCTTAGGCCACAGCAGCATGTACAGCTTTATGCTGTGGTTTCCCACCTGTCTCATTTACCAACCTGATGGATATTTTGAGATGGCTGCATACAAGCTTTTCCTGGTGAAGCTGTTCTGCTTTATGTAAGTATTTAAATTCTATCAGGAGGAGATAGTGACTAGGAATGACTTTCTAAACTAGTGGACAAAAGACTTCATGTATGCAGCAGACGCAAAAGAACATTAAAGCTGCTTCTGTAAAACCCAATTTTTCTTCCCAGCACAGTGTCAAAAGCATTGCCTTTTCCTTTGGATATTTTCAGTTTATTTTACTTTCTTGAACTCTGTCACAGGTGGAAAGATAAATTATGTATTGATTTTTTCCTCTATTTAATAGCCACATGAACAAAGAGGCAGCGGTGTTGAAAATGATGCTTCTGGGAGAGAAGGAACATCACCCACAGAGCATTTTGAATCATCGCTCTCTTTTCAATGTTTTTTCTTGAAGTTAACAGACATCACCACAGAAGCACACTTCCAGAAAGTTCATTCTGCTGATTGCTACTCATAGTGGAGCAAAGGAGAGTCATATGCATTTATCAGTATAGTTTTTCCACCAACAATACAACAAAACTTATGTTCCTTTTCTGCCTCTGTCCCGCTGCCTTTGCTACTTCAGATATTTTATGACAGCACACCATCTTCAGTGTTGTAGCTTTGTGACTACTCCTGTACCTGGTATTGTTTATGTGCCTATAAAAACTATTCTCCTAGTAGAACTGCCCCAAGTAGTGCATCACTGGCAGTTTCAGCCTTAGGTGAGCAATCACGTACCATAATTCACTGTGATGTGTACAATTATAACTACAATAGTTTACTTCTTTATTGAACACAACAAATCCTTTAGCTATAAATGGTAGAGTTTTCAGCACACAGCAGTAAAATAATATTTCATTTATCTCCTCTTCAAACATATTTTGTGATGGTGAATTAATTTAGCTAAAATAACAAACACCATGAGGATAGTTCCCTCAAAGTATTTTGTGATTTCTTATTGAAGTCCCCAGTCAGAATAGAGACCAAAGATGCTGGAGGGTATGAGAATAAAGGCAAATTGTTTATTAAGATGTGCTACCACAGAAGAGATACCACAGAGTTTTAGGCTTTACTTCAAAAACCTACCAACAATATCAATTAGTCCACAAACTAAATAATAACACCTATTCCAACAGGATCACTCCATTTCTTATCAACATTTAAACAATAAAAACTTCCTGCTTGTTGAAACGTAAAAAACTCCAAAAGTTTTATGAAGCACTATTTCAACTATCTGGATTTCTGATAAGAAACAAGACAAAGACATTAATAGAAAAAGTAACAGAATTTTGCTAAAACCAATATAGATACTCAGGTTTTGAGAAAACAACATAGTATATTAGAATTTTTTCTCACTGAAAACATTCTACACATGATGCTTGAGAATTTTTTCAGTGAAATGTGTGGCTACATAAAAAAATCACACCCACCCCTAATAAAATCCTTTCTAGAGGCAGAGGCAAAATTAGGTTTTCTCCATCTCTGTTTAGGGCTTGGGTTTGGGGCTTTTTAAAAAAATGTTTCAAATGTCTGAATTTTTCAAAATATTTTGGGAAACCTCCAGTTAAAGTCACATAATAAAAGTCCACAAAAAAGTCCAAAAAGCAAGATTCACAATTCTAGTTGAGGAGGACAAGCACTCCCATTTTGCTCAGTAGCTCCATTTTTTAATGAGTTTTTAATAGGAAATATGTGGATTCCTTTCTCTACCCTCTCTGAAGAGTACCATGCTTACATCTCTCATCCCTCCAGAGGAACACTAAGCAATGGGCTCAGTCTTTCCCACTCACCATATTTGATGGCTATTTAAGAGGTCAGTGAAAAGGGGACCTCCAGCAGCACCTGGGGTACCATATGCAGAGAGCATTACACCTAGAATGCCCTAGCCCTGGAGTTACAGAGCACTGGGAAGGTGTGGATACCAATCTAACTGGGTAAAGAGTCAAACTGACACTGTTTCAGATGTAGGTTAATGCCCCTATCTGCAGGCTACTGACCTCTCATTGACCTCCTGTTTCTGGCATGAAATACGATATTATCCCTGCTTTTTATTGCAAGGGGACAAAATAAACAGTCTGTTTAAGGTTGAAAAAAATCCTTTCAGTCACCAAAGCATTATCTTCATTTCTCATTTAGCTATTTTATTTTTTGTACATGCGTTTGTTTTTCCATTTTGCTTCACTGCACTGGGTCCTACACCCTGCTTCAGCAGCTGACTTGGGCAAAATGAAAGACTGACACACCCAATTCTAGCTGTAGCCATCAAGGGAAGAAATTGAAGTCCGTTTTTCACAGCGCTGCTCCACAAACCCATTCCTCTCTTCCTTAAAGCTTAGTCTCTGTCCCACAGAACAGTTAATGACTCTATTAAAGAGTATACAAACTGGACAGCCCCCATCTGTTGAGCTCACCTCAAGCAAGACTATTCCACAGCAAAGTTTCATGTGTCACTCCAACTTCAGTTCCTCACTTGCGTGTTTCTCCGGAGAGAACATTTGAGGATCATTTCCTTGTCACTTACAAGAAACTTGTCTATAATTTGTGGGAGATTATGTAACAGGCATTGGTGGACTTTGAACATGTAAAATATTCTGCCTGTCCTAAAAAAAAGGTAAGTACATTGTGGCCTGAGTTAAACTAGAACCTCAACTCTTATCTTATACACATAACAGAGCCAGCTATCCTTACGTGTAAAGCCACCTCAAAACCGAGGCCAGATAATTTATCTTTGTGGAGCAAAGCCTATTGGTGGGAAAGAAGTAGTTAAAGTGTACAGCCAAGACATAACACGGAAGAAAATGGTGTGTCCGGTGGTGAGACATCACTGGTAGACCAAAAAGAGGAGTAACACATCTTCCTTTCATCCGGCCCCAAGACTGGCTTCTGTGTTCATTACCTGCTGGTGGTCAGTGGCTTTCAATGGAAGGTGAAGTACTTAGGATTTGTTGTCAAATTTAAATGTTTAAGACACCTAATTTCTATGTAATCACTGTTCAATTCTGCCTGTTTTAATTTTGTGGATTTTTTTCAAATCAGACTGTAAGCCCAGTGGCACATGTTCTTGTCCTTGTGGAGAAAGGTCACCTATGGCATATTAGGATCCTCTCCCTGAGGAAAGGAGGTCTGTCACAGGAAAGGGTTCTCTATTCCAGAAATCAGAGTACCCAAATGTAGATTTTGCTCTAAACTCTGGATCTGGGGCAAAGTTTGGGAAAGGATTTGTGGTCTGCATCTGACCAAAAATTTAAGAGTCTCTATTCTAATCTGTCCTTTTCTACCCTACATGTTCACTCACCCTGCTCATTTCTAAGGGTCTAAATTACTGTGACAAGTGCCTTTACATGTAATGCTCAAAGTGCAGGGCTAGCTTTCATTTAATCAATATTATGTACATAAAATTATTGAGGTATTGAACTCTTTAATAATCATCAACATGACAGTTGATACCTGTGTAGTGAGGTTTTTTTCTTCTATCTGTGCAGGAAAGGGCAAGGTTAAGTGTTATAAGCACATCAAATCATGGAGAAAAGATAGGCAAACACACAGGCTAACAAACCCCTGAACTCTATCAAAATTCAGCTATCAAAAAAATTCAACCATCAAAAAAAGAATCAGTAAAGTATTTGATTGTATTTTGCTCTTGTGCCTGAAGATACAAAGGAAGATGTTATATTATCTATACCAACAAATGTAAAGCTGTAAAGAACAATATCCATTGATAGGCTTAAGGCAATGTTCTGTACTATTTTTCAGATGGACGAGTACTTCACAAATATTTGAGTGAATGGCAAGGTATTCAATATGTAAAAGCAGCATAGGTTCATGGAATTAACCATTAGGAAAACAACAATACTTAAGAAATCATCTGCATAAATGATATTATTTCATTTTTTCACTCTGTATAGAATCATTACCTCCTGTTAACTGTGGGAAAAAAAAAAAAAAAGAGTACAGCAGTAAAACCACAATTTTGATTAGGTTATATAAGCGCAGACCTTACCAAAATTCATGTGAACTATGGCTAGAAAGCTGAAAGCAAATCTATTAACACTTTGTTCCTCTCCGCTCTTAGAGATCCCTTATCCGGTTCAGTAATTTAGTTTAAGTATCACTGAAAAATGACAGACACTTATTATGAAACACTTTAAAATCATGAGATTCCAAGAGATTCACTATACCCATCACCATATAAAATATTAATTTCAAGAGTTTGAACAAGAGTTTCTTGTTGACCGTGTATGTTTCATGTGCAACATGATCCCACCTACCGAGGAACCACAGAAAACACGTAATCCCACAGCATTAAAGCCTAGTTTACTTTCATTTCTCTTAAGATTTATAATTCTGTCACCAGATGAGCTATGTTTCTCTGCTACCTACTCCTGCTCCACCTCCTCAGCACTTCTTTTTTTTGTTTTTGTAAGGGGTTTTTTTGTGGTTTTTTTCTTTTTCTTTGTTTGTTTTGTTTTATTTTGTTTTTGAAAATCCAAGAAAACTAAAACAGACAGTGCAACAAGGGAAAATATTTAAACATAATGAGGTCAAGGTAATATAAGGTTATTGTTCCCAGAGCAGTATTAATTTTACCACACTGAACACACTTCATATATAATTATATGCACATATTACTACTAACAGCAACTTACAAAATATAAATCACTCACTGGAGCCAAGTAATGGCTACTATGGGAACTTTTATGTTTTTTTTTCTCAGCTGACTTTTTGTATCTATATTGTTTAATTGTTGCATTAAAAGGATTTATATTTTCTCATTTGCTTTATGTTATAGTTTTACAATATACTGTAGCTTGTTCCAATACACTCTGCTACTGGAACTACCAAATGTGGAGGATTTGGGATGTTTTTCTAGGTAAGGTAAACTTTAGGAGATTTCACAAGTTCTCAGTGACAGGTGACTGGAAACTGAGAGTGAAATAACATTGAAAATTTGGGGCATTTCTGTCCAAATTTATAGAATCAGTTTCAGACCCTCTTCTAAGGTTTAAAAAAAGTTCAGAATATGTGTTCTAAATTACAGCAATAAAAGTACCTCAAAGCTAAAAGTTTGGACATATAAAGAATTCAAATTTCCATTTAATCTTCGAGAGTCAGATATTTTGTTGTAAAAAGAGGATGTAAAATGCTACTAGCTCATACAAAATAGACAACAATTCTTTTAAGGAAGAATTACTATATAGAATTTGCATCCCAGAGGCCCAGATTCAACTATTTACCAAAAAGCTCTAAAAAACAACAATAACAAAAATTACCATCATGAAACCAAAAACCAGCCCAGTCATATATGTTGGAAGACAAAAACGTATTCATGGGATGTTCATGATAACAAAGCACAAATTTGTGAAGCTCTCATTGTTTTACAGAAAGGAAAGAAAAAGGAATTATCATCTATCGAAGTCCAGTGATTAAATCCAGAATACTTACAAATACCCACTCCACTGACATGGCTGTCCTGCTTATGATTCTTCAAGGCTGGTACTATGGATGGCTTCTAACTTTTTAAGCAGTTACTAAATATTTTGTTGTGATTGTATTGAACTAAGATCACTTAGATACTTTTACAGTTGATGCAAGATGACCCATTTTACTTCTCACCACCACACCTGGTTTTTGTCTCAGTTGCTGATGCAGTAACTGCGTATCCATAATAAAAGGTCTGATGAAATCAGGCACAACAGCATTCAACAGCTGGAGATGTCTGAAACATGGGCAGGTCTATCTCTCCCCACTTCACAGACATAATAGCAGTATATTCTGACCTACAAATGCAAAATAGAATTGTGATTTTACAACATACTCCAGACATCCAAAATGTAACTGTGCCTCAGTCTGTTGGTTACCTGTCCGTACCAGAGGCCATTCTTGTTTCTGTGGTTTGAGAGCCACCACATCATCTAGAAAGCAAAATATCTGAAAGTCATCTGGTCACAGATAGCACTGCTAGTCATCCCCTTACAGCTAATACTAATCCTGCTTCAGGGTATGGATCTTTCTAATCCCAAACACTAAAAACATAGCCATGGAAGTAAACCATGTATCCCTAAATAAAGGGAATATAAGAGAGTCAGAACTATGCATGATTTTCATGCAGGACAAATTACACTGAAGTTAATATTTTAATTAAAGCTACAGTATTTTACTTTCTTCCAAAACCCAGGTTTTACTCTTTTCCCTGATAAATCCTGTTGGTCTGTCCTCTCTTCCTCTATTTCACCTTCTGAAGACCTTTGAATTAAAGAAATACTAAATGAGCATCTTTCCAGAACTAAGCTGCATTACTTTAAGTTTGGCAGAGATATTTTTTTACCATTTCTTTAAGGCCTGAAAAGTCTATGGCTGGCACGACCTGTGATGGCTGCAGACAAAGTTTAATCCACATCTATTTAACATTATGTGTAAATTAGTGAACTTAATCCATGAAGAAAGGAACACTAATATTTACACATTTGTTTCTCAGAAATTCTGAAACATAAACTAAATGAAAATACCATTTATTAACAATTTACTGCAAAATAAAATGTTGTCAAAAAAGAGCTGAGTTTTAATTTAAATTACTAGTGATTATGGATAAGACTAAGAACATCTTAACTAAATCAGTCTGCAGATACTGTTTGACTCAAGAGTTTAATGAGATACACTAGGTCTGGCAGGGATGGAGTTAATATTCTTCAACAGCCTACATGGTAGTGTGTTTTGAATTTGTGACTAAAAACTAAAACAGTGTCGATTACACACCACTGTTTTGGTTATCAGAGGGGACTGCTTGTACAGCATCAAGGTTTTGTTTTGTGGGGCTTTTTACCTTCCTTTTCCACTCTTTTCCCCTAGACAAGGCTAAGGATGTGAAAGAAGTTGGGAGGGAGCACAACCAGGACAGCTGACCCAAACTTACCAGAGAGATACTCCATACCATATAACCATGTGCTCAGCAATAAAAGTTCAGCAAAAGGAGGAAGAAGGCAGAACACTTGATGCTACAGCATTTGTCTTCCTCAGGAACTGTTACACATGATGTAGCCCTGCTTTCTGGAAAAGTCTGCCTCTTGATGAGAAGTCGTGAGTTAACATCTTATTTTGGTTTGCTTCTGCTTGCAGCCTTGTCTTGCCAATTAATTTGTCTTTGTCTTGAGTTATCTCATTTGTGTCCCTGTGATTATCCCCCACCACCACCCTCCTGGGGTTAATAAGCAATGACTAGGTGGGGGCTTAGCTTCCAAATAGGGTCAATCTGCCACAGAAGAAAAAAATAAACCAAATAGGCTTAATTTTATATACACACTCTAGGCGGACATACATGATTATACACTCCAGCTTTTAGACTGGAAGTGTCATCTAGATAAAGTTATCTGAGAGTGGAAAATAGCAGAGAAACTCTCCAGTAGGAAGAAAAAACAGACTCTCAGTGTCATTCATCAAATTCATGAAGCCTGATAAAGGCTTAAGAAGACAATATCTGTGCCCAGGAAGCTTTAACTATTAAGAAAATTAATTAGTAACTGGCAGAAAACTAGAACTAAGTGCAGAGAATGGTGGAAACATTCAAAGCAGGGAAATGGGTTTCTCTGAACATTAACATATTGATAAGGAAAAGGATAAAGGAGGAAAGACAGTAAGAAAAACATGTAAACCATTCTCTAGTAAAATCTCTCCTCTTTCTAACTGTCAGAAATCTTCTTTAAAAAGAAAGTTATGGCCACTGCTGGAGAGACTTAGGAAGAAAACACTGCTCCATGAGCACCTAACTGATTAAAATTTTAGCCACCCATAGTATATTTATTACTTCTACTGCCAAAGTTTTGCTCTCTATCGCATGACACTTAACAGTGGGACCAGAATCTTCCAGCAGAAGTCAGACTGGCACCTCAGAAGCTATTTACTCACAGTTTATTGTTATAAATAAAAAACAAACAAACAAACCTCCAAACAAATAAAATGCCAAATGCTGAGCACTCATCAACTTGCATTTATTCATAGACTGAGATTCTTATGCATAGCTGATGCACGTGCATCATACATTTAGACATATCTCTCTTCAGATCTAAGCTACAAAATGGGTAGCGCAGTGAGAGCGCAGACCCGACCTCATAGTGCTTTGAGAGAGAAACATTTCTAATAACTTCTTCTGCCCCAGTAATAAGGAAGTTATCAGGCTTCTAAACTTCATCATTTCAATATCTAAATCAATAAAGGGTGGAGAAGGAGCCCAGAAGGCATGTCAAGCACAGGGGAGGAGGGAGAAGGAACAATCTCAAAAAATGTTGTGATAATTGCTAAGAGCAACAGATCATAATGAAAAAAAAAATGGAAAAAGCACTGAAGATAATTTTGCAATCCTCATTTTGAAGTCTGGCTATGATTCACTGCACTGTATACAGTGAATAAAGATAATGCAAGTGTGCATAATTTTGACCATCTAGTGAAAAATTAATATTGCCTCCCTAAGAGTTGCCCACTTCAGTGTGGGCACACTCCATGAGTTGTGCTACTTCTAATTGTTCTAAAGCATATTAATCAAGACATGCTTTTGGGTGTTTTGCAGCTTCTCCACTAATTAAGTCAGGCCTTTCTTCACTTGCATTTGAAAGAGAATATGAAGGTAAAAGCAGGGTTTGGGAATTTTTTTTCCTCCATAACTTGTCTCATTATGGAACTGAGTGTGATTAAGCCTGTGAATGTACAGTCAGCAAGCAGAACAGAACTGCTGAGTGCCCACAAATACTGCTAAAATCAATAAAAACTGCAGGGACATTGTGACTTTGAGACACAGTTCATCCTTCTTCAGAAGCCTACTCATAGGTAGAAAGGCTTATTCTGAAGCTGTGTGAAAAAATTTTTCTATTTTACTTCCAGAGGTGTATTGTACCAGAGAAGCCAAGTCCCAGGGCAGAGTGAGAAGCAAAGAAGAAAACCTCTGTCTCAAGAAGATGAGTAGAGTTCATAAACATCATGGGTCCATTTGCACACATAGGCAACAGACCCACAGTCAGGAAAGGTATTCCATGAGCATCACATCATGTAATACTGCAGATTAACAGGCCCAACCAAAGTTCCCAAAGAAAAATATCTTTCTGTTATCTAGCTAGGATGACTATGAAGAGTTTGGCATTCAAGGATGATGGAATGAACACATCCTATCAAGAACACATTAAGTCTTGTCCTTATTCCATCTCCAGTTGAGCACTGCCATCAGAAGGGCATTAATGACGCATAGCAGTCATAGCACAGGAGTCACAAGCACTTTCAAAGCCAAAGAGGCCAGGCTGTGCAGCCTGTCTGCCTTCATCATTACTGCCAGAGGTTGAGATGTCTAGGTATTAGTTAGATGAGTACTAAAAAGGCAATATGATAACTGACTTGTTTAAAGATATGTCCTTGTTTAGACCACAAGTGCTGCAGTTAGCACTGCAAAACATGTGCCATCATCAAAGAAAGTGATGGAATCAAGAGGGAGGTTGAAGACCTGAAGACATTACCTTGACCAGCACAGGGCTAAACTGAGAAGCAGGAATACAAAAAGCAGTAGATCACCTAGACAACACAACAAGCAAGTGTACAGCTTCAGCAATGTCCTCTGTATGAAAAGATACTCTGTTGAGAAAGAAGATGCAGAACCTGGCAATAAGCTCAAAAAGTTCTGAAAAGAAAGGCAACAACATGATATATGTTTGAGATCATCTGCAAAAAATGTCTAATGAGGAAACTAGGAGTAATTGAAGTGTCATGACAGTTGATCTGCCTTATGTGTATTGTGCACATTGGAAGATAGAAAATAGTCCAGAAAATCTACAATATATAGGTATAAATATGTATATTGTATGCTTGTATACATATACATGTAAATACAGAAAAGATGCACCATTTGAAGGACAAGAAAATATCCAGTTCATAGAAAAAAAGAAAATTCAGATCATTAATTCTGAAAAGAAAATGATTTTCTCCCCATTTATTTTAAATCAGTATATCCTGATGTGGGAAACTGCAGTTTTACACATTGCAACATATTAGGCTGTATGAAGAGGATAGGGAATATGAAATTTTTGCCAGTTCTAATTTTAACACATTAGAGCTTGAACATTAACAACAATCTTTTTTTTTCCCTGATTCTAAAGACATCCATCATTTTCCCTTCATCCTTACATTCTTGCTATTTTTGCAGAGAATTTTAGAAAAAAAAAAAAGTCTATAGAAATGAGAATTGTGTCATTTCTTAAATCAAACCCCAAGATAGTTAAACCTACTGGCTTGTTTCTACTCTTCTGTTATAATGTCCTTGTCACATTGGTCCTTCTGTCCCTGATTGACTCTAGTAATGTCCCCTCTTTCCTGCATCAGAATTCATAGACTTGACTAATATGCAGAACAAATGCATTTGGAAGTATACACCAGAGTATTCTGGAATAATGTATTAAGTTATTATGTGAAACACCTGATCAATTACTATTTAATACTGAATATTTAAATTTGCCCTCATTTCATGACCAAAGACTTTTTTTCCAGAAAAGTTGGAATTGGTTGCTTTTAGAGGAAAATAAGAGTAGATCCCCAAAAGACCCCAGTGGAAAGACAACTTGTGGCAGGGAGAAGCAAAAACCAGTGGCTCTCCATGGGCCATAAGCAGGGCAGCTGTAGGGCACTGGGGATCCCCAGCCCTGCCCTCTGGGAAGGGACAATGAATGGCTGGGATGTGGGCCCAGCTTTGTGAGGCCCATGGATGGGCATGGCAGGACAGGGCTGCAGTAAGCTGGAGACCAGACTCTGCTGCGACATTGCTGGGGCAGGGCGGGGCAGGGACAGTTGAGGATGCTGGCACCATTAGAATCACCACAACTTGCACAACACCCTCAGCAAGAGCTATAAACAAGGAGCACATGTAAGCTTTCGGTTTAAATTTTTGAAGTTTCAAAGTCACCTAATAAAATTTTACTTACTATTTGTAAACCCCATAAAGTATAGTTAAAGGTCTCCACATTTATTTGTTTTCTAGTATAAGAAGTGCATGGATTTATAGTGGCTTCGCTGAAAGGCAATGTCTCATTGGAGACTAGAAGTAGAAAAGTAGCTGTGAAAAATACATAGGCTGCTGAAGGAGGTGGATGACTTGACAACAAATAAGGCCAAGGTATTTATCATCATCACCTATCTCAGTCAGGTCTACCACACCTCTGGGATTGGTGAAATGGGTCATGGAGGTCTACCAGCAGTCCATGAGGACTCAGGGATTAACTGAGAGAATTGAACCCACACAAGCCCATGGTATTCATCAGGCTGTATCCAAGTCCGGAGAGAGCTGGCAGACATCCTTGCAGGGCTCCTTTCTATTACCTTTGAAAGCTCATAGAGATCAAGTGTTCCTGCATGACTGGAGAAGGGCAAATGTTGTATCAACCTTCAGAAAAAGTCAAAAGGTAAATGCAGGGACTCCCAAGTCTCAATTTGATCTCTCGAAAAAGTCACAGACCAAGTCTTTTCCAAGCATGTTTCTGGGCACATGAAGTAGATAAGATGACCGGGCACAGTCAGCACACCTAAGCGTAGATGATCATCTGCTAAGCATAGATTGTCATCTAGGATAAAATTACTTGATTTGTGGATGAAGAAAGAGCAGTAGACGTTATTTGCCTTGGAAATGTTCTTGACTCTCACAGTATCCTTGTATGCAATTTATGATGTTATGATCTGTATTGGTAGGCAATTAAATGTAAACAAAACCTGCTTGGTTGATCAGTCTCACAAGACAGTACACAGATCATCATGTATCTGTACCTGGAGGTTAGCAACAAGTGGAGTACCACAGGGGTCTATCCTGGGACCTATCCTTTCTAATATATTTATCAATGCCTCGGAGGTAAGTGGTGCAAACCCTTTCATCGAGTTTGGAGGTGGCGTCAAATTAGAAGAAACAGCTGATATGCTTAAGAGCAGGACTTCCATTAAAAGGTACCTAGACAGACTATAGGAATGGGCCAGCAGGAACTTTATTAATTTCAACAATTCAAAATTCAAAGCCCTGCACCTGGGAAGAAATAAGCCTTTGCAACCATGCAGGCAGGGGATTGATAGGCTGGGGAGGAGCTGTACAGAAAAGGACCTTGGGTAGACAAACAGCAGTATAACCTGTCAGCAAAAAAAAAAGAAAAAAAATCACAGTATCCTAGGTTGTATTATCATAACTAGTAGATAAAAGCACTTCATAGATCACATCTCAAATACTGTGTCTATTTTTTTCCCCCTCAATACAAGACAGACATTGATGAACTGGAGCAAGTTCATCAGAGTTCAGTGGGGAGCTACTGAAATGGGGGTCTGAAGAATTCATCCTATGGTTAGAAACCAAGCTAATTTGTCTTGTTCAATCTGAAGACAAGGCTTCAGAGAAGCCTACTTGCAGCCTTCTAATATCTACACAAAGGTCACAAAGACAATGGAGACAGGTTCTTCAAAATTATGTGTTATGGGAAGCAGAGAAACAGCAAGCATGAGTTGAAATGAGAGATGAGACTGGCTAAAAGGAAAATTTTTTTGTCACAAGGATGGACAGTCATCAAAACTGGCTGCTCAGAAGGGGTGTGTAGTCCCTTTCCTTGGAGATTTTCAAGTATATAAAGTATATAAAGCCCCAAGTAACATGGTTTGAGCTCACAGCTGATACTACTTTGAATGTGAGGTTGGACTAAAGACCTTTTTAGGTTCCTTCCAAAATGAATTATCCTATGATACTATGATTATATTGCCTGTCTATTATAGAAGGACTCAAAATCTGCATTAAGTCTTTGAACTTCACACAAGCACTATCATGAGACATGTCTTTTCCAGAATATGCTACGTCACATATCCCCTTGACCAGTCAAAATTAGAAGTCACAGTTTAATCATGGAACCAGAAAATTGTTGAGGTTAGAAGGGACCTTTCAAACTGTCTAGTCAAATCCTTCTGCTCAAGTTGGGTCAGCAGAATAGGCTTCCCAGTAAAAGCAACATATGTAGAGAAATTCTTAACTCATTTTGTTATTAAAGTAAATTTCTTTCCTCTGCAGAAACCCTGCTTTATAACAAGAAAAGCCAAGGCATCCAGTGACTTCCTTAGCTGCAAATACCAACACAAAAATCAGTCAATCTTCTCTTCTTGTCTGAAGAGTGGCAAAAATATACTAAACACTCCTACCACAACTTGGTGAAGTCCCAGGAGTGTAAGTCTGACAGTAGGTGACTAAAGCAAAGATAGTGACATTCTACGAAAACAAAATGGAACTAGTCTCAAGAAAATGTTGGGGGGCTTACTTTCTTTTAATTCGTTGAAACATAACTGAAGCATATTTAGCTGGATTGAGTAGGGCAACCAGAAACAGTGCTATGGATGCCTAATTTGGAATTGTCAAATTCTGTAGTAGCAGAGTAGATCAGGACTTTTTTTTTGAAATTGAAATGTTACCTAGGACTTGATACACATTTGTGCAGTAGTCTTCATACATTCTGGCTGCTAGTTTCTGCTCAATCTAATATAGGCATAGGAGAAAGTAAAAAATAATTGATTAAAAAATATGGAGGCAAGACTAAAGAGCTTCCCTAAAGTTACTTGGCATGGTGAATTTTAAATATAATATAGAATAAAATTATAACTTACTATATATTCAGGCAGTATATTTCTTCCTCAAAAAGGGTTACACTTTCTCACCTAGAGTGCCAAATGATTTATTTAGCAACTGATTAACTTTTAATGTCATGATCTCTGGCCTGTATTTCATCTAAAATGGGGAAAGTTATCATTGTTCTTATTAAAGATCCAGAGATTTACTCATTTGCTTTCATAACTCAAGGGCTATAATTATAATTTAGACGTCAATGAATTCTTCTGGATCTACCATGTAATATAATGTTTCCTAAGTGGAAAATATAGACTTGATAATACTTCTAGGACTTTCTTCCAAGATAGCTAAGTTTCTTAAGGTGTTACTTTATTCTCAGAAAAATCTCACCTTATCCAAACAAAGACTAATCTCTATCATTTATAGAGTTATCTCTCTTCCTCATTAAAATAAAAGTAATCTGTATCAATAAAGCAGATTACCCCTGCTTCTCCCTCTGCTGCTGCCAGCAGAACATCGCATTTATGTGCCTTTGTCTCAAAGAGATTATACATTTTTTCCACTAACTCATATTAAGATAAAATGGAATTGATTTTCAAGAGCATGAACAACAAAACCTAAACCAGGAATATTCGGTAGGGATTTACCAAGTGCAAATCGTCCTTGACCAGCCCAATTGCCTTCTACGAAGAAACGACTAGCAGTATGGACCGGGGAAGGGCAGCAGATATAATGCACCTTGGCTTTCAAAAGGCTTTTGACAAAACCTCCCCCAGCACTGATTTAGAAGCTGAGAAACTACGGGCTGACTAGATTACTAGATATGTTGAAAATCGCCTGGACACTGGGCTCACAGTAATCAATGGCTCAAAGTCCAGCTGGCAGTCAATAACACAAAGAGAAGCAACGAGGTCATTCTGGATCTGACACTGTTTCTTATCTTCATTAGCAACACGGGTCATGAGGAAAAATGCACTTACTATAAAATGTGAGGACAGCACTTAATGGAGGGAAAGTTGATACACTGAGTGACAGAGTTTTAATTCACAGCAGTCTTGAGAAACCTGTAAACTAGACCAACAGGAGTTTCCCAAAGCTCAGTAAGCAGAATTGCAAAGCTCTGCACCTGGAGAAGAATAACCTCATGCACAAGTACAGCTGGAAAGTGGCTCTCTGAGTCCAAGCCTTCCTGAAAGGGCCAGGGACCATGATGGATTCCAGTGTGAGCCATGGTGCAGTCTCCCTCTGAAGCTGGTGAGCCAGTACTGGGCCACCTTGAGAAGTGTAGCCATCAGGTCAAGGAAGCTCCTTGAGCTGCATCTGGAAAAGGCTGTATCTGGTAAGCTGTGTTCGGTTTGGGGCTCTGCAGTTCATGAAGGATGCTGAGAAGTTAAAGAAGGTCCAATAGAGGGCTTTAAAGACGGTCATCACTTGACCCATTAGAAGACACTGAGAGAGCTGGGGTTGTTCAGTCTGGTAAAGAGGATGTTCTAATAACAGCCTGCAGCTACTTCCAATGACAATGGAGTCAATTTCTTATTAGATATGGATAGTGGCAAGAGAAGGGGCAACAATAAGTAGTTACACTTAGGAAGATTGATGGACAATAAGAAAAATTTCTTCACTAGAAAGATAGTTTACTAGAATATATTATTCACATAGGTGGAATCTCCATCCTTAGAGGTTTTCAAGGTTGTCTAGACAAAGCTACAGCTCACTTGATCTAGAGTTGCTAACAGTCCTGCAACAAGCAGAATGATGAACTTGATTGCTTCCAGTGGCTGCTTCCGAACAAAATTTTAGTGAATCTGTGAAAATTTATGAAATAAATGTCACTGACAAGTGTAACTTGCTTTTTATAGTAATGTTTAGAAGGGTTATGAAATATGCCCTTTGTTCATGAAGTGCTTTGAATAAATGTAACCACATTAGAGAAAGGGCTAATCCAAAATGGCGAGATCTCTGTTCACATTACCTACATGAAGAAACAATGTTAGTTGTTTAGGACAATTCTTCACCTATATAGAAAATGCTGCCTTAATTACAAATCAACATTGAAAGGTAATTTTTTTATAGGTAGAATGTGGCCTAGACTTTAAACAGAAAACAGCATGAAATGCCATTTCCTTTCTATATGCTTAGATGTATTAAACATTTTTTATTGTTTTTACAATCATGTCAAATTAAACACAAGAGTGCCAAAAGTGTCTAGTATTTGCTCAGAGAAAAGAATCATGAACATATTCTGTCAACTTTTTGCCAGTTCTCCCATGCAAGTATTTTTTACTTCTTTTAAATGAGTCTGAAAGGAGTCTACCATCAAGCAAAAATAAAGAAAAAATAAAATAATAATAATAATAATAAAAAAGAACTACAAATTTAAAAAGTTAATTTAAATCTGTAAGAAAGTAACAAGATACTGAATTTTGCTCATGTTTTTCAATACAAGTATGGCATGGTGTTGTATTCCAAGTGCCAAGTAATAAACAGATACATAGAATTTGGTTACTCCTTCCTGACTACTAAGGAAACCCTTGGATATGATGCCTGTCCTGGCAAGCTCTCTGCTAAAAAACCTGCCTCCTACCACACACATTATTTAATATCTGCATAAACCAGTATTATGCCAAATGCATAAATGGTTTTGCCTACTATGGGTAGTAGGCAAATAACAAGAAAATATGAATTTGTATGCAAACTGCATTAATTTGTGGGATCTACCTTATCTCCCTCAGCAAAAGAGTTTTATATTTTAATTATTGCATTAAAATTTAGCCACTCATCTTTAACAAAGCTAATGAGCTACTTAGTACTGCTGCTGCAGCCATTTGGTCTTACTGACTTCGGTGGTGTATATATAGCCACTTATTGAGAGAATAAAGGAATAAAAAAGCCAATTTGTAGTGGAATTATAAAATGGCTCAGGGACAAATCCTGGAAAGCCATAGACAATACTCAGAACCAGTAAAAAGATAATGAATTCACTACATATGTCTTTATCCATAAATTAAATCAGGACAAGGCAACAGCTCAAATACCAAACTACACTCATCCATAACATTTAACTGCTAACATGTATACTCTGTCAACAGTTGGCAATTATTATTCTCCCAGACAGTAGGAGATTAAGTGCAGTTTGCAGGACAAGACAGGTCAGGGACTGTGTGTTGTGAATGCATAAATACACTGTGGTCCATTTTATCTTCTACCATGGGCGCAACGCTCTAGTCTTCAAGAAAGCTGCCAGGAATAAGAATCAGCACTACACTTTCCTGTGCTCCAGAATCAGGATGGACAAAACCAGAGATTGTATCAGGTAACACCAATAAAACTACTTTGTCCTTATTCTAGAATTAGTTCTCCAATGCTCTTTGTTCTTCAGCATACATTCACTATGACACTTTACTAGTCCCTCAAGGAACAATGAGTATGTCTGGCATTCACTACTGTTACCACAGCCCATGAAAACATTCTTGATAAATTAAATATTCAGAGCCTGTATACTGCTCACACTGCAGCCACAGCAGCAAACGGCCAACCTTAGGCCTGTGGGTAGGGTTTTTAACCAGTTTCCACTGTGGCTTTTCTGCTGCAGCAGTAATGTTGACAGTACCTGACCTAAGGAGCTTCTAACTAGCTCAACTTGTTCACCCCAGCTGCAGCTGCTATAACACAGACATGCCAAAAGTCCTGCTCTCAGAAGCCACAGGGGTCTTCAAAAATTTTTCTCAGCTGCTGACCAGCCCTGTAGTCCAAGTTGGTTGGAGCTCATAGGTCATACACAGAACAGCACACACCCTGCTCTTGTGAAACAGAAGTTGAGCTAATGTGCAAACCCCAACAGGATTGACAAGAGATCTCCAGTGGCACCTCCCCAGGCCCAAACTGTACCCAAATATGGAGCAAGCCCAGGAGGCCAGCCCCACAAATGAACACACAGATGAAAAATTCCCCCGCATCACTCCAGTGATGTTGGGCAGAGGTGAAGTAGTTTTAACCATGTCTATATGAGATCATACAGCTTCAGCAGGAGAAGTATTGCATGTTATCCCAAAGCAGAGAACAAAATGGTATACCATTTTGTCCAGAACAAAATGGTGTACCTTAAAAAGTATTGGAGCACCCCTACCTAAATCCAATACACATGCACAGGTCTGAGTACAATAAAGGAAAATTTTGCCCATGATACTGATATGAGCAATCCCCTTCCTGATAATATTCCCATAACCATAATAGAAAAAAACCCTTCATACTGTATAATCCCGTCAAACCAGTGAAATTCAGTAAGCAGTACATGACTCAGTTTAACTGCCTCAAAAAACCCAAATATAACCCTGTTATGCATTTTAATTTCTGGTCCTTAACACTCTAAAGAGCTTTCAGGGTGATGCCTTCAATAAGCCATCTCCTGAAGTTCTGATAATAAAGTTTTTATTTCTTTCTTGTAAGTAGAGAAAAACAAGCTATGCCTCTGAGCTATGAACAAACCCCAAAAATGCTTGATTTTTTTCATTTTGCTTCTAATAAAATAAAAAAACAGAAAGTCCATTCAAAAATGGTAAAAAGCTGCCACACAGCTGTAAATGTAGTTGGTATCACCATATTTGAGTAGCAGAGGCTACTCAAGTGTGTCACTTATAACATTAAGGAGGAAAAAAAAAAAGAAAAGCAACATTTCAGTCAGTGGAGATTGGTACTTGCCTCATGAAAAGCCCACTTATTTAAGGTGACATTAAACTATTTTGTTAAGTCTTAAAGAGCTGCCTCAGTAAAGCATTAGTTTTTCAATTGGATCAAACTAATTTGACTTACAATAAGTGGGAGGAATGGTTTAATTAGCACTATTGAATATACTCTGCACCAGACTAGATTTTCTTCACGGCATCAGGCAGAACTCATTAAAAAAGAGAACTCAACCTTTTGCTCATAATTACCTCTGGTAGACCAGCACTTGAGACAATTTTCTAATTGCAGAAGAGGAACTGCACAAAGCTACCATTCAAATGCATCTTTAATTTAGTTTTATTTTCTGCTCAGCCTTCCAAAACTAATTATTTAACACGGAGGTTAGAAAATTGGAGAGTGAGCCTCAAGAGAGATGGGGCAGAAGGTCTCTTAAAAAAATTGCATTTGAGCTTTGAGGAGGAAGGACGATTCTAAAAAACAACTTGTAAAATTGCATAAGAAAAAAATGCCCACCAAACAATCCCTGTAAAGGGCATACAGTTCAGCATTGTTTTTGTCTTCACACAGCTGTCTTTTGAGATTGGAGAGTTATGTGGCGAATTAAATTCACTGTTGATAAAGGTAAAGTTTTGCATATGGAAAAAGAAATAAGGTTTGACATAGAGTGACAGATTTTGAGCTGACCATAACAAGCCATAAAATACAACTCAGATTTGCTCTGTGGCAGCCAATAGAAGCCGTGAAAGAAATCTCTGAGATCACCTCTGACGAAGAGAACAATGTACATG
>JAWWES010000081.1:79239519-79267188 GCA_035583135.1 Lophotriccus pileatus | reverse complement strand
ATTTGCTCTGTGGCAGCCAATAGAAGCCGTGAAAGAAATCTCTGAGATCACCTCTGACGAAGAGAACAATGTACATGGGGAAAAGCATAAAGGGAGGGTTTCCTGCTCCACATTTATTACTAAGACATACTCTGACCTCATAGTACACATACAGCAATGTGCATACAAGGAACTGTATGGAGCCAGCATTTTAAATTAAGTCTTAAAATAGACTTTGTGACTGTGAGAAAACTACTTTGACAAAGTGTCATTTATCATCAATTATATGGCCAGCACAAGGTTCAGACATCAATGTTCCTGCTGCATACCCATAATCTGGATGATATCTAGAGGAAAGGCCGGTAGAGCTACTAGGGAGTCACCATGTCAACCAAGTATTTTCTTTTGCACAAGGAAATGTCTGCACTAAGCTTAAGACTTTCTTTGACTATGTTTACAGCATGGTCAAAGATCAAACTAAGGAGTATTAATAGGACAGAAAGGAGCTTGGCAGCACCATTGAGAGAAACCTCAGCATCTTCCAGGATACATCTGTAAGTCTGCAGCTTTTCTAGTGAGTGATATCTATGTTGTCTTGCATACAGGAAGGCTTTCCCTTGCTTAACGCAGCAAATCTCTGTTCTATTGTCATTTTACTATGTAGATCTTCATAAACATCACTTACCACAGCTGCATCGTAGATGGGAAGCTGCTATTAAGAAAAATTATAAGCACCTTCTAAAGGGCAACTTTCTCTCAGCTAACTTTCTTTGATAGCATCTTGACTTATAAATTTATTGACAATAAATTCTTGTTTCACTCCATAACATCAAGAATTGTTTTCTTGATAATAGAAGCAAGTTAATGCATAACATTGTTCATTACCAGCTGCTACAGAATCCTGTAAATCTTTCAAAGGTTATTGCTTGCTATAATGAACATATCTAAATTAGGCTTCAGTACAGACAGCAGTGTTCAATACATTCAGTAGCTACAGTAATATTAGTGTTTAGAGTTACCAAATATGTTTAATCAATTACTTTCCTGTAAGCACCAGTAAGGAAGATAGACAAGGTCATCACAAAAAAAACAACACCTCTCTGATTTAGAGCTTCAAGAAGAGTAACTGTGTTTGCTTTAGGTCCTGAAATAGGGAAAATATTGAACAGTAACAAGAAGTACAAAGACTGATGAAAGAGTAAAAGCTGTGGCTGGATGATACCACTTGAAGTCCTCAGATATAGTGTCATCAAACCCTGTACAGGAATGCTGTTGGCTCAACAAAGCACTGCCAAAAAAACCCTCAAAATTGTATCTTCTATCTTAACTGACGAAAATCTGCATAAGACAAGAGCGATCTCTAACAATATAGTATTTAAATTTTAGCAAATAATTTTGTCTGCCTTAGACAACAAAACTGTCTATTTTTCTTTTCACCTTAATAATTCTAGTGGTTTTTTTCCACATCTTTCATACAACCTGCAATCAATCCATTCATAAAATAAGAACAATTATACTGTCCCATGACAAAAGCCTCAGATTTACCTGGAAAAAAAAGGACTAGACAGGAAACCTATGGCTTGACAGTATTTTCATTTAGTTCAGCGTATCTTTCCTTTAATTTCATGCCTGATTGGGCTGAAAGAGGTCTTTTTCAGACCAACATGACCAACACCAGAAGCAGACTTCTTTCTCCTCAGAAACAGACTTGGAATCAGTTAAGCCAGGCCTAAGCTTTTGATATTATTCTCAAAGAAGAGACTGATTTAAGAATTCACAGCACAGACAAATGCAGGAAGACTAGTCTGTACTATTGAGGAGAGTAAGATTTCTTCTTAAACAATATTTGGTGAAAAATACAATTTAAGAGAATTGTAATTATATAAGAAAAAAGTACTGTGTTAAAACAAAAGTACAGGAATTATTATACTTAACAAAATGCACTTTTTATAGGTGTACTTAAATTATTATGAAGTATCTTAGGGTGAGGCTTGAATATAAATGAAAGAAACAGGATTAAAATTTAAATAATAAAATTTACCATATTTTATGGTGTTTCACCAGAATTTCATTTAGCAAAATAGTGAGTTATATATTTTCACAAGCATAATTCATATGAAGATTTTCTCTACAAATTTAAGTACAAAAAAACCTTATGCTAGACCCTAAATAAAAGTCTCTATTTTAAATTCTTCTGTAGTACTCAAATGATTAAAAATTAATATAATTCAAAATTGTTAAAGGAAGAAATCTATGTCAGATTAATACAAGAAACACATTTAAAAAGTCAAAGATCTTCATCAATGAGTCAGTGCATTGCTATGCCTCGGAGCAGCATACACACGAGCAATATTCTCTATGAATAGAAATGTTATTACATGTATATCACTCTTAGGGGAAAAAATATTGGGTTTTTTGTAAATTTGTAACCCCTTTGCCCCTACAAAAGAGTAAAGATACAAAGAAAAATATGTTTGCAAAAAAATAAAGCCCCAGATGCATTTTAAAATAATTATGGTATGCATCTTCCCAAATCCAGCGGCTCAAAGGATTTCTTAACTCTGAGGAAGCTCAGAAAAAATCTTTCAGTCTATTAACCTCTTGCAGAGCAAAGAACACTAAATGCCTGAGAGGCAATCAAGAAAATTTATTTGGGCATCACTTTCTGCAGTCTTAAAGAACATTTCTACTCAAGACATATAAGTATCTGTTAACTAATGGAATCTCCAAATCTTGTTATTAATTCTTATTTTATTATTATTTTTTAAATCTCTTTGTCTCTCCTCAGAGCTTTCCCCATACATGACGTAGAAGGCTAAACACAGAGCATCAAATTACTCTTGGATAACAACTTCCCTGATGTCTATGAATGTTTCCACGTACTGAAGCAGGGGAAACAAGCAGAATATGTAAAACACTGAGGCATCCTGCTACTGCTACTCAGCCCATGGCAGTTGTACCTCTAGAGAAAAGCAATCCCAAGGGTGGAGAGAGAGTCAGTCGACTAAACAAAGAGGTACTGCAGAGGTCAAGCAGACTGAACAGTATTTAGCTGACACCACTTCAGTATTGTCAATAATGTCAAAATACTATCAGCTACCTGCTGACTGCTTTATATTACTGCTCAGCCTCCAAACTAGGAATACTTTTTTTCATATACAAGTGATATAAATGTTTTGTGATATAAGTCCTTTTTAAACTTCAATTTGCATACCTGCCTACCCAAAACTTCTCTGAGGGTTTTGATCCCTGTATTTAACCCATCAGTTCTGACTGAACCTCAGCCTCAGTTCTTCTCCAAGTACTCTTCACTGTGTTCTCCCAGGTCATGGCAGGCCTTCAATTCCCTGCCTACACTAAACATAAAAGAAGAGAGAAAATCTGTTTGCTACTTGCCAGCTATGTGGGCTCTCCAGACTGCTCAGGTCTTTCTGCTCTTTTTGCTTGTGCTCCAGATAAGAGCACAGCACGGGGGAGGAAGGAAGAGGGATGAGTTCAGCCTACCTCTGTAGCAGACTTAATTGGATGCTTCTGCCTCTGAAAGTGAGCAAGCAAGGCAGCAGAAGGCACTTCAATAAAAAATAGAAAAAAAAATTAAACTAGCCAGGCTCCAAAAATGGAGAGAAAAATTGAAGGTCCTAATTGTGATTAAATCTCATACACTTCAAAAAATTCGAAACAATGACAAGCTACCCACTTTAACCAGATATTCAGGAAATGTCAAATTTAGGTCTTTTCAGGAGCAGCCATCAGGCTCATGGCAGGACACAAAAACATAACCAGAAACAATACTTCATAAAGGGCTTTCCACATAGATCTGCTTTCATCCACAAGGCAGTGCTGTTCAGTGGACCCACTGCCTCTGGCAGAAAAAGAGGGAAAAAGAAATTGCAAAACTTTGAAGACAAGGAGGAAAAAAAAAATCTCTCAAACCATTTAAAATGGCAAAACTAAGAAACCTGGTGAGAAATGCTGTAAAGCAGTGCCCTGAAAACTGATTAAGACAGTTTTTTCCATTGTGTGCTGAAAGGTAGCTGTCCACTATCTTAAAAAACATTCATATAAGGGTTGCTGCAGATAGGGCTTTTCAATAGTAAGGTATGGCTAAGTCTCATGTGGCATTACAAAAAAAAAGGGGAAAGGGGAAGGAGAGTGGAGTTCCATCATACCAAATATTTCTGTGTCACTGAGTTTATGAAGACAGTATGTACATTAAAATCAATATAGCACCTAAAACCTGTGGGAAAAGAATAATGGAGGAAAGAGAAATTTAAAAGGACAAAGTACAAGAGAGTTAAGTTTTTGTACAAAAACTGAACTTTCTAATGCCTGTGTAGAAAACAAAGTCCTTTGTTAATGATAGCAACAATGTAGTCCAATAAATCAATGAAAAGGGCAACTGGTGCAGAGTTTACAGAATTTAAAATAAAAAGAAAACCCACAGAGGGAATTTCTTGACTTTCCCTGCAAAACGTTCACCATTTAATATTGTGTTATGTACAAAGTATACCATTAAAACTTTTCTAAACCATCTTTGATTCAATATCTGTATCATGTAGCTTTCCACTTGAGGATATCTTTAAGAACTTTATTTTGGAATTTCTAAAATACTAGTTTCTAGTGTTTTAATTAAACTTCAGTCAAGTAACAGAACTAATATAACTTTTCTAAAACATAGTGCATATCAATATGCTGTATACATCATTCCTTTCAGTCAGTCAATCAGAAAGTTGAGCAACTGAGAGGAGAAGTAAACATACATTTGAGATAAAACTAGAATTGGTAGATTTACATTTTAGTCACAATGCTGCATTTCTGTACTGTAATCTTTTGCTAAAATATACTGGTACCCTGCCTGTTTTCAACAGTATGTGCTTCATTTCACTTTTAAATTTACTAGTGCTTACTTTTATAATTCAGAAATAAAGAATATAGAATTGCACAGGAACACTCAGAATAAATTCAAGATAATTTCTTGTTAGAACCATGTAGAGCAATACAATTGCCAGCTTCTGAGAATGGTAAGTGCCTCCCTGTTTGAGGTTGACTGACCCTGATTGGATGCCACATACTCCTCAGTCACTCTCCTCCTCGGCTGGACAGAGAGAAAATATGACAAAAGGCTCATGGGCTAAGATAAGGGCAGGGAAGATCACTCACCAGTTGCCACCATGGGCAAAGCAGACTCAAGTTGGGAAAACTGGTTTCATTTATCACCAACCAAATCAGAGTAGGATAATAAGAATAAACCCCAAATCCTAAAATCACCTTTCTTGCCCCCACCTCCTCTCCTCTTCCCAGGCTCAACTTCACCCTCAAATTCTCTAGCTCCTCCCATCTATTGGCATAGGGAGATGGGGAATGGGGGCTGCGGTCAGTTCATCACACATTGTCTCTGACACCCCTTCCTTCTTAGTGGGAGGACTCCTTACACTCTTCCCCAGCTCCCATGGGAGACAGTCTTCCATGAACTTTTCCAGTGTGAGTCCCTCTCACAGGCTGTAGTTCTTCATCTACTGCTCCAGTGCGGGCCCCTTTGAAGTGCAGTTCTTCAGGAACAGGTTGCTCCAGAGTAGGTCCTGTGCAGGGTCACAAGTCCTGCCAGTAAACCTTCTCCACCATAGGCGCCTCTCTCCATTGCTTCCCCTGGCCCTGCCAGGAGCCTGCTTCAGTGTGGGCTTCCCACAGGGTCACAGCCTCCTTCAGGTATCCACCTGATGCTGTGGGGTCCTCCACATGCTGCAGATGGATCTATGCTCCCTCATGGACTGCAGAGGGACAGTCTGCCTCACCACAGTCTGCACTAGGGTCTGCAAGGGAATTTCTGCTCCAGTGCCTGGAGCAACTCCTCCCCCTAACTCAGCCTGAGTCTGACTCAAGGCCATATTAAGTGTAAGGTTAACATCTGCAGTGTGCTAGTCTAGGACAGAAGTCTTAATCAATTATTATAAAAATTAGTTCTCAACGTCATTTGAATAAAGTATGACGTCCGTTGTTACCCCCAAAACACAATTGCTACTGATGCTTAAGTGATTACAGTGTTCATCATGTTCTTCCATTGCTCCCCTTAAGACTTAATCACTGTGTGCACATACGCAAATTGTTCTGAGACTAAGAACTCTGCTGCTAAATGCTGTACCATTCCTATACTCCTTGACAGATAAAACATGGACAAAATACAACAGAATTCTGACGTTGGAGTGGCCAGGAAAATTCATTCCTCTGGTGAAGCCGCAATCACAAAGATCACGATTTTTTAACAGAATTGCCGTCATGTCGTTATACAGGTAGTGTAAGTACTTCTGGAAAAGTAAGAGTTTGTTCAGGAAACAATGAAAGAAAACACAATATATTAATGACAAGAATGAAAATAGCAATAGGGTTTCACATCATGCGATGAACATTTCAAATTTTTAATCTGTCCTGCTAATAGACAAGTGTACAAATTGGGGGCAGAGGGAGAATGCTTAGGTTTGATTAAAAGACCAGTCAGCACAAACTGAACTTTACATATGTCTTTGAAACAGCTTGAATTTTAAAAATATATATATGACAATTTAGGCACAAAATTCAATTTATCATGCTACCTGAAGAAGCAACAATGTAGCATCTGTTGCACACTAATTATTTTTAAAACCTGTAAATTAGAGTCATAAGAAATAATCTCTGCCACAAACACAGAAGACTTGCAAGGAGCTATTTCAAACAGGACAGAAAAAATTACATTTGGTTAACAAGAGATCTCATATAACAGCTAATAAAAATGAAAGCAAAACTGTAACCGAGGATGTTTAATTTGCCTCTATATTAAAATACACAAAATGGATTAATACTATTCCATTTAGCTTTTGAAACTGCAAATTTACTACTGCTGTGATCTCTTTCAAAAACCTAAGAGGAATGCAAAAAATATTATTCTTCTGATCAAGTTACATTCAATTACACATGTATGATAGACCCATTCATAGCTGACATAGAGGAGTGGAATAAATTCGGCTTAAATTACACACTGCAAGCAACTGTTTTGGCATGTTATGGGTTCCTGTTTCAAAATAGCTCTTCTTGATATTAAGAGTAGAAGTGTAGCCAGCTAAACAAGATAAAGCAGATAAAAGAAGCCAAGGAAGAAAAACAAAATGGGGTGGGGGCAAAGGTAGAAGTAGGAAATCTGTTGCACTGCTACACTAAACCAGTACTAAACCACTATGCAAGTAATTTTCCTGGTGAGAAAACAATAGATTCAGGACAGAACAACTGGAACTGGAATTGAAATCAGCCATGTCCTGTTCTGTGATAAATCTTCTATTAGCTTTGTAGACTTAGAAGAAATATTAAAGACTGCAGAATAGTGGGAAGATAAGAATCCTCTTGACAAAAAACAAAACCAGAAGATTTTGCAGATGAAAGTGCTAGTGAAAAGATAATTGGAAATGATGGCAACTCTTACACTTTCAGAAACACTCTTCTGCTGAAATAAGATCTTATCACACATTTGAGTCTTACACAGGGATGAAGAAATTCTCATTGTGGCATCAAAGAAAACCACAACAGGACTGGACCAGGTAGCAGCTCAGCAGAAGTAGCAAGTTCAGATAGGGAAGCCAGCAGAGGACATATCATAACATAACTGTGGTGGAATCCTCCACAGACACTCCAGATACCCAGGCTGCCAGGTGCTTCTTCCCTTAGACATTTAGAGCAGGAATTCCCAGCCCATCCATGACCTCTGCTTCTGCTCACCTGTTGTGGCTGCTCCTCTGTGAGATGTGCAAAGGCTTGATCTTTCATCCATATCCAGGCTCTGTTAGTTTGCTCTTCATATGAGAAGATTCTTATGCAAGTGAGTAAGCAAGTATTTACCCATATAAAACTGATAGTTAAAAATTACTCGGTTTGTGTTTTTCTATGTTTCTGCTCACTGATAAAAAATTCAAATCAACAGAAATATTGGTGACAACTTTCTCTGCAAGTCTAGGTCTTCCTAATATGCAGGAACTCACTCCATAAATTTCTTGGGCTTGCTGGCTGGAAACACCAGACCTTTCCTTGGTGCCACAATGAGAATTTAGGCGTTATTTTAAAGGCTGTTAATATAGGTGTTACACATGGAATTAAGTATACTGAAAATGCAAAATGAAGTAGAGTCTTTTTTTGCAGGCAGATATATTGCAAACTCAGAGCATACCATGGCACTCAGATAGAATTGGCTGACAGGATTTTTTCTCTAACGTGCACTTCAATAAAATCGTGTACACACCAGAATAGAATGAAGTTGTTTTCTTTAGAGGAATACTTTAGTAAACTGCACTTAAACAGAAACACAATACACCAATTACTGTGAAAACTCTTGCCAAAGTGTTTTAACATTCGTTTTGAAAAGCCTGGCAATAAGAAGAAACAATGAACTCATATCAATTTATAACATTTGAGTTACACTGCAGAATTTCCTGGCTATTAGAGCACCCCAGTGTGACTGCATAAAGTCAGACACCACAAAGGCAGCTACTACAATGCACTATTCTCTTTGCATCACCTCATTTATTGCATTTCAGTGTTGAAAGTCAAACAAATGAGAGGACTAATCAAGGAAGTGACAGTGCCAATCTATCTCTTCATTTGAGTTTTGAACAGAATGTACCTCCTTAATGATTACATGCTCTCAAGTTTATTGTTACTCAAAAAGCATGTATGAAAAGTACATTAATTGTGATCTGGAACTGTTCCTATACACCAAATAAGTGTCTGTTTTATATTTTGCCCCAAATTAGCTAACATAGAAAGCAGAGTGTATTATGCAGTAAAAAGTCTAATTTTTTAGAATTTTTCAGTCATTTACTAGCATTATATCAAATTGATAATTAAGCCTGGAATAAGAGCACCGCATTACTGGGCTGCAGTAAGGCTTTTACAGCTCAGCATTATCAGAGAGTTTAGAAACTAGGCCAAATACTTTAGTTTAGTAGATAGGCATCTAATCTTCTGTATGTGGCTCCCAACTGTGCTCCATCAGACAGAACTCTGGACTAAAACTCAGGAAACCTGGGTTCACTTCATGACCTTTGACAATGCACTTCACATTAACGTAGAACAAATCTAAAAATGTTTGGCTGCTTTTGAGAGATAAGATTAGAAGACAGGCTAAACAATAAAGTAGGCTGCTACACTTTGTTAGTTGAAACACCTGTTCATATATTACCTGTTCATAATATTACCAAACTTTAGCCTATTCCCATGCTGCATCTCTTCAATTCCATGCTTCAGCCTCTTCTACACTTCCCACTCTTGCATGAAACTCTAATGAGGTATTCAGGTTTTCTGCAGCTCCACCTCACTACAGAGGAAGCCTGACTTCTTCCCTGCAAAAGATGGAAAGATTCCTCTCCTCGGAGTCTCCCACTGCAGTAGTCTTCCATTTGTGGGATGCCTACACCCTTGATTACAGGACATAGAAGTGTCTGCATCAAATGAGTACTACGACTGCAGGACACAGAAGGATGGCCACATAGTTAAGGTAGTTCAGTGCCTTCCTGGGAGACCTGACTGAACTTGATCTTTAATTCCTCTGTCCTGCAGCTCTCAGTCTTAAACAATCTAAACTTCTCACAGCTGATCACTGAATATTCTGTGCATCCATTTGCTGAGATTCAAATTTGCAGAAATTTTGATCAGGCAAAAATGTACATCCAAAGACACTGGGAAGTCCACTTTCATAATAAAAATAAATAAATAATTCCAAGCACTCTGTGCATCTAAAAGAGCCTTCAGAATTAGAGAATGTGACAATTTTAGGTTTAAATCTCTCTGTACCTCATTTCCTTCTCTGTAATATGAAGACAGATTATTTCCTCTCAGCTTATTCTTTTCACCGCATCTCAGTGAAATTCATAGTACCGTAGGAAACTTCGTTTAAGCAATTCTCTCTTCAGGAGAAAATTTAAATCATTCATTAAATAAGGCACCAGATGAGGTATGCAGGTGTTGTTATGTCCTTTCTTTTTCTCTTATGGCTTCTTAAATATAACCATCAGTGCAGAAACTGCACTCCTGTTTGCTGAACACTTTAAGGTTTGTACTTCAGCATTATCCTAATGTTGAACTAATTTAAATTTCTGTATTTCCTAGTTTTTGAGCACTTACACTGCCCTTCTGCTGCCCTAAAGCTCAGTAAGCTTTATATCACAGGAAAAAAAAATATAAAAGGGCACAGAAATGAGAAATATTTTTGGAATATTAGAAACGAGCTGAGTTCAATTTCAAGTTCAGATTGAACTTTCACAGTAACTCACATTTTATGTGCTCCTGCTCATCCTATCTCAATTAAAACTTGTACATTTGCCAATAAAGATTTAGAGATCAGCAGTTCATTTATCACATTTACTCGAGTTACTCATTTCCAAATCATATGCCCATTCCAGCTACTTACCACACAGTAGTGTTGGAAGGACTTATTAAAGATCATGGTTTCTGTTTCCAGTGACAACTATGATAAAAGCACTTAAAAGGAGGAAGAATTGGATCTAGTGCCATGACAGCAATGTGCTGAAATATAGCAAAGTTTTTAAATCTTAAGATGAAAGTATTTTTCAACAAGACAGATGCACTTGTTCTGATAAAATGAAGGCTATGAAAGCCTGGCTTCCTCAACACAAATCCTGTGAGTTAAAAAAAGACAAAAAGCAATGTACCCATTTAAAATTAAACATGTTAGATATTCCACCAGCCGAAACTCAAAAAGAATATTCTGGTTGTTTATGGTTTTCTAAAGAAATGTTGTGTTCATGTTCAGATTAAGCATGAATACTTTTTCAGAAATACATGGCAAGGGAGCAAGGAATTAACATGCAGAGGGAAAAAAATACGGTGCTGCAGGGGTAGGCATTCCTGAGATCATCCTGATAAAGGACTCTGAATCTGCTTGCTTGCTACAGAAAACTCATTGGTCAGCTGTGAGCTACTCTTCCTTCTTTCTTACAAACTAAACAGTTTGAAATCTAGCTCTTACTTTTTTTTTCTTAAGTCAGTCATGCCTTAAGCAGCTGCACAGCACATCGTAAAGAATATAAACCTTTCATCCACTTTGGCAAAAGCTCAAACTACAGTGACTGAACACTTAAGAAAAGAGGAGAAATCAAAGAATTACCTCTGACTTTCCCAAAGATTCTCCAGGATAAAATGAAGTCCTACAAGATTAGGAGCATTCACTCAACTTGTTCAGAGAAAACTCCCAAGATATTTGTAAATGAATGTCCTGAATGAACAATGCCTTATCTTATTTCTCTTTTTTTTTTCTTTCACTGTAGAAGTATCATGCAAGAATAAAATACACTCACTCAAGAAATTGCACATCTCAGACATGTTTTTATTATTCAAATAGACATTTTCTGACCTACTCTCTCAGTTTCCTATACTTAGCTACTTTCTCTCAGGTTCACCGAAGTTTCTGCCTGCATAAGTAAGCATGTGGAAACAGCACACTAAGGAAGTTATGTGGCAGTAATAGCTATGGACGACAGCTGAAAACCATCCAGTTAAAAGTTCCTGATTTTAAATGAAGCGCATGACATTTTGGTAATCAGGTCACAGTTATATACTATTTAAGGAAAGGTGTGCCTGCATGCAAGTCTTTCTGTGTGTTTATTTGTTTGTTTGTGGTGTTCCACCCAAAAAACACCACTATTTTAGATCCTGCAATTCATTAGTTGCTCTATGTTGCCATCTCTTTTACTATACGGACACAAGTATGCCTCTGGCTTGGTAACAAACTGTGAAAAAAAAATGTTCATTTATTGAGTTTTTGGGATTTATTTCTGGTGAAAGAACTTACTGATCATTAAATAACATATGGCAGTGTTTGATTATTTAGTCATTGGTCCAAATACACTTTTCTATTGTTGCTCTTTTTCACCTACCAATGATGCCTAAGTTATCCACCTTCATGCTCAGGACTTAAAATTGTTTACTGTATTGGTGAAAGTTTTTGGCATAACACTGGTATGAAAATACTCAAATATTTATATGTCAGTAAAAGTCCTGGAGGCAAATACAGATTATGACTTTACTGTGGATGCAATTGTCATATCCTTAATTCTATGTCAAGCTAAGACTCAAGTACAATAATCTGACCCTTTCTTTCCTCACTCCTCCAAGTTATAAATGAAGAAAACCAAAGACCTGGGCCCAAAGAAGTTGGAAAGGAAGAGGAGCACCCCAGAATTCCCCTGCTTCTCAGTCCAGACACATACTTTTTGATGGTGTATTTAGAAAAGTAGCTGAAATATTTGGGCAATGCGGAAAAAGTATTTTCTGGCAAGGATGAACTGCATCTGCAGACTTTGCTAGTAAAGCCAGTACAGATTAGATCCACATATCTCTTTCTTCACCATTCCTATCTTAACTTTATCCTGCAGTCTCTAGCAGATTCTTATATTTTATTCAGGTGTGAAATAACCTCTTAAAAATTGGATTAAGCAGCCTGATAGAAAAGATGTAGGCTTCCCTTGGATCTCCTTTTTGCAAAGGACCACCTGCAGTTTCAGAGGAGTTCAGTCAGCTTTTAAAAACTTTTTGCAAAACCAAAAGGGAGGAAGGAGGAGGGAAAATGTTTGGGGTTTTTTCCCATGAAGTTTTATTAATATCTCAACCCAAAATTCCATCTCAGCAACAATTCACAGGTTAACCAAACTAACATTTTTCATCAAAACAGTAATTGGGTGTCATAGGAAAAGAAAAACTGCAGTTAGAATTTGAACTGAGACCCCAAGCGGAAATGAGACATTCAAAGAAAATTCCTACAGAGTAAATTGTTCCTTCTCTAAATACCCAATTCAGCAAGCAAATAAAAATGCAATGTAACACTCTAAATCCTTTCCCCATTAGAAATTTCTTCAAGATTTTGATGTAGGGTTTAGACAGAAAGAGGTTTCTCCTATCTCATTTTTCTTCTTCATGTTATAGATTTCTGTGTTTCCCTCTCAAAAAAAAGGGCTTTCTGGTTCATATGAAATCCACTGGTAGCATGCAATGAGCAAATGAATCACATTCATATGGGTGTGGTTTGATTCAGGCTTTTGAATTCAGATAATAATGAGATCTTAATCCTAAAGTAATAAAACCCCAATGGTTTTCCTATTTGGGGAGTGGAGATTTCAGCCAAGGATCAATAAATTAATGCTATTTTCAAATTCTCTATCAAAAAATGAATCATCTGCTCTTTGAATCAGTCAAGCCTTTGAAAGATCATATAGAACCTCATGGAATAGCAAAAAAAAAAAAAAAGAAAAAAAAAGAAAGAAAAAAATCCCTCTTATTATGTCTAGAATTCTTCAACTACAGATAGAGGAACAAATCCCTTGTAACTTATTCCCTGTCAGCAGTATCTCTGGATATTTAAAAACATGTCCATGCAGGTAAATATAAAATGCAAAAAGTGAGTTTATATAAATAATACTCTAAGCTGTTGTTATTATTACATTGTACATATTTGGAAGAAATGCATTTCATCAAAATATGTCTGATGTTTTCTCTTGGAGAATTAATGCTTTGGGAAAGGTCAAAATGTACTATCATACTCTAAGAAATGTAAACACATTTTCCAAGGCCTTTAAGGATAAAAATTACATAACCTAAAAGTATGCTTATTGTTCTGTTCAAAAAATAAATAAATCCCAATTTATTTGACATGTTATCCAAGTAAAATATCACACTTCGTCAAACAGGCAAAAAAATGGGATTTTTTCAGAATATGAATGGATAACATCTCAAAATAGCTTTCCTCATAACTATTATTTGCATATTAGCAATTTTCAAATATCTTTTCTTATATCTCTATGTTTTTACAGACAAACCCAGATAAGGAAATGCACAGTTAATGACAGAATCAACAAGAGGACCATCAGCAGATATAAGTCATATGCTTAACAGGACTTGGATCTCAGTGCCCTAGATGTCTAGTCCCTGCTGAAAACAAAATGTCAGGCATGGAAATTTGTTTAAGAACATGTGACAGGGTTCTTAATATAGGCCTAGACCAATATAAGCCATATACACTATCATCACATTTTAAAATGTCTGTATAAACGAACATTCTTTGCCAACTTCCACACAGAAGAATTAAACTTCATGTCCATTTTCTACTCATACCTGAAGAGAAAGAATTAGTTATGCAGTTGAAAAAGACCTTTGATACAGATCTCTTGCCATCTACTTATATAAAAGAAGAAGGGAAAACTTAAAAAAAAAAAAAAAAAGGAATGAAAAAAATTTCTAGTGCATTTCCAATTATACAAGAAACCAATTATAAAACACAAATAAACTGCTTGGCTGCAACATGTGAAGTGGAGAACTGGGGAAGTCATTCCTGTTTCCCACCCATGAACCACATTCTAAGTTCTCTTTAGCTTTCTCAGGTACTCACAGATTTTGTTTTACAGTGTACCGACTCAGGAAAATTGGTCATATCTGCCGTAATACACAGGCTAGTTTTCCACCTTCACCATGGAATTATATTTATCTCCCCATAGCTGGAAGGTAAGGCTAATGCTGCAATGAAACATGTCCAGACACAAGCTGGGGTCTGTTTGTTTGTCTCTACCAGAAAAAAATTAAAGCAGTTCATAAAGTAAAACTTACAAGGGTTCATATAGACCTTGATCTTCGCTTTCGACTGTATTCTACACTTTTTATATCATCATGTTAATAAGTGTTCTGGATTGCTCATCAGTGTAATGGTCTCTCCAGATATCTCCTAAGAACCTTGAGATAATTCAAAAGTAAAGGAAGCATTTCACTGACTAAACTAACAATATCCAAGACCTCCACTTTACAGTGAATATTGGGCCATGTTAAGTTTCACATCTAACATTATCAAGCATTCTTGTCCCTTACTGCATAAAGTATTATTTCTTCCTAATATTTATATTCAAGACAATAATTAGAATGGAATACTCTTTCAGCTGTGAGAATATTTTTCTGTGTATGAGGTTTTTTAAAATGCAACACAACTGAGTAGAGCCCAACGATGGTAATATATTGGTCTCTATGAAGTTATGCTACAGACTTCTGAAAGTAAATCAGCAGACACATGGAATCACCATTGATACCAGCTGGCAGTAGACTGATCCCTTTTTAAGTGGCACTCTGAAGGATGCTGAGCTTAATGGTTGCACACATAACCTTGCAAATGTACCACTGAATATTTAAAATGAAATGGTAACTTCTTCAACTTGAAAAGATGTTGGGAGGTGGAGGCAGTGAAAGATTTGCATAACCATGGTCTTCTCGGCACAGAATTTAATATTAACTTGGTACTCCACTGCTAATTTTACAGCACCAGCAGTGCTATTCAGTGCTATTAAATTTATGGCTGATAATTCAGCACAAACAACTAACACATTCATTTGTTATGTTAACCAACAGCAGAACAGGCAAGTGGGTGCACTTAAAACTTTACAGAATAGGGAATTGAGTTCAGAATACCCTGATATCATAAAGCACCTCTTCCAAGAGGAAAGGAAAATGTGTCAAAAGCCTTAACTGACCTTGAGATTGCAAGATCCCAAACCGGGAAATACTGAAGCTGCATTTTTTTCCTCACTTCCTAAAATGTAATTATGAGCTGTAAACACAAGTATTCAGGACAAGTTGAAAGCTGAACTCCTTAGGCAAATAAGCAAAAAGCCCATAATGCAAAGCTATATAAATACCACTAATATTGGTACTAGTTAACCACTAGTACTAGTGGTACTACTTACATTTAATAATTAACTTAAATATTTGAATAGTAGTTTAGCTTTAACTGATACAAGTTTTAGGTTGGAAAAATATTACTGAAATAAAGAAGTTTTTTAGTTTTTTAAAAAATAAGCATTTCTTATTTTGCTGTACTTATTACAGAAAGAACTTTACCCACCTCAAGGCTGTTGGTAAATTTCAGTGGCTGGAGCAACAGAGGTTTCTAAGGACTTGAATGTGAAATAGTGTACATTATCATCACATTCATTAATCTCTCCACAGGAACAGTACCAAACGTTCATTATCTGCCCATGGGGTTTAACTGTGATTTGGAAAATGCTCATGGGGGTTTTTTAGAAACTACATTTTCTTCAGTACTTTCAGACCGTATTGTACAACAACTTTCGTTTTATGAAGTTAACTACAGTTGTGAACTACAAGCCAATCAAATCTACTATTACAAGTTAAAATAATCAGCAGATGCCAGAACACACATTCATCACAGCTACTGGCTTATATTCTGATACCTGCATAGTGGTTTGATATTTATTCTTCTGATCTATCAGCTGGCACAACATGATGCACAGCACGAAGGTTATGTTCTTCATCAAGACTGTTGTGGCAAACATAATTAAGTATATGCCTTGTTTTGCTTGACTCTCTACAGATTCAGTACAATTCAATATAGAGACATAGAACAGAAAGATAGTTCAAAGAAGCGTCCTATTCAAATAGGCAGAGCGATTATTCAGCAACACAATTGGCTTGATAAATTTATATGACCTAGCTTAGAGCTGAAATGGAAGTATGGGAAATCTGGAAGGTAGTGCACCATTCAGATAATAGGTATATATATTTTTTAAATGCAAAAATATGCTATGATTATATGCATTAATCTACTTGGAAAGCTATGCATGTGTCTTTTGTATTTTGCCAACAATATATTACAGCATAAGAGCTGTTAGGCATTATCAAAAGACATTGTCTTCATAGAATACAATGTGATGATACAATGAACTGATATTTCCCTACTTAAATCATAAACCTTTTAACCTTTTCAAACAAATCTGGATTTTAATTCTGCATGCATAAAAAATTGAGGCATGTCTTTTCTACCTCTTCCCATGAATCCACATTCATGCAACTATTTAAATAAAAGAAAGATGAATTTTTGTGAAATTTAAAAAGAGACATGACACCAGGCTGAAACTACATGTGATGAACCTTAAACCAAGCATAATCTTTTGTGGAATTTAGACATTTATAAAAGACATTCCCATCATCTAACATTATAGTTTATACTGGCAATACCAACATGTTGTGCTCCTCAGAAATTAGTTTGTGGTATCGCACTTCTGATTGGCTTCCAAGTGTGGGTGTCATACTGATGATTTTTGAAATATACAGGAACTTAGGAGCCAAATTTCTACTAGTGTAGTAATCTTCCTTGAAGCAAACAAAGTTGATGAAGAAATGAGCTGTATAAACACCTGTGGGAACCACTGAATGGTCTCCACTGAGACACAGTAGGTGTAAGAGAAAGCAAAAGGTTGGGAAATATTCAAGAGAGATTTTTAGATGAAAATATCAATATTTTTGAGAAATCAAGGCATTGCAGTAAATGGGGTAACATCAGACCTGTCACCAGTGGGGTTCTATAGGGCCCCATCTTAAGGGCTCTTCAACATCTTCATAAATTACTTGGAGACAGGACTGAAAGGGATACTAAGCAAATTTGCAGATGATACAAAACTGGAAGGAGCTGTTGTCTCCCTCAAAGGCAGGGAGGCCCCATTGAGAGACCTCAATAAATCAGAGAGATGGGCAATCACCAACCATATGAACTACAACAAGGAAAAGTGCTGGATTCTGCCCCTGGGATGGAGCAATGTTCATACAGACTGAGGAGTGAGATGGTGGAAAGCAATGCCATGGAAAGGGAGCTGTGGTCCTGGTCAGTGGCAAGTTGAATCTGAGTCAGCATTGCCCTGGCAGCCAGGAGGGCCAACCGTGTCCTGGGGGCATCAAGCAAAGCATCGCCAGCCGGTCGAGGGAGGGGATTGTCCCGCTCTGCTCTGCACTGGGGCGGCCTCACCTGGAATATTGTGTGCAGTTTTGGGCACCACAATATAAGAGAGATATTAAGCTATCAGAGGAGGGCAACAAAGATGGTGAAGGGCCTTAAGGGAAAGCCATATGTGGAGAGGCTGAGGGTACTTGGTCTGTTCAGCCTGGGGAAGAGGAGATTGAGGGGAGACATCATTGGAGTCTACAACTTCCTTGTGAGGCGAAGAGGAGGGGCAGATGTTGATCTTTCTCAGTGGTGACCAGTGACAGGACCTGAGGGAATGACCTGAAGTTGTGTCAGGAGAGGTTTAGGTTGGATATTAGAAAAAGGTTCTTCACCCAGAGGGTGGTTGAGCACTGGAACAGGCTCCCCATAGAAGTGGTCACAGCACCAAGGCTGACAGAGTTCAAGAAGCATTTGAATGATACTCTCAGACACACGGTGTGACTCTTGGGTGTGAACCTGTGCAGGGCTGGGGGCTGGACTCGATGATCTTTGTGGGCCCCTTCCATCTCAGCATGTTCTGTTATGCTGTGGTTTTGGAAGACCAAAATTCAGAATCTAAGCAAAGAACACAGAAACAAATAGGAACAGAAATTATAGGAAAACAGAAATATACTGAAAAGAACTAACAGGATTAAAAAGGGTTCTAGGAAAGGCAAAGCACAAAGAAACTGAGTGCCTTTGCTTTCCAGCTGAGTGCTAGTTGCAAGCAAAACAATAATAGGGGAAATAAGGAAGATAAATCAGGCAAATGAGTTTCCACCCCAAGTGAAAATTTATTCTTTTCCACCAGCTCAGGAATTCTGAGGTTTTTGCAATCCTATTCCTGTCCCAAAACCTCACAGTGATCAGAAAAAGTCCAGGAAAAAAGCTGAGGGCTGGGCTACAGTTGCAACACTGAGTAGCAAGGCAAATGAAGCCTCAGGCAATAGAACTGCATTGACAGGAAACTAAATGGAAAGTGTTGTATTAATTACCATGAAATAGATACGCTACAAGAGTCAATGATGCCCGCAAGATCCTGTCATTCTCCAGTCCTAAGCAGTTAACAGTGGTTCAAAGAGCTGAGTGCATCTGTTCTGTCTCATGACAACCACTACTGGTAAGTCTTTGTGCAGACCTCTAACAAGGAAAACTCACCTAGAACATTCTGGGTTTAAAAGGAAAATCTTACTCAACATTTCGACAGCACAACTTTCAGCTGCAAAGCATTTCAAGGACTTTTCCCATTCCCACAACAATCTTCAGAAGAAAAAACATGAGCTGAGCTGGGCTAAAGCTCCTGCTAAAATCTGAACCATTTCTCTTAACAGAATTCTACATACAAAAGAGTAATGAAACTACAAAAAATAAATAATATATATATAAAGGCATTTGGCAATCTTTTGCATTGGCTCACTCATATTCATTGCTGGACACAGCTCACAGTCTTATCAGCAAATTCAAAACGTGGGAAATGGCCACAGCCTCAGACTCTTCCTGGCCTGGCTGTAGCTGTCCCACTGTCCCAAGATGCACGATGTTGCAAGACACTCAGTTACTGACTGGCAGAGCCAGAGGCTCCTTAACAAAAAGCAAACTCTGAAAAGGAGGAAAACCAAGTGTCCTGATTTCAGCAAAACAATGAAGAAACGTTTAAGAATGGAAGGGTAAAAACTTTGTAGTTGAATTCCTATTGTCTGGAATGTAACAAAGCATCAGTGAAATGGTGGTTAGAAAATCCATCTTAAGGGGAAAAAAAAATCAAAGTAATTAAACAGAAGCCATACATGCATGAACTGTGTAAAGATTTCTATCATCAGAGTTTCCTGGTAGCAGATCAGAATTTATCTTCTGTACATTTCATGGAATAATCTTAAACTGAGGCAACAGGTTTTGTTTTCATAAATTATTTTTTTTTTCCAGATACCAATGTTTTTATTGAGCTTGAAGATTTATCTGGTAAGACAGTTCTTCCCCCTTGACTACTCAACCCTGAAACTAGTTCCAGTGTCATTTAAAATTTGTAAAACATGTCATATTAAGCCTGAGTGTTTGGTTTCAGTTTCAGTTGATGTCAACAGGAGCTGGGGTACTCTCGTCCCCTCAAAGCAGATCAAATACAGCTCCCAATAGAAGGTGAGGAATACTTCCAGATTCTCTAAGTGCTTGACAAAGCATATAGCTCATGGTGGTATGTGAGATTAAGCAAAGTGGAACATTTAACATATGTCATAATCAGTGTGGGAAGACACTTGTCTAAATCCAACCGACAGACCATTTAATGCTACACTTAGGCCCAGTGTCCTAAGGTGCTCCTGTTTTCGAATCTGTGTGACACAGACTGCATGCCTGCCACATATTCCGTCTGTTGGTAACACAAGGGTATTAAAGAGAAGGCAGCAGAAACTTAGGAGCAGATTTTAAAATGACCAAAAATATTTCTGCAGAGGACACTGACAGAAGTCACACTACAAACATATTGCAAACCAACTGTTGCCAAAGAAGTACCTGTAATTCATATTGGATATCCATTATCCAGATTTTTTTACAGCAGTCAGAAGGTATCTTGAAGGGTTTACAGCTATTGTAAAATCCCCTTTGATGCTTAACGACTATTGAAGAGGATACTTAACCTTCAATAACCCTTTGTGTTTCCCACCGTTTTCTTCAAGTACTTCTAGAGTTTACAATGTCCAAAGAACTGCCAACTGTCCTGACAGAAGTCCAAGTAAAAAATTTATGAATGCATAAGAAAAACCTGGGATTTTTATAGATCTATTTCTAAGACAAGTTTTGAATAAATAAAAGACAAAAATATACAAATAGTATTTGCCCTTTCCATCACTGAAATTTCAGCCTTTAAAAAATAATCAACTTAAGAACTTCAGTATAATTTTACCCATACTTACATAACTATATTTGTGACACATGAATAGTAATTATGTTTTTTTAAAATTAATAACTCATTATTCTTCTCCCAGACTACAAATTGCCAGATATAGCACTATCTTAGCAATCATCTGAATATTTCTAATGGCTTAAGTGCATTCACCTGCCTGAGGTAACATAAAGTAAACTTTTATCTTCAACTTTTAAAATAAACTGAACACAAACTCAATATTCATACACAATATTGGCAGATTACCAAGTTCAGATAATGACCTCTATTCACTTTTCCAATAACCTAACAGAGTTATCTCTCTAACTACATGCATTTTCCCCTCAAAGATTAAATATGTTTCAAATTTTCTCGTGATTGCATGAAAGTGTAGAACATAATGTAGATTCAACTGTCTTTTGAAACTCATTTTTCTGAAAACAGAAGACATCTCTCATTGACTAAGCTCATATCTCCAAAATACTACTAAAAACCTTAATTTCTAATTATATCAAAGATTATACTCAAGCATATTAAGAACCCAACATCTGCTCTTAGAAAATTTGCATTATTTAGAAGATATTGCTATAAACTTCCATCACATCAGGGAAAAAGCTTAAAAGTTCTTATTTTCCCCTTACAACAATGGCATCCGTATTTTTACAGTTACTATTCACTTTTTTAGGACTGAACATTCTTTTTCAGAAAGTAGAAAATGTAGCTAAACAAAAATTCAAATAAATCTCATGTGGAAGCTGACACTTAAACTTCACCTCTTTTTAAATTGCATCCATTGATTTTCCTGCAGTAAGAAAATCAAAAGCTCTCTCCAGTTGTTGTGCTTACACGACAACTTAACATTAGACAGCAAAATCACTTTGCTGAAATTGCTCTTAAGAAATAAAAATCCTTTATTTCCCTGTACCAAGATCAAAGCAGAAACTCTCTGTTACACAACCGATTTGAATGCAGTAAGTTATGATTGTGTGAAATGTCAATGCAACATCACTGTTTTATAAAAAAGGAACTACTAAAAATGTAGCTAACCAGGCAAGCTAAGGAACAATTGAAATCAACTTTTTGCAAGTATATGCATATGTGACTTCAAATCATCGCAGTTAAGACAATGATTTACTTAACAACTCGTTTTTGGAAAAAACTGTTTACCAGAAGACTAAAACATGAGGTGATAAACTCCATGAATACTTCTGATTTTAGAAATACATTCAAACTTACTGATTTCCCATATAAAGAAAAAGAGTAAGTTCTTGAAGACTTTCCAACTACAGACTTTTACAAATAATTACAGGAAAAATATGACTCTGTAAACAAATCATTATTGCTTTTTCATGATGTTCAAACACGCAATGAGAAAGTCTGTCAGGATGAGCAAATTATGTGAAAATAAATAAGCTACAAATAGCTTTATATAGAAACACTTAATAACAAAATGCAAGTACTACAGCACACAGGAACTGAGCTGCAAGAATTACTTCAAAATTATAACATTGTTGGTATTATTCCATTTTCGCTTTATCATTTACTTTGATGTGACTAATAAATTTACTGTATTTGAAATTCTGTTTGCTTTACAAAGTCACTTCATTGCTATAATAACTACAATTTAAAATCTTAACACACTTCACATTCTTTCAATTTTTATGTCAAACTCTCTTCTCTTTAGCATCTGGATTTATCAATTTTCAAATAACACCTATCTTCACAAAGTAACAGGGTTTTGAGTGTCATTCAATCACAGATTTTGAATTTTAATTTGTGGAAAGGAATTGATGACTGACTATTGAAAGTTTTCAAGCAAACTACATCAAATATGAAATACCTTATTCACTTTCTTGGTGTGAATGTAAGATGCAAACTTCTTTAAACAGCAAAACAGTCACTCTAGTTCTGTCTACTGACGAAGCATTCTCAAGCAAAATATATCACTCTCTTGTCTTAAAAAAGACTAGTTAGATATTTGATAATATCTGAAATAATTCTTAAGATGAATTAACAAAGATTTTTGATTAATTACCACAAATTATTTTTTCAGTTGTAGCACTGTAGCAGTTAAAGTTTTGTCAGGCTTTAGTTTCTGTCATCCTAAAGCACGTTAAAAAAATAAAATATTTAAAAAAAAAAAAAAAAAGAAAGAACAACATATTTAAAATATAGTGCACTACAATAAGTATATGAACATGGTATTGCACACTTTCACTGTGCTACAACAGAATGCTTTATTGAGTTATGCATTGCAAGAGACCATAAAATAAAACACATCACAAATGACTGCATATTAATAAATTGGTAATTATGCTCCATATTTAAGTTTGTATATCAACTAGTTTGTGCATACTATAAGATCAGGAAATCAAGATGTCCTTTCCAGTTTACATATCTGTCTCTCATTGAAGTCCAAAAAAAAGATTTACTATGACAGAAAACAAAGCCTTAGCGTTACCTGAAGTGTTTATAGGCAGAAAATGAAGAGGTTTGTCCTCATCACCAATGGCATCATTGAAACTTGAGAGCTAAGTGGAGCAGGTAGAGCCATGCCCAATGTTGGCAGTGACCTTTCCCTGCATTCTTTGTGCCTCGTTTGGGTGAAGTATTGAGGAATATGTGTAGTGCAGGTAGCTCAGTGTGCAGCTCCAGTGGGAGCTGCAGGTTGAGCTCTAGGGGGGCAGGAGCCCAAGGAGAGAGGCCATGATCTGCTGACCCTTCGCACAACAAAAGGCACAGGAACTTGTGGCCCAACCAGGGAACAGGACACTCAGAGACAGAGAGGGAGCCGACAGGTCCCAGACTTCCCTGTGCTTAGACTGTGAGGGTATAAAAACCCAGAATGTCCTTCATTCAGGGTCCCTCCTTGGAGGCACCAGGTTGAGCTGTTACTTAGTTACTGCACCATGATAAAATTATTTTAAGGATCTGGATATCTGAGACTCTGCTGTGGGAAAGCTGGGGTTGGGCCGATGAGGAAGCCTGATCTGATTGTGTGAGTGTGGGGGGTGTAGCTGCAAAGGGGCCTCAGTCCCAGCTCAGGTGGTGTGAATGTGACCACTGCCAGAATGGTCACATTCTGGCAGTGGTCACATTCTCTATGGTCACACTGAGAAGTTTCCTTAAGATAAAGGAGGACACTGGAGTAGACAGCAGATCCTCAGCAGGAAAATGCTGGAGCAAAGCCCCCCTAGGACAGAGAAGTTTTCATATCACTTCTATATTGTGATAATTCATAGAAAGCTCTGATTTGCTGAAAATATGGGGAACACAGGTGACACGAGAAGTGAGAGGAGTTTAAAAGAGTTGCTGCTTGGTTTATGACTCTGGTGGCAGAAAAATTGCTTCATTGTTGGTTAGGATCTTACTGCCAAAGCTATCCTTCAGTATAAGTTACCAAGATGTGGGACTCACAATTTGTTACAGTTTCATTAAATTCTGTCAGAGTAACTTGAGGAATTCACAGTAGCTCAGCAGGAATCAGTGTAGATGCATATGATCATATCAATCCCCCCCCACGCTAAAGTTGTCTGCAACCTCGGTATTGAGGTCAGCTTCAATTTCCTTGGGCCAAACAACAAAGAGCTATTCAATCAGCTAAAGGCCAGCAAATATGAAAGAGTAGTAGGGCCAGACCAATGACACTTCAGCAGGATTTATCACTAGGAAAAGCTAATTATATCTTGACTCCCTCCATCTAGATTTAATACAGGAGATAGAAAGTTAATTCTACTTTGTAAGTCACGTGAACACTGCCAACTATTAGTGTGCTGCCAATAGCAAGAAATAGGCTCTGAACTCACTCTGACATTGCTAGCCACCTCTGCAGCATGCACTTAAGAGAAGGCTGCACCTTCACATCTAGTAATATTTGTAACTACATGTCACGTTTGGATTTGGCCTGCTGGCATGCACTTACCCAGTTTGTTTCAGAAAATACCAGGAGACAGCAATTAAAAGAACTTTTTCCTTCCAGAAGAGGCAGATGCCCACGTGAAAACCCCTGTGTGAGCATCCAGATTCTCCTCACTTGCTGGACATGCACCAAACTAGGACTTTTAGCTGTCGAGCATTTTTAATTTTTAACACAAACTGTAGGACATATTTTTTTTAAAATAGTTTTTATCAGCATAATCCATACTCCTTAATGCACATAGATATAATAGGCAGTGTAACAATTCCATAGTAAGAAAAGCAATTTAAATTAAGATATACACATTTCTTCTCTATCACTTGTCAATAAACATTTTGAAAGTAGCTAGCATAGAAACTTCTTGCTCTTCAGAGAAGATTTAATGTTTTTCAATTCAGCTGGCCTTTTTGCATTTCCCATTCCATTCTTGGCCATTGGCTTAAAAAGCGTATTGATTTTTACTTGATCTTACGGCTCTCATTGTACCAATGTGCCATGACAGTAGTAGTGTAGGCTGAATATTCAGGAGTTACTGCAGCTGGATAACACTGCATAATTGGCAGTAACTGCTGCTCTCCTTGTCCCCTTTTCCTACTTTATGTAATTCTAGTAGTATTAATTACATGTGCTAACATATTGAACCACAGTAGTATTCTGTATAAAGTGATACAGAGGAAAGTCTTTCAAGCCTTGGGGCTGGGGAAGGGCTGCCACTACCCTTTCAACTGACCGGGGGGCTTGGGGGGAAACCCAACCTAATAATTCATGTCACTATGTAGAAAAGAGTCTCAAGCAGCCTTATCTGTATACACATTCTGAAGAGCCGTTTGGTTTTTTGGTTGTTGGTTTGTTTGTTTTTCTTTGTCAAGACTGGTCTGATTTTGTGATATCTTTTCATGATTCAGTGATCAGATGCAGAAACCAGCGATGTTGTTTACTGCACTGTTCCTGTGCTAACAAGCTTTGACTAGGTTTACTTAACTAATAGATGAGCTATTTGATTGCCATGGTGTATTTGTTCATACATTGCTCACTTATGCATTTTCCTGCATAAGGTAGAGAAAGTATTTTGTCTTGGGTTTGTTCATGTTTAGAAAATATGTCAAGTTGTTGCCTCATATTTTAGAAAAATTCAGACACAGAAAATAATCTAGCAAGGGCCCACACACGATTTCAGCACCCTGTTTTCTAGGTAGACAAATATAACATCCATCATGGCTGGTTTTAAGCTGGTTAAGCTAATCACTTCTGAAGATTGAGACAGTAACTTTACTTAAAGCCAGTGCTTATGCCAGAGAAAAATGAGTCTGGCATTGTCAGGACAGAAAGTTATAAAGGCAAGAATTTTTGAATAGTCACACCAACAGAAAGCTTTTTCATTCACATGTCCTTTTGATGAAGGATAAAGTTATTAAGGCCTAAAGAAAACAGTTCTTCTCTCAGATCATCTTACTGGTTCCCAATGAACAAATACAGAAATAAAAATGAGAAATAGGAGCAGGTAGGCTTACTCACATAGGCTATGACAGATCAGTCTGATGACTTCATAAAAATTAAGTTTCATTTCTGTTTAGCGAAGTGTCCTCAGGGAATTAAGACACAGCCTACATACAAAGAAAAAAAAATCTTACAAGGCAAATAAAACAATAAGATATGGAAGTCACAACACCTATGCTGGATTGAAGCCAATTTTTATTTAATACTTCCATAAAAAACAGATGTAAGTTGTTCGAAGACAGAACTTCTCTGTCACAAGAAAATGGAAAGCATGAAAACTGTGAACCAGATTGACTCTCACACGAAAATAGAAGAAGACAATGCAAAATCATATACTTCAATGGAAATAATGAGTTTTACTGTTAAGTAGCATGTATAACCAAATGAGAGAGAGATCCAAATGCAGTTAAAAGCAGTAAGCATGAGACATCAAATATGTTAAGAGCTAATAAAATGGTAAGACCGAAGAAACAAAACCAAAATCATAAATCTGACAGACACAACCACTGCAAGTGCTATGTCTTACAGTTGTAAGCAGTAAGAAAGCACTACATTGCATAGTCCTTTCTGTCTTTGGCTCCATCAGTTGTGAAAGCACACAAGTACTGCCACCCTGAGGAGCAGTCATTCAGGAGCAACACATTCTTCCAGCTGTAGACATAGGCAGGCAGTTGCAGACTTCATTTTAATCACAGCATTACCACTGATTACTTTGTGGTCTTGAACAAATTAGCTCTTTGCTAGTTTTTGCAGCTGTAAAGGGTGAAGATAATACCAGTCAACCCTACAAAAATGTGGCTAGATTTACTATTCAGTAGCAGTTTGAAAATGAATACTATTGTATAAACATTGCATTTTACTGCAGGGCTGAATGCAAACTAATAACTAGCATTCCAGCTGCCATCTCCTATGCGGACTTTTATTTCTTTTTAAATACTTGCAAACAAATTCCCCAAAGTTAATAGGCATAACACACACTTACTGAAGGGAGAACAGTCTTGTGTCTCCTTCTCCAACCTAGAAATCTCTGTTCAGTAACATTCAGCTCAGTGTATTGCCAGAGTATTAGTATAGGAAGACTATTCTTACATTTTCATTATTTTAATGCATTGTGATATTTTTACTGACATATAAAAGAAATTATGCTACTCTAAGGAGCAAAATTTGTTTTTTGACATTTCCCAAAGAAGCAAGCAGACTGAGAAAGTCCTGCTGCTCCAAGCCTCCATACCAGACCCAGCATCAGACCCCATGAACTAACCTTAAGCCAAGGGTAATTCTACAAAATCTTGGTTGTAAATCAAGATGTTCTTAGTCCTATCTGTGGTCCTGACAAATGGCATCTGATATAAATGTATCAGCAACAGGAATTTCAGAGAAAGCCTTCTCACCATTAGTGGTACAGGATCTTTGTACTATTAGATGTTGGGAGTTGGGTTTGCAGTATATGAAAAACTGTTGTTTGACAAAATGGCTTTTTGTAGTCTTTTTGCTAACTCACTTTCTTCTTCCCAGAACCCACACGGGCAAATGTTATCTCCTCTGGAATGTCCGAGGAAGATATCCTCAAGCCTTCCTATTGGTTTTTAACCCCTTCTTGTTATTGGTGTTCCTGTA